>CANAIC010000050.1:0-85000 GCA_947359465.1 Metellina segmentata | reverse complement strand
TAGATTGTGGGCACCTTTCGTGGTCCACAACGGACCGGGGAAGCAGATCGGCGAGGCATTACTTTATTAATTATAGATCAACTGACCATAAAAATACATGTTGTAAAATTCGGATTCGCGCACTCGCATGTGGGTATCGTAATTAGCATGCTGATATTTATCATACGTGTCCCAATGAGCTAGCAAATGCATCGTAAAGAGGAATAACAATTGCCATGTGGTAATGTGTTGAAAATATTCGGCAGGATTATGAGCCGTGTCGTCTAGAACTGAAAAATTAATCGTACCTCTAGCCTCATCCACCAACATGTGGTTATTACGGTTCATATTATCGCAATAATCCCGCCGTATTTTGTTAAATTCGTATAAATTGAAAAAAATGTGCACGAACCGCTCGTTATTTTCCCCAATATTCGGATCCATATACATGTGTAAAATTTCTTTGGGTCCGTGGGGCTCTGTGCAGTAATAAAAGTAAGGAACATACTGCCTCAACGGATGAATGGGATTCCCAAAAATCCAATTCAAGATGGATAGCCATTGCGCAAAGATGACGTGAAAGTTTTTCAAGTTGGTGGAGGAATACCCTTCAATAATATGAGAACAGGCCGTCCAGGCATCCCGCCATCTACTGACACGGTTTAAACTAGCCGAGGCACGAACAGGACGTTGCGAGTCATGGTGATCAATGGGTCGATCCATGGTCTTCTTGACTGTTCGTGGGAAAGAAAAGCATGTGGTCGGCGTGGTCTCTTTTCTTTTTACTGTGGTTAGGATTCGTATGGATGATAGTGAGGCCCAATGAAGCCCAAACAACAACCCATATTCATGTCCAGGTACCTGTTTTGCAGCAAGATTGTACAGTTCAAAAAATACAATGTGTGGACGATTGTAGCTTTTTATGTGTGGATAAAAACACCCAGTGCATAGGGGGGGTGTGTACGCCTCAATCCGAGGATTCAATCGAGTGTAATACAGACAGAGGCGGAATGGTCATGTTGGCAAATGATCCAGCTCCTCGATGGATGTGTTTATGTACAGATTCGACATTTTGGACAGGACCCGATTGCAATACCCTAAATCCAGACGTGTGTGAAAATGGGGTTTTTATGTATAATGGACGTGACGATTTCATCTGTATGTGTCCCTCACCCTATGAAACTGTGGTATTAAATGGTAAACCACACTGCATTGAAAAACACATGGTCAATTTTTTCCCATACGGTCCGTTTGGGGTAGGAAGAAAATTTGGCCCGAGTCTATACTCGATCTAAAAAAAACAGTTGGAATGCCTCTATTTAATTTTGTAACAAAATATTTATTAAAAAAAAAAAAAAAAAAAAAAAAAAAAAAAAAAAAAAAAAAAAAATTTTTTTTTTTTTTTTTTTTTTTTTTTTTTTTTTTTTTTTTTTTTTTTTTTTTTTTTTTTTTTTTTTAAGACCTTGCTCATATATTTGTTCGAGTTGGTTCAATCATTTTAAATCTTTAGTGGGGGACTGCAAACTCGAAAAAATATATGAGCAGTAAAAATATATAAGCACTTTACTGCTCATATATTTTTTCGAGTTTGCAGTCCCCTAGTAAAGTTTTAAAGTAATTGAACCAACTCGAAAAAATATATAAGCAGTTTGTGCTCATATATTTTTTCGAGTTTGCAGTCCCCTAGTAAAGTTTTAAAGTAATTGAACCAACTCGAAAAAATATATAAGCAGTTTGTGCTCATATATTTTTTCGAGTTTGCAGTCCCCTAGTAAAGTTTTAAAGTAATTGAACCAACTCGAAAAAATATATAAGCAGTTTGTGCTCATATATTTTTTCGAGTTTGCAGTCCCCTAGTAAAGTTTTAAAGTAATTGAACCAACTCGAAAAAATATATAAGCACTTTGTGCTCATATATTTTTTCGAGTTGGTTCAATTACTTTAAAACTTTAGTGGGGGGACTGCAAACTCGAAAAAATATATAAGCACTTTGTGCTCATATATTTTTTCGAGTTGGTTCAATTACTTTAAAACTTTAGTGGGGGACTGCAAACTCGAAAAAATATATAAGCACCAAAAAGGCCTTTTTTGATGGTTTGACGACATTAAACCTATACTTTTTAAACTGAAAAAATATATGAGCACCAGTTTTAAAGTTTTTTAATACCTTAAGCACTTTTCGACGTGAAACTTTAAAAGTCAATATCGACTTTTAAAGTTTGGGACCGTTTTTACCAAAACTTTTAAAGTTTGGCTGCTATTTTTTTTTGTTAGCACACAAACTTTAAAAGTTTGGGTAAAACCGGCCCCAAACTTTAAAAGTCTCAAAAACTTTTAAAGTTTTAGAGGTAGTAAAATCGCTCAACTTTAAAAGTGTTTTTCAATCCTTTTTTATTATTTTATTTATGTCGTTTAAATAATACAGTACTATTCCCATCACTACTCCTCTTCTCCAGTCTCACACTGGGTACCGTTTCGTGCTCCCACTTACATTTCAGAAAACGGGCATCTGCTTGCACCAACTGAACTGATTTGGGTAATGCTACCGTTGGATCGGTGGCGCTGGCTGCACGATCCCCGTGCTCACAAAACTTTTCTTCAAAACATGATCCTAATCCATTTCCACGCAACAAATTCATCAATTCCATATTTCCCAACCGCATCCCGCCAACACGGGAACGTCCTTTCACCGGTTGGTTGAGCACTTTGTCCATGGTGCATTTGAGAGGGGCGTGTAAATGTTCAGAGCTCCAAAAAGCTATAGGGAAATAAAACGTTTTCGCATAAAACACTTTGCCGTGCGGTATGACGTGCCCGTCACTATTGCATACCCTCGAAGCATCTTTCCCCTCTCCCATCACACATCCTTCCAAAATTTGACCCATCGTCATGCGAAACAAACTATACGGGTTGATGAGTAAATCCGGTTCAATACCCGCATCTAACGTCGGTAACTTGTCCATCACACGCATCACCCCTTTTTGGCCATGAAAACTACACAATTTATCTCCGGTACTCGAAACATGATCTTGTTCGACACAAATACTCAATGTGTCCGATATCAAGTGATATTTGATCACACGAAAAGGACATTTGCTAAAGTGGAGTCGCACCGTTTGGTCGTTGATGGGTACTGCCCGTACATGAATGGAAAAAGGCTCTACTTTGATAGGGCGTTCTCCATGATGGACGATCGTACCCAAAATACTCGTTTCTCCTTCTACGGGACGAAACAAAACGAGTCCATCCGCTTCAATTTTCACACGTATGGTATAAAATCGGACACAATCAAATGCATCCACACCTTCACGGCGCACAATGCAATCTTCTTGCGTACAGCCTTGAAAACTCATATACGCCACCGTCACATGCGGTACATAGAGGGTGAAATGTGGCGAAATACCATCCTCCACGGGCTCTAAGACACTCTTATGGTAGGGTGTCATGCAACGTGTATACGCCGACATGGTATCCATGAAATAATGCGCATAGCAAGGATCCGTCGCCAAGACTGCATTCTTCAAAGCATTAAATGCCAAAATGTTTTTGGGAAACGCATTATGCATGAAAAATGGATTCAAATCCACGTGATAACTGGTGATGAAATCATACCCAAACCGTTCCACCACCGACTCTAATTGCAATAAGCGTTGGGACCAATACGACATATCTCGTGTCGTGACCCATATACCAGTTCCAGGCAATTTTTTAAACAAGAGCCCTGTTTTGTAACGAATGTAAATAAACGGAGGTTCCTCCAAGCATTCCACGTGCTCAAAGTGTCGTTTTAATTTCAACAGATCCAGCTGTTGAAAGCAGGCTGCCGTCACCGGAATACAGGCCTCATTCACCACCACGAAATAGCGAGGATGATGGGGTTCAGGCTCCAACTTGAGCCATGTCCACAAGGAGGCTTGTGGAGCGTCATGAAACACGGGATCCAATGCATTACACGTCGAAACGACCGTGTCTCGCACCATCATAGTGGTCCGTCCTACATTTTTGGTTTCAAAGCATCCCAGAATACATAAAAATCCTAAATAACTATCGTGGAAGGAAGGAATGGAATTGGTTTTGACTTTGTTGGACATTTGGCGCAAGATAATGTAGGTTAGGTAAGGGTTCAGAGGGTAGGTTTGCATATTGATCTCACGATAACACCCATTGGCCTTTTCCACAAAGATTTCTCCATTGGCTCCAATTTCTCGATGCGATTCATGCGGAGTCGTGGTCATTTTCCCAGCGGATTTTCCTTCTTTAAAGTAAACTGTTTTACGGGATAAGACGTGCAATAAGCACCCCGTTTCAATCGATTTCACGACCAAGGCCGCTTTCGATTTAATCACAGACCAGTTACCTTCTCGCAATGGAGCATACAGGTATTTGACAAATAATTTGGTAAACAAATGACCAGGGCTAATCACGATTTTATTCGCGAGAGAATCAATATCAAACTGATTGTTTCTATACAGGTGCGCCATGTACGCTGCTGGATCGGTAGGGTAAGGACAATGATCAAAAAAGGTATCCACTTGTTGGATGGATTCGGAGCCGTCGTTACACATGACGACCAAATCTCCCCGATGCTTGGATTGATAATCCTTTATGTAATAACTCAATTCTTTACCCCGGTCAAATGAATCATAGGTAAAAACACGAACGAGTTTTTTTTGGATCAAATGCGTATTGGTTGGATCATTGGTAAAAAAATAAGGTAAATGACGTAAAAATCCATTAATAATGAAAAATCCACGACCGATATCCACTTCTTGGAATGGAGTATTTGTACCGATTTGAAAATGGAGTGGAAACGTTTGTAAATGTTGGTGACGAATCGCCAAATCCAATTGAGATCCCAGCATGATAGGAAACACATTTCGTATCATTTTTTTGCTGGGGAGATGCTGTATTGAACAGGCGTATACGGTCCGCTCACAAATATGTGTGTGAACATGAAGAGGCCCATCGTACACGAGTATACAATCCACTCGAGTATTTAAAAAATGAATAAATTTTTGAACGTGCTGATCGTAATTATGGATTATTGGTAAAAGCATTTCGGGGACATTGAGATGCCGCATATTTGGTACGCAGTGCATGAACCCGTTGATCAAAGGTTTTGGTACACTCTTGCTGATAGTGATGAGTGGTATAAGCACATAGAGCCACTACTAGGGTAATGATGAATAAGCAATACAAATGTATACCATGCAAATAAGATCGATGGAGAGTATGATGGGTTCCAAACAATGATTTTAAAAAGGCATGGTACGACATGGTCATAGCAACTTTATATTTAAAAAAAAAAAAAAAAAAAAAAAAAAAAAAAAAAAAAAAAAAAAAAAAAAAAAAAAAAAAAAATTTTTTTTTTTTTTTTTTTTTTTTTTTTTTTTTTTTTTTTTTTTTTTTTTTTTTTTTTTTTTTTTAAGTCATTAACCAATTCACTCGTGTTCAAGACAACAAGGTAATTGATTACTTAAATCTCGCCAGGCAAGATAAGCCGTTTGAACACAACAAGTCATGCGTTTACATTTGTTACACGCATAAACTAGTCGATCATTACCATAAAAGTGACTTTTCAAGTCACTCAGCCATGGTCGAAGCATGGTGTGTGCTAGTTTACCCACTAAGACACATTCTTTAATGTTTAATTTTTTCAATTCCTGCACTACATTTTCTTTCCAATTTGGATCATTTCTTACATCAGCACAAAACCAAAAACCATTTGTGACAACAGCACACTTTATCACTTGAGAAGAAATGTTTCTTTCAATCGCTAAAGTAGCAAATACTAAATACATCCGTCGAATGTTGATACGTTTCATTGGTATGGTAGGTAAACCAACAGAAGCACTCGGGTTCATGGTCAATGATTCAGTTAAAGAAGGCTTACCTTCGGTCTTTAAAGAATGATATATTTCAGTCTGGCAAGAACAAATATCCAATCCCTTGTCGGTATCATCGTAACTCCATATGCATTTACTAAAATGAAATCCATTCGCATTTTTAATAATTCGATAAGGAATTCCCTGTTGATACTTTACAACTTTTATCAAAAAGTTTAAGGATTTTTCTACTTCTTGTAACTCGCCATCATCATAACAAGTTTTCCCAAACAATTCATTTTCTAAACGTTGGACAACTTCCATCGTATATCAGGCAATATTGCTATCAATGGAAATGCAAGATGTTTAGCGTCAAGAGCTACCAGTATGTATAATTTAAAAAAAAAAAAAAAAAAAAAAAAAAAAAAAAAAAAAAAAAAAAAAAAAAAAAAAAATTTTTTTTTTTTTTTTTTTTTTTTTTTTTTTTTTTTTTTTTTTTTTTTTTTTTTTACTTTTTGTATCGCAGTTGAGACAACTGTTCACTTCCCACTTGCCGCCAGTTTTTTGAATCCCAATTCGTTACATATATTTTACCCAATTCTTCCAACAAGGATTCATTTACATTTCGTACGTCATTATAATAACTAGCATTCCGATGTAAAAAACATTCAGCTGACAATCGTGTCATATGAGTTTGCTTCGCTATGTAGTCATCCACCAACACATTCTGTAACTCACGTTCATACAGTTGTAATAATGCTAGAAATACAACGCAACCCGAATCAGTTCCTGTTAGACTAGACACCTTGGGTTGTGAATCAAACCATGCATACATCTTGCGGACGGCGTTAGCATGTAGACGGTATTCACGTCGTATACATCCTGGATCCAACACACAGTTCAAATATAATTTTAAATCTTTCGATTCATATCCGTCAAACCCATCCACCGCTAATAAATGATACATTTTACGATCTGTTACATCTCCATTTAATGAATTTTGACGTAACCATTGATTCAATAACCGTGTCCAATCCATGCGGTCCTCGGGTAATTCCTTAATGCATTTTCGCTTGACAGATTTCAGTAAAAACGTCACCAACTGATCCCGAACCAATCCATCTTGATACCGGTCCAAGGCATCTGGTATTTTTAACCATTTCGTGACCTGACACAAGACATTCCATCGATGTTGTTCAATTGTTTCATCCCCATGGCCCAATAGGCATCGGTTCACCACTTCTTGATCCAATAACACCCGTAAATTATTGACAGAATTTATCTTTGAAGGTTTCGCTATTGATCGTGGTGAATGGATTCCTTTCCGACCACAAATTCTTGACGCACCAGGGACTGCATACGAACGTTGGACGGGACTCACCATAGTTTTTTTGAATAAGTCTTTCCACAATGCCATAGGTTTGTCGGCTTGCAATAGGTCCAAGTGTTTTTAATTCTTTTTGTGTAAATAAAACTACGTATTCTACACGAGCGCCAAGTGTTTGAAATGCGTTGATGAACCAAACCAATGGTTTCTTGTTTATTTTCAAGGTTCGTCTCAAATCCTTCTCTACGTTAAAAGTCGTTGTATTTTCTAATAAAACAACATACTTGCACGTCTCACTCCCACTGCGAAAAGCAAGTTTTCATACCAAAACAAAATGGAAAGACGTGGCAGAGTGTTTACACCCAATCAAATGGACGTGATCCGATGCAGAGTCGAAATTTTGAAAGATACAAATGAATTAGCCTTGATGGTTTTTTTATTAATAGAAACCAAATTAAAAATGAAAGACTTGTTGGGGTGGTTTAACACTGATCCAGCAAAACGAATGAAATATTTAGAGAATCGAGAAAAGTTATTGTCTGACTATATAAGAGTGCCCAAATTATTTCCCAAAACCCACCAAGCGTATTTGAATCGATGGAAGGTATTATGCCGGCAGTGGTTTGGGATTCAAGAAGGCACTTTTGAAATGGTGAAGAGATCAATCAAGAATAAATAAGATGAAGTAAAAAAAAAAAAAAAAAAAAAAAAAAAAAAAAAAAAAAAAAAAAATTTTTTTTTTTTTTTTTTTTTTTTTTTTTTTTTTTTTTTTTTTTTTTGTCGTCTTTGCAAAGACTTGTGTGTTTAATAAAGCATAAATGAATTTACCTAGGTATAGCTCCATTTATGCTCGTTTTCGAGGTTGTACTTCTTTTCGAAATGAGCAAGGTATCATAATTTTGGACTTTGCCGATATGGATTTTGACAATTGGTCCATCCTACAAATGCATCGATTTGATCATATCTGCATGGATTCTCAACACCCATTTACCCAAGCTCTTAAAGTATTTTTCAAGCGTGAAGCACCCATTACGGTCGTCTGTCAAAATGAATCGTGGACCGCTTTGCTCGGTCATGAGAAAACTATTACGCCCATGTTGGAACCATCGGCAACGTTTCAAATGTATGCGACACCCTATTATGTCACGAATCCTTCAGTCGTTGCAGAATATTTACAGGGTGTTCCCCGTTCCGCGTATGATCACATTTTCATGTACAAAAATTGTGTGTTGTACTTGGACAGGGATGATTTACCCTATCCAGGTGGATGTTATTTTGACAAGTCTCTCCCCTGTCATCAATCCTTGTATCGCATTTGCTTTTTAAGTAAAGAACCTCTACATGATGTTCTCACCCTTGCATCCGAATGGAGCACGCGTCGTGATGTCGTCACCTTTCCTTTTCTGACCAAAGAAACAATTTCATATCCTAAAATGATTCAATTCGAGCCTGTATCACAACCCTACTTACCCGAAGAACGTGTCATATCCACAGGAATGATTCAAAAACGATTATCTATGCATGATCCCCAGAGTTTAATTCAAGACATTCTCTATTCGTATTGTCGCAGCTATTTACACACGCATGACGGGCAAAAGTCCGATGAGATCTTTCAAAATTTAGGTTTAATTGTGGAATGGCCCTTACGCCTAACGTTCGAGGGAACCCGACCCCATACGACCGATACAAAAGAATTTGTAGCCTTAGCCGTCAATGGGGTGCGCCCCAATCGGGTCTTGTATGTACGATACCCATATGATGTGTATACAGAGTATAACGAAGTACCCATCACCCTGTGGACACCTATTCATTACGTCTGTAAATTTTTAAAACTACCCCCTGATGTTGAAAAAGTCAGTGTTAACTCTGTGGTCATTGGTTATGTGTACCAAAATACCTTTTTCTGTTTCAGCTATCCCATTTTAGAGGGTCGTCCAGCGCAAGACTCTATTCGTAATGTAGATTTCCTTTTTCACACTGCAAATCCTAGCATCTTGAAAAATGCCACCATTTTTGAAACCTTCAAGTACACTCCTCAATTTTCCGTCCATCGAATTGAAATGCCTGGCATTCCATTCAATTCTTGGTGTATGACGTTGGCTGACGATACGCACGAGTTTCCCAAACAAACGCATTTACCCGTTCTGGTAAAAGAGTGGTTACAGCTATTTAAAAATTATTCCAACTCGGAGGAAGGAATTGATGTGAAAATGGTACAGACTGCAGTCACATTGGCGCGACACAAAATTTGCTTTGAAATAAAAGTGGATCCAAGTGCCAAACAAGAATTGAAACGTATTACACTGAGCGATGACAAAATTAAATTAACGATGGGACCACATGAAGCAAAATTTATAAATAGTATACGAGTAGTGAGTGAAGAAGAAAATGAAGAGGGTTCTTGTACAATATCCTAAAAAAAAAAAAAAAAAAAAAAAAAAAAAAAAAAAAAAAAAAAAATTTTTTTTTTTTTTTTTTTTTTTTTTTTTTTTTTTTCAAACTTTACTCGGTGTCTTACACTCTTTTCAATACCTTTTTGAACATGTTGTTGTGGGTCTACATATTTCATTTTCCAATAGACGCTTTGGGGAAGCAATCAAGTGCGCATGTCCTTTGCGGTTCGTTCCTTGCAAGATGAAATCTACAGTAATCCAATTCATGTCTGCATTAATCAATAGAATTAAAAAGTACAGCAACTCAACTCTTGTAATATCATACAACACCGTATTCTTGCGGGCCCATTTCCTGGCCAATGCATCCATTATTTTTACAACTTGGTCATATCTATTATTTTCTATAGCCATTTCCCCGTTATAACGCACATCTAACTTGACGAGTAACCGTTGATTCATTAAATGATATAAATAACCATATTTCTCTTTGTGTTTCAATAAATATTCAATATATTCTGTAGCTGCTTGAACGACTTTTGGGTTTTGAACCAATTCCAACGTAATCCGTCGTCGAAAAGGTTTGCAGGGCATATGAATGGGTACAAGGTTAAAATCAGAATCTAACTGGTTCCTAATGTATTCAATTAACCTATCATTTGGAAGATTGAGCTGACGAAGCATTTCAATCATGGTGCTCTTGTTTTTTTGTACATACTGAATGCAAACCATACTGCTATCATTGATATTCCAATTCCTAAAACCCAATACAACCACGGGAACATTAGAGTGAACCCTTTAAAAAGACTAGATGAGGCTTCTTGAGCATAATAGGACAAGGCTTCTCCGATGGTAGGGCGACGGCATTCCATGGTTTGATGCGGTAAGCAATCGTAATATTTACAATCGCACAATCTACAACATGATTTTTCAATGTCTTCATCAAACCCCAAACAGGGGTCTCCTTTCGGACTGAATGTACAAAACGGAACATTATCAACTGCTTCAGGTTGACAACAACTATAGGATGGCACTTTACACACCGTGGATCCATTTGTTAAGAAACAACCCGAATTGGATTGAATGTAATTGTCAATATACGATATTCCTATACCGACCACAGTGGCTAACGCCGTCGTTTTTAAAGCTTTTTTACTAAACACGCCCGAAATCACTTTACGTAATGCACCATCTTTTTTGGCAATGCCTTTTAACTTTTTCAAGTTTTTAACTGTTTTATTGAAAGCTTTAAATTGACGTGCAATTTTGGGACGTTTCAAAACCCATTTTTTCCAAGACGCCATAACTTGTTTTGTTAATAAACAAGTGCAGTAATATGGAACCAACGATTTGTATATTCAATACTGGAAAAGCTGAATGCAATGGTCGGAAAAATAGTCACGTGCAACATCTCATCTGTGCTCATCACTTGCACGAGTTGTTTGGTCTTGAAATTCACAATACGTATATTGAAACACCCGTCTCAGTGGCGTACTTGGGATGGACTCTTAAACCATCACCAGGCGTTTTTTTTAAAGAAAATGATGTTATTTTACCGGTCAAAGACATGTATGACCGAATATATCGTCCAAACCAGCTACCTATGACTGAGACTTTTAGGAGGTTTAATATTAATCCAAAAATTCATGAATATATGCGACAATCGATTCAAGACGCCAAATTAGCGAAAGGTGATAGATATACGTATGAAATGATTCGTAACTTGTCGTCACCGAATGAAAGTATTAATATAAATCCAACTGAAGAATGTGAAAACAATCCCAAACCAATTGCGTACATTCGATCCAAAATGGCAATTTCAAATACTTTTATTCAAAAGCATTCCATTATGCAGCATATGGAGGGTATTACAATTGAGGGTGAGAGAAAGGAAAAAACCAAACTGACAGATCTAAACTTATCCTTAGCTTTCCAGTATTTGTTGAGTAAATGCGAAACTTCCAGTCACATTGCATATAGGGAATCTGATACAAGAAGTAGAGAAATACAACGCATGAGGTATAATGCTGTCTTTGTAAAGGATGTTGGTTTAGTGGCCGTTAAAGATATTAGTGATCCAAATATAATTGTTATGCATGCCACTGCTGAAGGTTATTATTCCGATAACTATGATGGATATTATGAAGATGTTGTCATCATACAGCCCAAAGAAATAGTGACTCCTAAAATATATCACCTCACCGAATCTCTAGTATGAATGCCAGCCGAAGAGCATTCAATCAGAGTTGTTTGTAAAAAAAAAAAAAAAAAAAAAAAAAAAAAAAAAAAAAAAAAAAAAAATTTTTTTTTTTTTTTTTTTTTTTTTTTTTTTTTTTTTTTTTTTTTTTTTTTTTTTTTTTTAACGCGTTAACAACTTTGATTAAAATGATCATTATTATTTCATTCACCTTCTGGTTTTAGATTTCAAGAACTCTTTCTTCTACTTCATAAACATCATGATGGGTTACATTTTTTTGGATCATGTTGGTGGGTAATATTTCAACTACATCCTCCTCATTATCATCGTCTTTTATAGTGGACGTTTTGGTATTGGGTGTCTCAAAATATCGATCTTGGGATGTTGAGGTATTGTTGTTAAATATGTCACATACCTCCTCATCTTTCTCAGTCGATTCTTTGGGGTCGGGAGGTACAAAATATTGATCCTGGGACAATAATATTTTCTGTTTCTTGTTGGTTTCCAAGGTCCTTTTCCCGCCGCTGGGATATTCATCACCTCTGGTGTCATTCAATTGATCACCTCTGGTGTCATTCAATTGAGCCATTAGTGCTAAATCACCTAAACATATTTTGGACTCTCTCAAATTAGTTTCAGGAAAAGCAATCATTTTGACTACATTACCACCAATGCGTACGAAATCTTTGTTGCTGTCGTTTAGCAGGTAAAAGTACCTCACATTTATTTCCACCTGAAGAATTGCCACAAATGGTCCCCTGAAAAAATCCATTACTTGAGATCCAAAACGATTGACCAAGTTCTTTCCGTCATAAACATACAAGTCTAAAATACAAGGCTCCCGACAATCATAGGATAAATGTATGCCCGAGTTTGACATTTCTTCTCTTGCGTCATTGCAATATTGACAACACATACTGCAGGTTGCAAAATTGAGTTTGGTAGTATCCGATAATTGTATGTTATTAAAATCCAAATCACTGGTTAAAGTTTGACTTAGCTTAGTTAACACATTAGAATCTCGAACAGTAATGGAAAGGGGTAGTATTTTATTAGTATAGTTAGAATTTGGACGATACACATTGCAATATCCAGCAAAAATCATATCAAAGGTTTTCACCTGATCCTTTAGGTTTTGGACGCGAAAGTTATTCATGGTCAGTCGTTCAGGGCGAAAACAATTTTTAGCATCCTTTTTAAACTTTTGATACAATCCATTATTTTCGAGGCGTTTTTCCCAGTCAGGTACTATCAAGTTTAACGCCTCATTGTTGCGTTCAAGGGCTTTAATCTTTTCAGCCAAAACGTCATTTTTCAAAATCCGATCGACCAGAGCGGAATAAGTATCCATTATGTTGTAAGAAGATGTAGGTAGTAAAAACCTCTTAACACACCACCTTATTTTATAGGAAGGGATGAAAAAAAAAAAAAAAAAAAAAAAAAAAAAAAAAAAAAAAAAAAAAATTTTTTTTTTTTTTTTTTTTTTTTTTTTTTTTTTTTTTTACAATTTCTTCTTTATCTTACGGCTACCTACCATTTCTTTTTTATGCATACACTTGATGATGTGTCAGCTTTTTCTTACTCTTTTTTACAACTTTTCGACCCATTTGAAAAGGTGGGCCTTGCCATACCACACCGTTTGATAGTATACTTTCAATCTGACGCCAGGTATTTCCAGTTAATCTATCACTCCTATGTCGTGTTATTTTATGCTTACTTCATACACATGACCGTTTACGAGTGGTTCCTCTTCCAATGATTTAAAACATTGGGATAAATCAGATTTATTTTTTGAGGGTAACCAAAAATAACCATCCATATAGACAATGTCTAAAGTAGGTTCTAGTTTTACTTTAAATATTTCATCCGTTACTATATTATGTACAATAAAACCATCTGTCTGGAAACGGGTGGTGAGCAACTCCTGTCTGGAAACGGGTGGTGAGCAACTCCTCTTCCGGATAATAATAGCGTTGCACTTGATATCCTTCAGGTAATTTAATTCGGGGTAAAAAATCTAATAAAATGTTGCGTCGACACCATTTGGCGGTAGGATTGCCTCGTACTTGGTATTTGGTATACATCCAATAATACGATGACGTCTTTTAATCTTTCAGCAGAAAATACAATTCCATCTCCAAATGTAATGCCATCCTGTTCCTTTATAACGCAATCTTCCCATTTTTGTTTTATGTGATTTGAATAACTGTATACTATTCCAAATATACCATCCAACTTGAGCGCCATAAGAAATGTTCCTGGTGGGGGTAAAACTGAAAGAGAGGTCACTTGTTTTCGAGTGATGGATTCATTCAAGCTATATGGTGGTGTTGAAAAAGGACTAAAATATTTATACACTTTTCTAAATGTGCGTAGAGACTCTAACAAATAATTGGTTGGAAGCGTTTCAAGTGCTTCCGGAAACGTACCATATTCCCACTCAAACACTAATCGATACCTACCGTCTTTATGTTGAAAGGAATACACTTGAGCGTGGTCATCTAGTTTCAAAACGTTTCTAGTTTCTGTCCAAAAGGGGCATTGAAAATTACCCACAGTATCCAGAAATGTACTGTGGGTTGCGAGCGTCCATTGTGTATAAGGAGTTTCGAGTGAATGCACCCATTTGAACCATAAGGTTTCGTAATAGACAGCTTCAGTGGAGATTACAGATTTAGTTTCTAAACATCTGTGTCGATATCGAAAATGAGGTTTGGCGTACATGACAGACTGAATTTGAAGCGTTCCAGAACCCCAAAAATTCCAAATGTCATGCAAAACTGAGTTGAAATTAGTATCATTCTGTACTACCAGTCTAAACTCGTATTCATGCATTATAAAATGATTTGAGATATTCCGAAAAAACAATAATAATATCCATACGAAATACAATGACTGCCAACAACAAACATATATAAATAGCTACAAATAAAACTGCATAGTACATATTTTTGTGTAAGGATTGGAATACCGTTAAAACTGATAAAGCTGGTACAGAAACTAGAAAAAGTATGACATATGCTGTTTGCTGCTCACTTGATCCCAAACTTTCAGTCACTCTATCCATGTCATCTTCCACCAGAACATCTTCAATACGTTTAGTCAAAGTAGTAGCAGCCATGAACCTTTATTTAAAAAAAAAAAAAAAAAAAAAAAAAAAAAAAAAAAAAAAAAAAATTTTTTTTTTTTTTTTTTTTTTTTTTTTTTTTTTACTTTATCCACCACTGCTTAATTACAATAGCCAGGATCAGTGAAAAAATAATTACCAGCAAAAGTGAGATTGACCAATCAATACCCTTTGCTTTTTCACATACCGGATCAGGTTTTGGTGGTGGATTCAAGGCATTGAAATTGGGCATTTGTGCATTTAAAGTATGGGGTAGGACTCCAAGCTGATATACAATCATAACACTCCTCGATACACGTGGAGATTTCCGATTGGTCATGTAATCCTTGTACCCATTCATTTGACGGAACAATGTAGAAATTATATTATTTACAGTCACAAGTGGGGTTATGGTAAGACTTATGAATGGTTTACTGTTAATGTTTGTTACAATCACATACCCGTCATTTGAAATAGGATACCCGTTGGGATAAATTATTTCTTCGTCGTCATTCATACTCAATGTATACTCGTTGCCATTTTCATCCAAGGGGTAATAAGGTTCCTTTGAAGCATTTAAAGCGTACTTATCATTAAGGATTTCATCTTGCGTATGATTGTTCTTAAATTCCCAAACAGGATAAATCTCATCTCCATTGTTTAATTTGGCATATCGATCAATTAAATTTCCATTCGAATGATGGACTACATGGGAACTTGAGCTCATACTATAAGTTAAATAATATTCATTTGCATTAGAATCCTTAGGAAATATGACACGTCCATCCATCGTCATTGCGTACTTCGGTAAACCATCAAAAGTGTATGCAATTTTATTAGGGCTAGCACCATGTCGATGATCATTCGTTTTAAAATAATACTGATCCCCATTAGCCTTTCGAGCATACACATCATTACCTCGTTTGTCTTTTGCCATAAACACTACTCCGGAGTCATTTGTTTTATAAACCTCATTATTAGTGTTGGGATCTTTTGGATATATGGGTACTCCATTGCTACTTAATGGGTATATGATTTTAAATTGGTCATTGTAAATGTATTGGTCATTGACTATAAATTCAACCCCATCTTTAGTTTTGGGATAAAAATTCTCCTTATTATTATTGGATGCATACTTTATCTCAGTGCCCACCACTATGACGTAATCGTCTCCGCTTTCATTTTTGGGGTATATCTCATTTTCAAATTCATCTTTTGCATAATATGGACTCGAATTTTTAGCTACTAGGTCCCTATCATCGATTTTGATATAAAATTCTGTCAGTGTGTGGGTTTTACCATAAATAGGCTTGTCATCACCCGTTGCAAAAATTATATTTTCGTCTAAAGTTTCAATATACCATTGACTTTCGTTTTCACCATCTATTTCATCACTTTTCGGATCAGCAATATCATATGCCGGATTCATGCTTCATTTATCTTGGTTCACTGATCAATTTGTGTTAAAATTTTGGGGTAAAATTCCTCACCATTTTGATCTTTTGCATAGTAAGGTATTCGATTTTCATCATATGCTGCAATTTGGCGTGCACCTTCCCACAAATAATAATCACCCTTGTTGGACCTTTTGGGATAAATTTCCTTGTTATTTTTGTCTTTTGCATAAACATATCGATTTCCTTTCTTGGGAAGAATTTCAAACGAATTAATAGTTTTGGCATAAATAGGTTTTCCCGTTAAATCTGTAGAATCCTCCGCAAGTGCTGGAAGATCTTGTGAACCGTTATGCAAAACATAATCATCCCCGTTGGCCTCTTTGGGATAAAACTCCCTTTTCAGGCCCTTTGCATAAAAATATCGATCCTTGTTTCTGGGAAGAACATCATCCCCGTTTGAATCTTTGGCATAAATAGGATTTCCATTTGAATCTAGAGGATAATGATCTATTTCATTCACACGTATATATTGTTGTTCTCCTACCCCATTCAATAAAAATATAGGTTTTTCACTCGTCAAATCAAACGGGTATACAATATTGCCTCGGTCATTATACAAGAAATGTGGAGTTTTATCTTTGTTTTGTGCAACATATTCTATTTTGTGAGTAATTCCATTTATATCTACGTTATAGGTAGCATACCTACGGTTCATTGGGTTGTATATTTGATTACCATCCGCTAAAAAAGCATATTTGTCTTTTTTCTCTAATGTACGTGCATATTCTGGCGAGGGATAATATTCATCCACTAGCTCATTTCCATCTTTCTCTGGTTCCGCTACATCATCTTCCTCAGCTACACCATTGTCATCTTTCTCTGGTTCCTCTACATCATCTTCCTCAGCTACACCATTGTCATCTTTCTCTGGTTCCTTTACATCATCTTCCTCAGCTACACCATTGTCATCTTTCTTTGGTTCCTCTACATCATCTTCCTCAGCTACACCATTGTCATCTTTCTTTGGTTCCTCTACATCATCTTCCTCAGCTACACCATTGTCATCTTTCTTTGGTTCCTCTACATCATCTTCCTCAGCTACACCATTGTCATCTTTCTTTGGTTCCTCTACATCATCTTCCTCAGCTACACCATTGTCATCTTTCTTTGGTTCCTCTACATCATCTTCCTCAGCTACACCATTGTCATCTTTCTTTGGTTCCTCTACATCAACTTCCTCAGCTACACCATTGTCATCTTTCTCTGGTTCCATCGGTTCAGGTACATTTGGATCTTTCTCTGGTTCAGGGTCTCGAACTTCCAGTCGACTCATTTTAGGATTCCCAGGTGCATCCTCTTCTTCCAATTTCCGTTTCGATTGTTTATTATCAGGATTAATTTTCATTGCTTTATTATACGTTGAAAAAAAGAGTCGAAACATGATTGTAGTGATGTTATGGTTTATCCTACTATTTGCTTGCTGGAACCACCGTTTTTATCAAAGCTATGCAAAACTCACCTGGCATACGTTGTATTACAACATTAAACCTGATGAATGGCGCAAATACATGATTCAAGAAAAGCTCAAGACGGGATGGATAAATTAGTAATTGGTACAATACTTGCAACAGCTCTATATACCACAGGAGTTATTGGAATGTGCATAGTTATAACTCGAAGATGGTACTGTCTATTGTTTTTTATAATGAATATCGTTGTTTTTATAATCCTTGGGAATGGATACATTAAAAAGTGGACTGCCTTAAATCAATTAGGAGAATCATTTGACACGTGTTACTGGTTATGCAAAGTACAAACATGGTGGAATAAATATTAAAAAACATTGAAGCTTACAGAGCACTGAAAAAAAAAAAAAAAAAAAAAAAAAAAAAAAAAAAAAAAAAAATTTTTTTTTTTTTTTTTTTTTTTTTTTTTTTTTTTTTTTTTTTTTTTTTAATAAAAAAACAAATTTCAAGAGAGTGTACAAGATTTCTCTTAATGTTTTTTTTACAAAACTTTAGAATTTTTTTTTATACTTTTGCATAAATAAATTTTCAAGAGATTGTACAAGAATCCTATTAATTTTCTTCTCCACTCGTCCATCTAGTGTTTTGCTTCATCATGTATTCTTTTCCATCTTGCCCAGTTCTTATTCATAGTGCTTAAAGTTTTATACATATTGTCATTCAACAATTCTGATATGGTTTTTATACCATCTTGGCGTTTTAGTTGTTCCTCAACCCATTCTTTGTCATTAAGAAGTGACTTTATATCATATTGGATATATTTATATAAAATATCCATCAAGTGACTTGGACGCATGTTCTCCTTTAATCCATTTAATATCGTTAACTTTTCTTGATACTCGCGAATTAAATCAGCAGCATCTGTTATTTTATTTCCAAACATGTAATTCCAAAGATCTATAAAATGTCGTTCATAAAAAGCATAAAAATATAATTTCATAGTACTTAAGGCTATTTCATCATCTAAATCATAATTTTCCAATATTGCATCATCATCGGTCCTACGTTTTTTATGTTTGGATATCAAAGATGTTGTTTGTGGATCTAAATCCATTTCGGGGTTTAAGTCAGCCAATTGCTGTAAATCAGTTTGAGATGGAGGTCTATTTAGAGATGTGCTTCTAGGTCTAATTGGAGACGAGCTTACAGAACAATTTGGAGATCTGCTTCTGGACCTAGCAGTATCGATACCAATGGAAGACTGGTCTCTGCGAGTAGTCCGATCTGTATCTTTTGATCTACGTCTATGCAATGAAGAATCTTGTTCTATCGCTTGGGATGTTAAATTCTTTTTGCACTCTTCCAACTCGTGTTGAGTAAACTCTAGTTGAATACGTAAAGCAGATTGGTTTTCAAACTGACGTTTAACATTCTCCTTCCAGTTTATATCATCTTTAATATTAAAAAGAGTTTTAATTTCATCCATTTCATTTTGTTTTTCATTCAATTCGTGTTGCTGACTCTCTAGTTTTGATTCTAATTTAGAATTTTCAAATTTTATCGCTTTGTGTTTAGAAATAACAATCAAGTTCCATTTTCTAACATTTTTTATATCAAAAAAATTTATAATTTTATCAATTTTTTGTTCCGTTTCACTTTGTTTTTGCTCCAATTCGGATTTACTAGACTCTAGGCTTTTAATAGCTAAGGATAATTCGTTCTGAAGCTGTTGTGCATCCTGCACGCTTTTAAGGTAATACTGTCTCAAATTTGTTTTCTCATCCTCAATCTTTGCTTTCATATCAAGGGCAAATGTGTCTATGTTAAAATTGTCCATTAATTGGGAGCATTGCTGTTTTAAAGTATCGAAATCGGCATTCTCTAGGTGATAGCCTAACATCAAGGGTTGGTCTGAAGATTGTTCCTCTAGGCTCAATGGTTCGGCATCATAGTCTATAGGCTCGTTCACAGTTTCACGTGTTTCAATCAATTTAGTTTGCAATGCACTCACATTGGTTTGCAAATAACTGAAAAACGTTTCAATAAAATTATCTATAGAATATGTCCTTGCTATAGTTTTTGATTCATCATCCAATGTTTGAAGCATTAGGTAAAAAATTTTTTCAAACGTTTTGGTAAAACGTTGTATAGTCTCCGATGTTGCTTTTAACAAATCTGTTATATCATCTACCAGATTTGTGTGGGGAACTGATGATAATTTAAATTCTTGTCGAAACAGTGTTAAAAGAGTTTTAATTTTTGTGTTGTCGTTAAGCATGTTAATCACTCCATGTTCCCAATCGTCTTGAAAGGCAAACATTGGAAAATGGGCCTGGCAATATGTTAACAAGGTAGATGGTTTGTGAATTTCAGCCAATTGCGTATTTTTTTCCAACAGCTTTTGTTCCAACTCATCTAATCGCTCCATCAAAAGAATGGAGGGTAATTTACTTCCAAAGAGTGTGGATATTTTTTCAACCAACTTGCTAGACTTATCTTTTACCTCTTGATTGGTGGTATTAACAAGAGATACCACGTTTTTAAGTACGTCTTCACTAGCACCTATTTGACTCAAGTTTCGACGTAATGTGTTAAAAGATGCATCAATTTTAAACAAACCCACTATTTCTTTCAATTGGTTTTCGGATAACATACGAGTTAAAAATTCTTCAAATTTATTAAACAAACTCTCACTAATATTATCCACATCAATGGATGCTGTATTCAAATGTTGAGGCTCACAAGAAGGTGCAATCTTTTTCAAGAGGTCATGAATTTTAGTTTCCCTTTCCTTTGACAGGTCAAACGTTGTTTTCAATTCATCTCTGACATTTTGTAAAAACTCGGACAATTTTCTATTATTTTCAAGCGTAAATTGTTCATAGTCGTAGTTTTGGCTTTTATATTCCAACGGCAAGGATTGGACGGAAGACTGGATCGAAGGCATACAATTTTCAGTGGATTTTGGTGGATATTCAATATGCGGAAGGTTCTCGAAAGACGTTTTATCCCGTTTTTCTAATTCCTCTTTCAATCGCGAGATTGTATTTTGAAGGCTCTTTACATTGTTTTTCTCTGATTCTAGATTCAAAGTACATTCCTCATAATTACGGCAAATTTCCTTGTTTTTCAATTCCAACCTGTGATGATCCTTTTCTAGTGTGGAGTAGATTGATTTCAAATGCGATACTTCTTTTCTACACGCTACCAGATGTTCATGATTCGTGGTAGAGTGAATAGGTGATGCATGACCACTAAGGGGTGCATGACACAAATGAAATAAAAAATCCAGAAAACTACTACTGTTTCGGTATACATCGGGATACTGATCAATCAACGGTTGACTCAATGTAAATGCTTCCGTAACGTCTTGGGAAATATCCCTCTTCAAGGTTTGTAATAATTGTACATGAAGCAAATTGTTGGGGTCCCGTTGTGACTGTAGGATGGCTTTCACCAATGTCTTCAAGACCATCTTGATTTGATTTTCCCCATCAGAATGTGATACACTTGCAACAAGTCTTTTTTAATGTAACGGTATGGTTCGGATGTCTGAATGGACAACCAATCTAGAATGACAGTTAAATTGATGATATTTGAATATAAATTGGACACGTACCACATGAGACCATGGTTGAGCCACGTGTCTAAATCTTTCAACAAAGGAACCCAATACTGGCATTGAGTGGTGTGGTCGGTGGGAACAAAGCAACACGACATGTTATTAGCATCCAAGTACCATTCTTTGGTAAAGGATAAAATAAGTACCGACACGTACTCGGCTTTACAATCTATGATTCGGCAAGCTATTCCCACGGGTACAGCGTCACTTAGAGTAGTTTGACACGTATAAAACTCTTTGGGAGGATGATCAGGTGGTAAGACATGGTCCATACTGCGTTTCAAAATATGAAATAAATTTCGTCCAAGAAATGCAGTAGGATCATGATTAAACATGCGTCTCGTTTTTTCAAAAGCCATATGATAGGCCAAAGGATACCACGTATTAAAATTATTTAAATGATCAGTGTTTCTTTTAAAGTACCTCATGAGAGCAGCATCTTGAATGGTGAAAGGTTCAGACATTTTAATGCAGCTATTGAACAACTTGACCAAACCACGAAAAGCAACATTTTTCCGAGCTCGTGTCCAAAAGGATTTGAATGGGTTGTGACTGGTTACGACAAAAAGTGTCCGAGCATAATATGTTTTGACCAAGAAATTAGGATTTGGAAATAACGATGTTAACAAGTCCGCTTCGGTTGGAGTTTTAGGATGATCTTTGGGGAGCACAAACATCTTGGTGGTTTGTGCAAATTCCAAAGTCAACGCGTGCTTAGATGCATCCACCAAAATGCATGTATTGGGAGGAATATGTATGGTATTAGGGAAGGATGATCCAAACTGTTTATGAATAATGATGGGATTTTTAAACCGAATGGCAATGAAATACAATCTATTATACTGGTTACCCGTCACAGTGACATATCGATTCAGATCCTGACCGGCATGGAATTCAGTAATGGAAGATTCCGCATTATTCCAATGTGTTGCATCGTCTCCTCGAGGGAGCATAGGCAAACTCAACTCTTCGTCATTACGGGATTCCATCATGCGATGTAAAAAAAATGAACCCTTTATATAAAGTGTCACCAGAGGATTCTATGATGTATTTGCATATTCTCTTACCTATATAACGGAAGAAAAAAAAAAAAAAAAAAAAAAAAAAAAAAAAAAAAAAAAAAAAAATTTTTTTTTTTTTTTTTTTTTTTTTTTTTTTTTTTTTTTTTTTTTTTTTTTTTGAAACCAAAGCACCTACTAATGGAATAACATTGTTAATTCCAAGTGAAATTTCTTATACTTGTGTAATTAACTCCTTGCACTTAATTTCGGTATCCAAGCTCTCGGCCTTTATTTTTTTCAATTTTTGAGCCAATGTCTGTTTAATATGCCAGGTTTTCCCTTCACTTTTTGCAATTTCCATACTCCACCACGTGTTTACACATTCGGGTCCTAGTCGTATTACTAAAAAGAGTCGGTATGCAAAAAAGACAATATGCCAAATGATGAGGGTTAGGAAACAACCATACACTACCCAAAACACTCTCCGATAAATACTGTTGAGGGGTAATAAACAGTACCATTTTCCAGTTGTAATCTCACCCCCTGATCTGTAATCGAAAAAACAATTGGCTATATGAGGAAAGAGAATAGGAATGGCAGACCAGGACCAACTGGATAGGGACCAAACACGATTGAAAAATTCATTCAGGATTCCAATCTGAACTGCAAGATGCAAAGCATAAATACATTCCAATGCCCATGTTTGCAAAAACAAATGATTGCCTTTGGATGCTATGATCATTTGAGTGACTCGTTCACAATCTTCCTCATCTTTTATCGTCAATTCTTTAAGATAGTAGTCAATGTGTCTGGACCATACGCGAAAAGGAAAATAAAAACTAAAGGCTTGGAGCAATAATATAACAGAGATCCATTGATAATAGTCATGATACAGGATGGGAATAATAGGATTCTCCGTACGAGTGAAATCAGTATGAGTAGAGTTGATAAAGCATCTGGTGTCTACAATCGATTTGGCTATTTTACTTCCACCCAAATCACAATTGATAGCATCACCAAACAACTGTCGACTCATACTAAGGCCAAAACAAAATAAAAAAATATTACGGACATGAATTTGACTAAAATCCACTAGCGCACTGTGACTCCGTAAAGGAGTCCAAGAGCCCTTCCATTTGAGTAAATTAAAAAGGGGTAACATTTTTTTGTAATGTTGCCACTTTATATAATATTTTTTTTTCATTCATTGTCTATGGGTATTGTTTTTTGCAGCAGGTGCTTGAATCCATCAACAGACATGACATCCGTAAAATGCAACACATCCAGTACGTCATTTTCAATCACCATGTTTCCATCCTTTAAACACCCCTTGTAATCCACATGTAACCCCTGCAGGTTATATACCATTTTGGAATAACCATATCCAGGCTCCCAAATCTTACACGTTTTACTCAAAGCCTCTATAGACGTTTTGGTGTGTGCTACCGCTTCCACAGCCGTCAACCCTTCCCAAAATGAATGGGTAATGTATTCGTCATTTTGGTAACCAATTGCTCCAAACATTTGATACAAATGCTCAAAAGAGCCCTTGGCTCCAGACATTACTTGTGTCACAAGGCATCCGTTGCTTGATTTAGCCTTGTCTTGAAATGTGGTTAACGATTCACGACCCCATTCAAACAGCAATTTCATTTCTTCCAGCGTCAGAGCAAAACACATTTCGTTTTGTAACACATTCAAATAGTATAACCGCATCTGATCAATGTAGTGAAACGTTTGCTGTGAACCGTAAAGATCATACAACACCTGGAAGGTTTTATTCAAATCCCGCATTTTGTAGGGTAAAAATTCAATTTCGTCCAGTTTCATAAAATAGACGACAAGCATATCTTGAGTGGGCATCAGTTTAGGACCTTGCATCACAAAGCATCCCAACTGAAATTCTGGATTGAGAATGGTAGCACACTCGGCTTGAGACAAAGTACTGGGCACCATATATATGTTGCACTCATCTCCATCAAAATCAGCATTTAAAGCTTGCAACACTTCTAAAGGAATTCCGAAACAGGAATACTTCCATCCGGGAGAAACCACTTTTAAGGCTATAAAATTACCCGGTTGTAACGAAGGCATTCGGTTTAAAATAATGTATTGATTGTGCAAATGAAACTTTTCTACAATTTCTTGAGGTAATGTAATTTCATTGGGTCGTAAACTAGAATCAGAAACAATCATACCTCGCATGGCTAGACTACATCGTTTTCCAAACGCTATTTGTCGCATTAAAGTAGATTTACCACAGGATCGATGTTGTAAGCTCCCATAATTTAAAGGTGCTTCTAAAAGTTGCTGGAAAAGAGTATTCACATAATCGGCGGATTGCGTCAATTTCGTCCGGTTGGTCATGGGCAACCCTTGAACAAATTTCATGACTTTTTCATACACAAGAGTGGAAGCCACTTGCCAATAAATGGGATCAGGTAAAATTAAAAACTCTTGATTGGAATCAATGTGATGGGCTTGCATTAAACGTTGCAAGACGGGTAGAGCAAATGTAAACCCTGGAGTGGGTATACCAATCGATTGAACAGGATACGAATGGAGTTGGCTGTTGTAATAAAATTGCTTACAGCAAATTTGATATGGGACTTTACGAAAGGTTAATTGGCAATTACAGACTAAACACGTTTGCGTAAAAGAATGATGTTTTCGCCACGCTCTGAGGAGTTGAATCAAATCCGGGGGTGTCACTTGCACTAAACAGTCTTGTAAAGACAAGAGTGAAATTCTGTACTGTTCTACAGACATAATGACGCAACAGTATCCACGAAATAGAAAAGGCAATGAATATTATAGCAATTTAGACACAAATCCTTTTCTGACACATTCAGAAGGAGGTGAAAGATATACGCAAGACCGCAACGGGAGTCAAAAGTATCCCAAAAGCCAACGCTATGTATTTGCCAAAAATCAGAACAACGATGAATATTATGCGCGAGACTGTAATGGGGATGAAATATATCCCTGTCGAAACGGTGAATCTATAGTTATTAAAAAAAAATGGTCAATGGGTAATGGCTCGCTTTTCCGATGGCACCCAACGCTATCCCACTGATACGAAAAGAAACGAGTATTATTTAAAAAACGAGGGGAAACCTTTCTTGATGCTACGACACGATGGTGTACCGTATTTAGCAAAAAATCAACAGGGAATTACAATGATTCCGTGGAATTTCTTACCAGATTATATTGAGAGTGATGTAGGATTTTTACACACCCGAGACCATGCCGGAAATAGTGTGTACGTAAAGGAAACAGAGCTGCCGCAATCGGTAAAAATAATATGCAGCTGTATATGCCGAGCGATGCTTTCACTCCCATTTATTTTACTATCTGGATGCAACAGAGTATAAAAAAAAAAAAAAAAAAAAAAAAAAAAAAAAAAAAAAAAAAAAAAAAAAAATTTTTTTTTTTTTTTTTTTTTTTTTTTTTTTTTTTTTTTTTTACTCTCTTTCTCTAATGCTTGAAACTGGTTCAAGCTTTGGTGTAACTTCGCATTCTGGTGTAACTTCAAATTCTGGTGTAACTTCAAATTCTGATGTAACTTCTACTTTTGGTGTAACGTCTGGTTGCTCAGCATTTTTTTGTGCCGTTTGAGCCCAATCCAAAAAAGTTTTAATTCCAATTTCAATCATGTACAATGTTATGTCTTTTGTATTCATCTGATCCACATCAATGAACCATTTGTTTTCACCCTTTTGTTCCCCAAACTTTTTCAAAAATAGCAAAAAATTATCTTCAAAAGGTATATTTTCCAACATTACATTCAGCTTATCCAAATTGGTTTCCAATCGCATCTGCACGTGCCCCATTTGCACGTTCACTTTGGTTGCTGGAAATTTTTGATCCCGAAGACTACCCACTATTTGAATGGTGTGTTCCATCTTTATTCTCAACTAAGGGTCGTTTACGTTTAGGTTTGTTAAGAGGCTCCATGCGCCATTCTGACACCTCTTGGATTTGTTCACCCATACAACTGAGATATAACTCTCCATAGCTGCTGATCTCACCCTTTTGAAACACCGTTTCCAGCACTTGCTTAATGTCTTGGGGTGTTTCCACTCCCTCCTGGTAAAGGCGACGAACTGCTCTCACATGCTTTCCGCGTATATCCTCAGGTCCATAGCGAAAGAAATCTACATAATTTTTAGCGTCTTCTCCCCAAAATCCATCGATAGCAAACCATTCACATATTGCTCGATTACTCGCAAATTTATTCATACACCCCGCCAATTTAATTAAATCAGTAGGTCGTACTGAATCTCGACCTAAGATACGCTCAACACAGTGCTGTTCTTCTAGTGTAGCTGTTTGGATGCGTTCATTCCAAAGAGTTAGTAAATCATGATGTAACGACGGATTTAAATAACAAGGTCCTATTCTTTCGGCAATATTTTCCCATGGAACGTGAAAGTATTCAGCAAAACGTTTTAAAATCCGGATCACCATTGTCTCATAGGTGAGGTGGGGATTAGTAATGCGTTGAATCTCATATGAGAGAGTAAGAGTCAATAACTGTTGAACTGTTTCGTGATGCATTGCTTCATGCTCCGCATCATAAAGCATTGAATGCTGCAGTGGTGGTTCTGCCTTGTATTGCAATTTCTCATGTTGAACTGACAGTAATATTTCAGGATTCACTGATTGCAATGCTTTACGCTGCACTGCTTCATTATTCACGGGCTGCAATGCTTTACGCTGCACTGCTTCATTATTCACGGGCTGCAATGCTTTACGCTGCACTGCTTCATTATTCACGGGCTGCAATGCTTCACGCTGCACTGCTTCATTATTCACGGGCTGCAATGCTTCACGCTGCACTGCTTCATTATTCACGGGCTGCAATGCTTCACGCTGCACTGCTTCATTATTCACGGGCTGCAATGCTTCACGCTGCACTGCTTCATTATTCACGGGCTGCAATGCTTCATTATTCACGGGCTGCAATGCTTCACGCTGCACTGCTTCATTATTCACGGGCTGCAATGCTTCATTATTCACGGGCTGCAATGCTTCATTATTCACGGGCTGCAATGCTTCACGCTGCACTGCTTCATTATTCACGGGCTGCAATGCTTCATTCATATTTGTGAATTAAAGTTGATAATAAAGTTTTCTTGTCAAGTTACAAGTTATGTAGTAAATTATTTAAAAAAAAAAAAAAAAAAAAAAAAAAAAAAAAAAAAAAAAAAAAAAAAAAAAAAAAAAAAAAAAATTTTTTTTTTTTTTTTTTTTTTTTTTTTTTTTTTTTTTTTTTTTTTTTTTTTTTAGTCTTGTGTCTCGCTTCCAATCTCTGTAACAGTAACATCTTTATCAATTTCCATATCTTCATCAAATCGGGGTGGTTGAATGCTTATTGATTTTATCAACTTTTCAGAGATACTCTCTCCGCTTTGCAAGTCAAATCTTTTTCGAAATGCTGCTTTCACCAATTTATGAGCAATACCTTTACCACATTGAAAGGAATTTTCATCTTTAAATGGTTCTTTCAAATTACAGTCACTTATTTCCGTTTTCATTACAAATTGTTTTCGTATCTCTGCTGACAATTGATTCATAATTCCCATTTCTTTTTTAAAAACGTGAGAACGAAATGGTTCATGGTCCAATGTTCCTAAAAACTCATAGAAATAGAAAGACCTATTTTGTTTATCGAAGGGAAACACGTTCTCAGGAACATTTGGGTTCCATATGTGATAAGAAGGAGTAGGATTATCAGACAGTGTATATTCATGGCTACTAGTTGAAGAGTACAAACCATCCATTTCAAGTATGCAGAGTTTATTCAAGCTCCAGCAAGTTTAAATAAATATAACAAGGAAAGGACAAAAAAAAAAAAAAAAAAAAAAAAAAAAAAAAAAAAAAAAAAAATAATAATAATATTTTTTTTTTTTTTTTTTTTTTTTTTTTTTTTTTTTTTTAGATAGTCTTCTTGTGACCAAGGTAGCATGGTTCATCTTTAATTGCTCTTCTCCAGGCTTCCTCAGCTTTTTCTAAAACAGAACAATTCCTTCTGGACTCTTGACCCAAGTAAATAAAATTGTGAAAAAAACGTGCCCAAGGATCAAATATTTCTCGAGCTACTTGTCCTACTACAATCAAGTTTCGGACCTGTAGCATTTTTAATTCTCGAACTACCTGCTTTTTCCAATCATCCGATTGATTATTTTCTACATCAATACAAAACCATGAACTATCTGTTACGACCGCACATTTTTTAATTTGACCTTCATGCATTTCCAATGCTAATGCCGCTATTCCAGAAGTTTTATGGAATATAGCGATACGTTCCATGGGTAACTCGTTACAAGACTGCAGTTTATAAAAGTGGGTATAATCGTGTTCAAATAAACAATCACAGGTATCAGGCCCCTCTTGAGCATTATCGTCACTCCATATGCAAGTATCTTTGTGAAATTCTCCTCTTTCATTTTTAATAATTCTTTCTGACATTCTCATCTGATAACATATTAAATCCATTAGATATGTTAATTTTTTCTGAACCTCTTTTAATTCATGTCTGGAACAACATGCATTACTTCCAAATAGACTCTCCTTCAAATTCCGAACGTGATCCATGATGTGGGATAAAAGAAATGTGTAGCCTGCATTACTCTGGCATGTTTTTAAAGAAAGGAAGAAAAAAAAAAAAAAAAAAAAAAAAAAAAAAAAAAAAAAAAAAAAATTTTTTTTTTTTTTTTTTTTTTTTTTTTTTTTTAATTTTTTACTTTTGTCCAGTCTACATGAATTCCATATTGATGGTCCATATTACAATTTGTTATATAATCTATCGTTATCCAGTTAGCTTGCCTATTCACCAATAGAGCATAAAATATTAGCAAGTATAAACATGCAGCATCGTAATAATCGGTATCTTTTGGTGCAAATTCACCTGCAATATGACGAATTTCAGGTACTACATTACCTTCCATTAGCGGGAAATCTTCGTATTTAATGTAAACTGCATGTGATAACGGATCTTTATCATCAATTATATTGAACAAGTAGGCATATTCCTTGCGGTTACCCATAATTTGTTTCAAATGTGCAATGGCTTCATTTTTAAATTCCCGTACCAACTCTTTGGTCACGTTATAAAAACCATCCAATATTTTATTTTTGGATTTGAATACTTTTAATCGATATTCATTCGGTACCGCGACGAAATCCACCAGCCTATCGATCCGATTGTTTTGGCTTTTTAATTCTTTCAGATCATAATAATCCTTGGAAAGTGGGCAAGCCATGCTCTTTAATTTTCATTGATCGTTCGCCGCAAATTCCGTATCACTATATTTTCGTAATAAACCACTGTTGTTTCAGAAGCTGGTTTTAGCTTCTTTCGCTTTTCATTGCTTTCGGACAAGGGTCGTTTCAGACCGGATTCCTCCTGTAAGCTGCAATTTTCAAATTGTAAGGGTGTCGACACTTGGTCCAAAATACTGTCGTAACGGATCGCTCCCAATTGCAAATCGGACCGTCGATACGCGTTAAACTCTTCCTCAAATTTTAAAATTAAATCCGTTTCAGGCGTCGTATTATTTTTGGTCGTTTTCAAAAATTGACGCGCGGCTGAACGGAGATCTGTCATGGTCGTGATACCGTCCAAGTTCAATTGCACATCCATATGTGTCTTGAATTGATTGTAAACGTCTGTGTTTAACAAATAATTCTTTGTGTATTCTTTGACACTTTCAGGCTCCTCTCGATAATGCAACAACCCATCCTTGCTATCCATACATTTTTTTAAATGAAAGATTAATATTAAAAAGCATCCCATGCACGAGTTTTCAATTACGTATTCGTCCTTAGGGTAGCGGTTCTGGCGCACTTGTTCCGATGTGGTGAGAGGCGCCTTATTCACGAACCGGGACACAAATGGGATGGCAATCACTCGATCTTGAAAGGCTTCCGTGGCCCTACAATCGGGTAAGTTGTTGGTGGTGGTAAACAATTTGGCAGTGGGTATGCCACCTTGACTCGCTTCATACATGTTGCGAAACACGACACACGAATTACCCGTAATTTGTTTCACGCGATTTTCATTCAATTTTCCTTCCAGTTCTTCTGTGGTAACGATCCGGCAGTTGAACAGCGTGGATGCCAAATCGGGACTGGCCGTCATACTGGAATTACCGGGTTTCAAGTTGTCCGATTGAATACAATGATAGTATCCTCCAAACACACGTCCTAAAATTTCAAATAATTTACTCTTACCGTTTGAAGTTTCCCCTTTGCATACAAAAAATTTGCGTTCGTAATTGGTGGCAATAAAAATGCTCGCCAAAATATCACACATGTACATGAACAAATCATGTTCAAACCCCGTATATTTGCACAGGTGAACGTAGAAATGCAGCATGGAAATGGCATAAGGATTCTGGACTAAATCGGGCAAGTGTTCTTGAATGATTTCATGTAACGTGTCAAATAAATCATCGGTCCGATCTGTAAATAAGGCTTTTAAATACTGGATGAAAAAAGATTTTTGGGTTAATAATTCGTACAAATTCTCGAGCTCGGGCGAATGATTATAAAGCTTCATCAAATCAATCCGACTGACATCGATGCCCAATTTCCGATCCGATAAAAACAATTCCGGTACGGGTCCACCAATATGACCCGTTAAAATGTCTAATAATCCGTCTTTGGTTCGAATAAACCATTTATGATTATCCATTTGAATCATTTTTCGTTCCATAGTCGTGTCACTGGTAATGGTGGATATGACGTTATTAATATTGAATTTATGCAAAATCTCCTCTTCGGGCCCACCGTAATTGCCCGATTTTCGATATTCCTCTAACCAGGTGTAAATGGCATTCCACAAATTACTCAAATGGGATTCCTTTTCCCGATCCACTTGAATTTCCTGCCACGTTTCGGTTAAACAATTCCAAATAAACGTGGACGCTTTCCGAACGGAATTGGTTAAGCGTAACACTTGAATGGGAAAGTGACTTTCTTGAAGCGTCCGGATCAGTTCAGCCAGTTGGACGGAGGTGGTCACACTTAAAATGGCCCGTTTCGAGTCTTGCACGATTTGTTTCAGTTTATCTCGGTAGCGATCGTACCTGCGACATAAATTATTCCCACAAAAGTAGATGGTTTGAAGCGTAAAATCTTTCATGATCACTTGTGTGTGGGCTGGATCCACGCGCTCCATCCGATCGAGCAAATGAGTAAATTCCTTGTCCAAAACCGACCTCAAGTGCATCACCAGGTCGGCGGATGAAATTTCCAAGTATTTACATAGGGTATAAAAAGTGGGTAAAAAGTAATACCCTTGATTATATTCCAAAATGGTTTTAATAGGATTCGCGTCTTCCAAGAATTTGGAATTGTTTTCTCTCAGTCCGTGGTTGATGGAATCGAACATGACATTGGTAGTGGAAGGAATACAAGGAATTGCTCGTTTGTACCATGTTTTCAGAGCTGGATTATTCGTTTCAAAACTCGACATGAAAAAGGTATTGAACCGTAAATAATTCAACGCTTTCAAGAAATGGGACCCGTTAAACAATAAGTGTTTGCCTTTGCAAATGAATCCCACATCGGCATTTCGTTTGTAGGTAAACGTGGCTACATCGCTATAATCGGGGGATTCATTGGGCGTGTTACCAATCATGGTCGCAAAAGACAGTTTATACAAGGGTTGAAACGGTGTAGGGATGGGCATCATAAAACCCAACAAGTGTTGGTAGGCTTGTTGTTCCTCCAAAAACAAAAATTTCCGGAAATAGGAATCAATATTCATTTTGAGACGTTTAAAAGATTTTTTGACTCGGATAAATTCATATTTTAAAAGATCGCCTCGGAAATCAATGGAAAATGTATCCCTTTCGTCTACATAAATCATCTGCATGGCCCGGTAAGCTGTCTTGTGAGGCTTTCCAGCGCCTGCTAGCATCATATTTTGTAAAGTGTCCAAAGTATAATGGCCTTTATCTTCGACCTTGTGTCGTAAGAGGACACTCAACTGTTGACACAACAGAATATAATCATCATGCCCAATCACAAATTCAGGCAAGTGAATGTGAAGCCCTTGACCTCCATGTCGCGCAGCAATAATGTAGGTGAAATGTTTTACATGAGCTAAAAACATCATCTTGAGAGTGGAATTGATCAAAGGAAAAATGGATTGATAGGGTGGATTAGTACTCTCTTCCTTGGCAACAAAATCTAAATCTAAAAGAATGGAATGACATTCAGCAGATGCCAAATCCATAGTAATGTGCCCAAATCGGTGTTGTCTACACCAATAATGAGCAAATGAATTGTAATCTTGTCGCATTAAATACCAAATACCACCTTTTAGATTGTAAAGCAGACAGACATTAGATGCAGGAGCTTCTTGTATAGTATTTACTTTATGCAAGTATTGAGCCATAACACTTGTATCTCTATGCAGAGAAACTGTTTTAAGCCAATATAATATAGCACAAAAAAAAAAAAAAAAAAAAAAAAAAAAAAAAAAAAAAAAAAAAATTTTTTTTTTTTTTTTTTTTTTTTTTTTTTTTTTTTTTTTTTTTTTTTTCACATATAATCTTTTCATTTACTTGTGCGTTTCTATATAGGTTTTACCATCTGATCCACCTGCGACGGGTGTGGTAAAACTCAAAGCACCTTCATCTTGAGGGCAGAAAATGGGACTTATTTTCCATGACAAATTAGTCAAGCAATCCACCCGTCCGATAAATTGGTCATTTTCTATACGTGGAAGTTCTATAACACAAGGTGATGTTTCATCTGTGGCATCTTGATGTAAATACACCGCGCATTCACATTTAGAATTTCTAAAGCCCATCATAGGCAAAGGATTCATAATATCCTTAATACAATAATCCACTGAACACACAAATGGCAATGTGTGTACAAGAGGTTTATTACGTATATCTAACGAATTACATTTACATTGATATCTTAAAGTTTTTCCATCTGCTAGAGTTTCGTACGGATTTTCAATATCCATTGCGGGTTTATCTAGCAAATAATCCCACAATACATTTTGAGTATTATCCTGAGCCTCTTCATTGGAACAAGCCACCTGAACGTGGTCGTTAAACAAGGACGTATTTTTAGGAATACATTTCCATCCCGTCGACGAAAATACATTAAATGAAGTTTTTTGATTACAATTTTCAATTCCCTTGGGTATACAATAGGTTCCAGGTGCTAATTGCTTATCCATTAAAAAAAATTGTTCATTGGGCATCACACGAAAAGGTAAAAAATCTCCATTCACACACATGTTTGCACAATCGCATACTTCATCGGTCGGGCATTTAAATCCATACAGGGAACACGTGGACATTGTAATGTTAGATCCCCATTGACCTCCAAACAATGATGGCAAAACCGATTGGATATCATAAATCCACGGTTTGTAAAACAAATTCATCACGGTGATGATCAAAAGTAAAAGTAAAATTAAAGAAATGTACTTATTTTTTATCATTCTTTGTCTTTTATTATTGTTATTCAATTTGGAACCGGTACCAGGTCGACCCAGTCATAATCACTATGTAATTATATGGACATGGAATCAATTTAGACTGATTCGTATTTTTCCAAAAGACTGGTACGTCTTGGTGCAAAATAATATTTTATTCTTCTACGTGAATACAGAATCTTTGGAAACCTACATTCCAGCCATTCGTTTGGATACACATAGGGAACACCAGATATTACACTATCGTTACTTACTCGATTGGGTCAAAGAGTCACCTACTGTCGTTTCCTATCCTCCCGCAATCAGCAACGTGATTGATATTTTAAATCATGTTACTTCAACTTTATAACGTCCCGTTCACAGACTCGACGAAAACTTGTAAAAGAATTGGATCCATAAATTTCCAAATTGGGATATTCCGTTTGCAGCTCTGGAATAATCTTGTGATATGCATAAGCCACTTTATAAAATCCAACGCGTTGAATGCCTGTAAGTTTGAGATACGCGAACAACATTTCCAATCCATCCTGACTGCTTTCAATGTTATAGTTGTATTGTATCTTAAATGGGTACAAAGGTAATATACTAATGCCTTTTAAGTTGGGAGGAACAGTCGTGTTTGGAAATTGCACCACAAGCACCCCTATAGCATGGGGAATGAGACGATGTAGAATAGGTATGGGTGGATCGAACGAAACAAATTGTTTTTTGGAGGAATACAGGAAAAGTAAATCGATCCAGCGGCCTATGAAACACTCGAGTTGGTCCCGGTTGTTATAATGTCGGAATACTCGAAAGTAGTGATCCACAATCACGTCTCGATGGCGTTGCAAATCAAACATGATGTCGCGTACAGAGAATGTTTCTCAATCTCCTATAGTTAAGAATTAAAAAAAAAAAAAAAAAAAAAAAAAAAAAAAAAAAAAAAAAAAAAAAAGTTTTTTTTTTTTTTTTTTTTTTTTTTTTTATGCTCTAATAGAATCAATTTGTAACATTTTCTGTAGTACTTACAATCGCCTATATCAATTAGTGTTTTCATCAACGTTTTCTTCGTCCGATGAGAGTATCCAGTATAATTTATCTGTACGTAAACACAGCAAATGTTTCATATCCTTTTTAATTATTTGCTGATGCAATAATAGTTTGTATGCCTTGTCCGCATGCATCATTTGGCCATAATATATTAAACAATCATCTTTCCATGAACTGATTTGATTTCGTAAAGTAGAGGAATCGTTAAAAGAGGTAAAGTACAAGTGACGTCGTAATCCTTTGACATTGTTTACCAAAAAATAATATTGATTGTACTTGAATCCATCACAACCCTTAAATTTCAATTTTATTAATGGATATCTCTCAATGTCCTTTTTAGTAAACGTAAAATGAAATCCAGATTCTTCTTGAAATTCTCGATAAGCTGTATAAAACAACGTGAAAATAGAATTGTGTCGTTTGGATAACCGTTGCAATTGACCATGCGGAAAATCGTATAAATCTTCAAAAGTCTGTCCATTCAAAAACCGTTTGTAATCCAATAATTCATATCGATTCAGTCGAGGCAACCATTCGTTTTCAAATTGATCCTGGATAGCTGTAAAATTAACAGGTGGTTGTATCTTATCTTTCTTCTGATTCAGGTAAAAATAATAATTTTGGACGCAATAAGGAACTTTTCGACGCAAAATAATAACGTTGTTACAAGATGTCCTTACCACGATCCCATAAGAAGTTGACAATTTATTACTCATTCGGGTACTCATTGATGGAAATTGTACTTGTATTATAATAATGCAGTATTTAAATAACTCTTGAAGAGTAGCACAAGTGGAATGGTAAAAAATCCAAAAGTGTAGCAGAAGTAGGAGTAAGGAAAAAAAAAAAAAAAAAAAAAAAAAAAAAAAAAAAAAAAAAAAAAAAAAAAAAAAAAAAATTTTTTTTTTTTTTTTTTTTTTTTTTTTTTTTTTTTTTTTTTTTTTTTTTTTTTAATACACTTTATACTTTGTTGTCAAGTTTTCTTGCACTATATGCAATTGTTCTGGCTTCAGTTGCTGTACAAGCAAATTGTATAAGTTTAGGATGTTTATGCCAGCATCCGTACACCTGACCTTTAGGTTTCACACGCACCACACGTTTACACAAAGGTCTAAAAAATTCCATTTGTGATCTGGTACGTACACCCACAGCATCACATTTCAAATAGTTCTTTATAAAGTGATTTAATATATATTTCCAATTGAAAAAATGCATTTTAAAAATCTTGGGATACACTCGCGAAATAACATTTTTATAATGCAAACGATCCTTATTAAAAAAACGACTTTTGGTTTCAGCCATATCCCTCAGAGATATTATTGTCCCCGGTGGTATAATCATTTCCAAAATGTACACTTTTTCAGGATCTTGTACATTCGCAAATGCAATTTCTATGGGAAACAAGACCCCATCAAAACATCGAAACCAATGAACTTCAGCACAATAATCGAGACAAGCCATACCACTGCTCGCAATGAAAACAGCATGCATTTTTGCAACATTTATAGTTACAGCCTAAAAAAAAAAAAAAAAAAAAAAAAAAAAAAAAAAAAAAAAAAAAAAAAAAAAAAAAATTTTTTTTTTTTTTTTTTTTTTTTTTTTTTTTTTTTTTTTTTTTTTTTTTTTTTTTTTTTACACTAGTCCAAACAAATCTAAACTCTTGGTTCTCTATCTATTCCTCAGAGCAAATGTATAACCTGTACCCTCATTAAATTGTTGCCCAAAAAATATTTTATCAGCAGAACTTTTCACTGGATATACTTGTTGTGGTCCAGTGCACAGTCGAGCATAATTCTTTTTTGGAGCTTCAAAACTTAACACTTCAATAGGTGTACGTTCAGGATGTTTCATTAATCCATCTCTTGTTAAGGGTAGCGGTTTTCCAGTACGACATTGATATTTCATGATAGTAAATACGTCTTTTGCATAAACTGAATCATTGTTCCCCAATAATTGTCGTTTTGCAATCTTTACTAAATTAAAAAAATGACACACTAGACCACATTTTTGGAAAATGGTTCGAATATCAGAAAAACCCGTGACACGTTCCGCATGCAATCGCCGTAACAAGATTGTTAAATCTTTGGACGATTTATACAACACCCGATCCTGGACAATGATGTATTGAAAAGTACTTAAATATTTAAACTCGCCCTGAGCATTAAGGCCTTTATTGTAAGGTCCGTTTCTTTCTAAAATACATGCATTCGGGAGTCGTGTCAACAGTTCCTGAACAGAATAGCGTTGTGTAAAAACAGTAGAGTACACATGGCGAGTGGCCAATTCAAAAACTTGAATAGCATTTGAAAATAAATATAATTCATATAGTAATACTTTATCTACATGAAATGAAGACTTTTGGTTATAAGACCTCAAATGTTTGCTATCCAAAGTCCCTTGCGTATCTGATTTGGTAACACGACACGTCAAATGAATCCCAAAAGCATCTCCTGGAGTTGGAAATCGTTTTCGAATAGCCAAAACAAACTGGTAACATAAATTTGAAATACATTCAGGATGTTGGTTAAATAAATGCAAATCGGGTACTGAATGTTCAAGATGCTTTTGGAATAGTTTTAAGACCGATTTTAAGCTATGAGGTTGAATCACGTGCATAATTTGCAGATAGGTAGTGGGTTGTACACGGGCAACATAATCAAACAACACATGAGCTGCATCCATAATAATGGCCAGAAACACTTGTCGAATTAAAAGCCAAAGTTGTGAGAAATAAATAAATAAATATATGGAAGATGAAAAAAAAAAAAAAAAAAAAAAAAAAAAAAAAAAAAAAAAAAAAAAAAAAAAAAATTTTTTTTTTTTTTTTTTTTTTTTTTTTTTTTTTTTTTTTTTTTTTTTGTTCTTTAAAAAATCAGGCTTCCTATCCAATACACTATCCACATTTCAATTGCCCAACTTACATAATACGTCCCATGGTTGATAATGTGCACGTGACAACCTGGGCTTGGTCTGGGTCCTATTTCTAATCCACGGACGTAAGAAGCAGTATCGTAAACCATTACTTTTACAATATCTTGACGAGTAGAATCCTCTTTCACTGCACGACGAAGGATCAACATTAATATAGCTAGAACATAGGAGACGCTAACGGGCTTTGTCATATTGACATTCGAAAATGTACTTTTGGTTACTTCTTTCCATTGATGAATTGCTCCATTTTCATTAGCCCAGTCAATTTTTGTAGCTTTCATTATCTGCTTCGTATAATTATCCAAGAAATTGTCATCGTTCAAACTTTGAGGATGTGGCAGATTATCAAAAACTTTGATTATCTTGATCGCTGACCGTTCACGCAAACCCTCAGCGTATAAATCCGCGTATGAATCCAAGCAGTTGTGATTTCTTGAAAAAGCATTGTTACTTTCCATGCTGTACTCGCTATGTCAGTCTTGGCTCGATAGCTTTCGAAATTGTCAAAAACCAACGCAAGTGATCAAATACAGTTGGGACAGTACCACTTCTGTGAGACGGCTTGTTGTGAATCCTTGAAGGTCAAACGCAGAGGGTTATTATAGGAAGGAAGAAAAAAAAAAAAAAAAAAAAAAAAAAAAAAAAAAAAAAAAAAAAAAAAAAAAAAAATTTTTTTTTTTTTTTTTTTTTTTTTTTTTTTTTTTTTTTTTTTTTTTTTTAGCATCTGTTAAAAATCTTTCTTCCCAGGAAATACATCATCAACATACCCAGTGCAAGATCTAAATAGTAGGGACACCTAATATCGTACTTGTGATAGTTGGGTATTTTTGTTATTTCAAGTATGTTTGAAGCAGTCTCGTGTACCATCGATTCTACCATTTCTTGACGCGTGGAATCTTCTGCGACGGCACGACGAAGAGTCAGCATCAATATAGCTAAAACATACGAGACAATTTGAGTTTTCTTTAAATTCACATTTGAAAATGTAATGTTGGTAACTTCATTCCATCGACAATTTGCTAGATATCCGTCTGTCCAGTCGATTTTCGCAGCTTTGATTATCTCTTTGTATAATTATCCACGAAATTGCCATTGTCAAAACTTTGAGGATCAGGGAGGTCCTTAAAAACTTTGATAATCGCTTTTTCTGATCGTTCTTCCAATGCATTCTTTAAAGTTTCAACGAATGGCTCCAAGTAGTCAACACCCACTTCATTTGAAAAAAGGGAGTCTACAAAAACAGTACAAAGTGCTATAGTTTCCATCTTGTATCTGGTCCAGATATTCCTTTTGGCAGGATGGCAAAGTGTGAATGCTCAAAGGAACAACTCTGGTGGCTTAAGAAGAAGGTAAAAAAAAAAAAAAAAAAAAAAAAAAAAAAAAAAAAAAAAAAAAAAAAAAAAAAAAAAAAAAAAAAAAATTTTTTTTTTTTTTTTTTTTTTTTTTTTTTTTTTTTTTTTTTTTTTTTTTTATTTTATTCCCATTTTTTTTCTAAGTATTCGGGTAGGTGGCATTTTAACCCTTGTATTTCTTTGTCCGTAAATACTTCTCCATTTTTCGGGCCATCTGTATATTGCTCTGGATCGGGACAATCAGTTCCACACAATGAATTATTATTTTCCAGATTCAAAAGCATTTCAAATGTCACTTTATTTTCTCCATGCTGGGGTCTAGTATCTCGAATTTTAAGCCAACCTACCACTTTAGTAAAACCTTCGTTCTGAAGCCATAACTTATTATTATAGACACTATTAATAATAATAGATGCGTTCGTTGCATAATTGATCAAAGTTATTGCAATACTAGTAGAATTGGCCTTAAATAATGTAAAAATAATATAATCAAGATCTTTGTAAGATATTATACCTTTCTTCCACTGATCAAACGGTAAAGATTGGGTAAAGTCATTATTTTCTCGTGTATCGAAAGTCACACAAGTTTGATGTAATTGAAAATCAATATCAGTGAAGGTTTTAAGAGATTTCCAGAATCCAAAAACATTCAGACAACAATCTGGAACCAAATGCGCTTTCATAAAATGTGGTAACGCAGAAGAATGAACAAAAACCATGAAGCGGTTTGAATGCTGGCACTTGGCGTACACGGGAATCATTATTGAAACTAAATCTTAAACACAAGTATTCAAGATGGCTAAACAGCAGTATGGGAGCCATCTGAATATTCATAGCATATGTAGGAGAAAAAAAAAAAAAAAAAAAAAAAAAAAAAAAAAAAAAAAAAAAAAAAAAAAAATATATATATATATATATATATATATATATATATTTTTTTTTTTTTTTTTTTTTTTTTTTTTTTTTTTTTTTTAGATTCTATTACTCTCCGTAAATAAGGAATCTTCAAAATCAAATTCATTATTCATCCAACAATCAGGGGTAAATATATCGCCAAAATCCTCCAAGTTATACTCTTGTTGCCCTGTTAAACTGTCTTCATATTCCATAAACAAAGAAGAGTCAAAATGAAAGCAGTAGATCCATTGTGTTTTAAGCCATTCTTCTCGAGTTTCAGGGCCATATACTACGGTAGAAAAGTTAAATTTTAATTTATCATGGTGACTGAGAGAAGCTTGACACGTTGGACAAGTGGAATTCAAATTAAGATATTTTTCAATACATCGTAAGTGAAAACAGTGGCTACAATTACTTAATACATAACGACAATCTAGGAAATAACGAGGATTTCTTTGACTACAAATAGTACATAATTCATATTCTTCCGAATCTGAGGAATCTTCACTGGAATCAATTTGATTAGGATTATAGTAGAATAAATAATAACCTAAATCCCTACCTAAAATAAGCCATTCATCTAAGTCATCCATTAAAAAATCGTTGAAAAATTCTTCATAATCTAATTCTAAAAATTCATCAGCACATCCCAAAGACAAATTGTCCTGGTCATGGATTAATGATCGACAATATGGGCAAGTAGGGTTTTTAAGTATCCACTTCTCAATACATTGTTTATGAAACTTGTGTTTGCATTTATGCAACATGCAAATAGACTGAACATCGATCTGACCAAGACAAACACAACATTCTGAATCCTTGGAATTATCCAAAGTGTCTAGAACCATAGGCTGACTCATGTTGGTTTTTCTCCCAAGAGCCTAAACCATTCAAGAAGTGCTTGGATTATATATAAAAGAAGCAAGTTGAGAACTTTTGTTTAACTTGGTAAAAAAAAAAAAAAAAAAAAAAAAAAAAAAAAAAAAAAAAAAAAAAAAAAAGTTTTTTTTTTTTTTTTTTTTTTTTTTTTTTTTTTTTTTTTTTTTTTTTTTTTTTTTTTTTTTTTTTTTTTTTTTTTTTTTTTTTTTTTTTTTTAAGTTAAAAAAGTTTTCAACCTGCTTTTGATATGCTTTCGACATATGGGGCAATGTGTTACCTTATATGCACATTTCGTACACGTAGCGAGATGACTGCATGGTTGAAACACAATGCCCTTTTCTTGGTCCATACAAATGTTACACAGAAATGTCTTGGGATAAATTATTGCTTCATCCTCATTTTCTGGATTCATGATGTTGGATTCCACTATCGAAGGCTTATTTTCATTCTCAATGGGCCGAACCGTCATAGGTTTAATTTCCAGATTCAAAACAGCTTCACAAAGTTCATTCAATGAAGTAAAGTTTCCTAAATTCGTTGACATACGATTCAGAATAACATTTTCCACAGTAGACTTTGGAAATATTTCACAACCTTGACGGATAATTTCCCGATAGAAAGAATCGCTTTTGTTTGAATTTTTAACGGGTACGTTTCTTGAGGATTCATCTGGAAACTTTCCATCCCTTTTCGAAAGACGTAGAAATGTACACTTTTCAAAAAACTTTTCGTGTTCCTCCCATGGATCATCTCCTTCTCCCCAGTCTCCGAGGGATCCACCGCAAAAAAAACATGTCACTACATCAGCAACCCCCGCGTAATATAATCCACAGTCTGCTAAATTCTTTGCAGGAATCCCAATGCTTGGAAAATCTCTATACGTTGAAAGTCGATTGTTCAACTCTGCCATTCTGGGATATTTGGGTTTAGAAGGAAAACTCGATTGAATGGGTAAACTTTGTAAAGAACTTTTCTTTCTTGAATGAACCATTGTAATGTTTCCAACTTCCTCGGATGAAAAAAAAGGACACGTGGGTGAATTTCTCATATGTTCTCGCATCGGTTTTTGTCCCACAGTCCAATCGTCCATAATAATGTGGCAAAATGCACATTGTACCTTGTCATCGGATTGCAAGTAAAAGAATCCAGACGCTGCTAAATCAGAAGGTTTGATGTAACTCACTGGCCACTTGGCAGAATAAGAATTAAATCTGTTGAGTTCATAATGCATGACTTTAAAAAATTCATCCTGTTCCTCAGAATTTGCCATAACGTTGATCAAGTCTTGAGAAGTTGTCCATTTGACTTGACTACATCACGTTGCCCGAAGCTACACAGTAGAACTCGATGTCCTCGCTCTTTTAAGCCAGGATTTTTTTTTTTTTTTTTTTTTTTTTTTTTTTTTTTTTTTTTTTTTTTTTTTTTTTTTTTTTTTTTACCGTGTTCCAAACCCACGAGTGCCTCGATTTGTGTCTCCATCGATGGAATCTACTTTCTTCAAACGAGGAGTGTAGGCTTCTTGCACTAACATTTGCGCTATTGCATCTCCTGGGTTGATATCAACAGCTTTGGAATTCATGTTTCGCAGAACCACTTTAATTTCCCCTCTGTATCCAGTATCAATCACTCCTGCTTCAACTTTCAGTTGTTTTCGAGTCACCACTGACGATTTATCCATAATGATTCCGATTTTGTTCTTTGGAAATTTGACAATGACTCCGGTATTAATTTTAATTTGTTGCCCAGGTGATACGGTAGTGACCGAATCCAGAAGTGGACAGTATAAATCGATCCCCGGGGACTCGTTATCAAACAATGATGGATGTTTAGCTTTAGGATTAGTCAATGTATACTCTAAATCAACAAACCCCTCGCCTTGCAACCGACCCTCTCCATGCCAAATGAATGATGGAAATCTCTTGAGCGTTCTGATCCAGGTGCAATATGCCTTGTGAACTGCACATTTTTTACTTTTACATACATTACAATCATCCCCTTCCTTCTCGTCATGTTTTATAACACACCACCCTTCGTACAACCAAGGATCAAAAAATTGGAGTGGTGCTACTGCTTCCGCAAAAAACAAATATTGAATCTTTAGCCTTTTTAATTGCTCAACTACTCTATTCCTCCAAATCAATTCATCGCCATCTTGGACATCTATATAAAACCAAGCGTCATGCGTGACGACTGCACACCTTTTCACTACATCATTGTTTATTTCTAATGCTAATGAAGCTGTACGAAAACGTTTGGGTAAACTAACAATTGGTGTAAAATCATAATTTGTATGTAGTTCATAAAAATGAGAATACTCAATTTTCCCAACACAATGACATGGGCCATCAATGTAATCCCAATCTTCTTCACCAGGATAGGTTTTGCTGTAACAAGTTTCTTTGTGAAAATGTCCTATTTCATTTTCGATAACTCTCTCTGGAATTTGTAGCTGCCAATTGATCACGTCCCACACATTAACTAAATTATATAATATTTCTTTTAATTCGAGTCCTATGCAACAGTCTTTTCCAAAAATAATATCCTCCAGCTTTCGAATGTAATCCATGATGCTAAGTGTTAAAAATCTATCCAGATGCAGTGTTTTAAAGAGTGAGTGGAAAAAAAAAAAAAAAAAAAAAAAAAAAAAAAAAAAAAAATTTTTTTTTTTTTTTTTTTTTTTTTTTTTTTTTTTTTTTTTTTTTGTTATGACAATCTATTCCAAATATCTAATCGCGAAGCCGAGGGTCTTGGGGGCGTAATAAAGTCTGCCCTAAACGATCGCTCTGAAGGTGTTTGTGATTGCGTCGTCGGCGATTGCGTTGGCGATTGAGCTGTCGATACTTTTACAGGTGGCTTCAAAATAGGCTTTACGACTGCAATGGGCCTTTGGGGATCATGTGGAGGCCATGTCTTTTCTGACAACACCGTATTTGTTCGTATTGGATTGGAACGTATCGAGTAAGGCGTATACCGAGAATGATTACTCTTGTGACGCATGACATGTGAATCCATACTCATTTTGTCTTGATTAACGATTCAAGTTGAATAGGGCCTTTGCATCTCGTTATTCGCTTCCGTACCGGGATTAAAAACAAGAGACACAGCTACAGTTTCTGATGGAAAAGATTCTCTCACAAGCACTCGACACAGATCGATCCACCATCGTGTTTGGAAACCTGGGTCGCTATCCTTCCCTATTGGAACATTATTTGAGCCCACTTCTCAGGCCTCGGGGAGATGCCAATGATGAAGTTGGATGGTTTGAAACCCGTCACGGTCGAAATATATACGTGCTGATCGAACCACCCTTTGGAACGCGTGTTTCCTCGTCGCATTTAGTATTGACCAGTCATTTAGATTTGGAATGGGATGCGAAAAAGACCGATGTGGTCGTATATCATGTGGGAATTCCAACTCCCCTACCGTGGAACGATGAGGTGGCTAAACCCTATGAGATGATAGAACCTCCAAAGAGTCAACCTTTTTCGATCCCAAGTGGAAATTTGGTAGTCCATTTACCTACCACTAATGCGCATGAAGCCTATTTAAGTCTGCTGACATTTGGAGATACGTGGACTCACACTCATCCAAAGGGGGCTTGGAGCATGGCATGTAAATCCTCTATCAAACAAGAGTTGAAGTACCATTTAAATCGTTCATGGGACCGTTTTCAAAAATATATTAAAGGTAATATTACTCTAGCGCATCGATATTGGCTTCCTCCTCCATGGTAAATGTAGTGCAATCCCAAGGATTGGTAAAAAAAAATAATAATACATCCTGGCAGTAAAAATTAAAAAAAAACCTCGTGCAGGATTGATCTTTTAAAGGAGAAATTTGCATGTCCAGTAAAGAAAGACCAACCAACAAAACAGCACAAGTATTGGATGTATCTCAATTTTAAAACTTATTGTTAACATGACTCTGATTGGAGGCGTTCCGTATCCGACGTTCAAATCTTGAAAGAACTGGTGGGATAAAAAAGATATTATATCACAAGTAAAAAAAAAAAAAAAAAAAAAAAAAAAAAAAATTTTTTTTTTTTTTTTTTTTTTTTTTTTTTTTTTTTTTTTTTTTTTTTTTTTTTTTTTTTTTTTTTTTTTTTTTTTACATCCATACTAATTTTTTCACACACGTGTCCACTCAATCTAAAAATTCAGAAAAAAACTACAAAGAAATCAACACTTATCATGGACACGAGGTTTTTCCCTCAATCAGGTTTACTGAATTCTTCAAAATACCAAGATTGGAAAGGGCTGCACTTGAAATTTATTTTAAATAAATCTGCGCAAACATGGTTCATTCCCAAAGTTGTTTCTATTCCAAGTGGCCAAGGTGGGATGCAGTCACAGCTTTTAATCAATGGTTTGTTATCTCGCCGGTCACTAAAACTGACGGATTTAGTCCATCTTTGAGAAATGTCTTTTCTATGAACAAACGTTATTATTGACACTTGGATTTGCTATTAACCTAGGAAAAGAAATAATAACAACTAAAAAATAATAATTTTTTTGGTGTATATCTACACACCTGTTGAATAAAAACAATTTCAGCCTTGGCATTCTGTATAAAATCTCTATAGGCATCGGCCAGAATTGTACCTTGCGTGCTGTGGAAATCAAGAAATTATATGATCAAGAGGTTTTTTTAATGAAAAGCTGAAAATATTTTCCCTAAAAATACGACAGTGGAGTGAATCACACTTATTCCTACGAGTGGCATTATCATGTATTTAATGTAATATCTATCGATAAATTCAAAAACCATAGGAAAGTGGTCAATTACTCCATCCATCTTCAATCCTATAAACACAAGACTCTGACGAATCATGCGTTTTATACTATCAAGACGGATATCATCTTCCAATAGCCTTTGACGCAAATACAACATTAGTAAACACAGTCTCTCAGCAAATGTATTTACATCGTCGCAACTAACATTTTCAAATACATTTTTCGTAATCCATTGCCATTGATCTATCAACAATGCTTCATTCGTCCACTCTATACCTGACACCCTTACGATCCGTTCATCAAAATATTTCCAAAATGATTCATCCAAAAAATAATTTTCCACTTGAAACTCAAACGCTTTCATTACCTCCTCCAAGGATGCGTTAGAAATTGCATGTTTTAAATCTTCAATATGATGTTGCAATTGTGTTGTCCAGCTATCATGCCACGTACTAGTGTCGTAATCAATGACGACACCCATGGCTAAAATAGATCTATCCAACTGGAACATCATGAGGTAAACTTGGAGTTAATGGAGGGGAAAATGGAGAGAATAAATGGTGATTTAAAGTAAACGCTTAACGGCGTGGAAAACTTATACCTGAGGAAGTAAAAAAAAAAAAAAAAAAAAAAAAAAAAAAAAAAAAAAAAAAAAAAACAATTTTTTTTTTTTTTTTTTTTTTTTTTTTTTTTTTTTTTTTTTTTTTTTTTTTTTTTTTTTTAATCCCTATAATATTTTATTAGATTATTGACTTTACTCGTCATCGAAAAATTCTTTTCTCCTTAAATACGAGGCATGTGTTCAAGGATTGCCAGGATGCATCCTACCCGTGTTTTTCGGACTTTTCCACAATTAGGTTCATCCCAGCTAAGCTCTTCCATGTTTTCTAAGAATTCATCAATATCTATTACATCTTCAGGACACAGGTTAGAACCATCGTCAAAGTCAAATGCGGTTAATCCAACGCACTCAGATTCTGTATCAGAACTACTGGATACAAGGTCCTCTGGTTGACTCATATTCAAAAGCATTTCAAATGTAACCAGATTTTCTCCAGGTTTAGATCTAGTATCACGGGGTTTGAGCCATCCCGACAACTGAGAAAATGAAAAAAAATCAAAATTATCATCATCAAATAAAAACTCATCTATTTCTGATTTAAAATCAGTACGCAAAACAAAAATAGTCTTATGGGTTTTTAAATTGAACAAAGCCATTCGAACTTTGTCAGAGTTACTTTTAAATACTGTAAATAGAATATAATGAAATTCTTTGTAAGAGATAATACCATCCTTCCATTCATCATTCGGTAAGAATTGGGTAAAAAAATCCTCATTGTTGGTTGCGTCAAAAGCGACATACGTGTCAAGCAATTGAAAGTACATGCGCCCGACATCGTTTGGTCTAAAAGGATTCCATAATCCGTAGAGTTCAAAGAAACAGTTTGGAATCAGGTGTGTTTGAACAAAATTTTGGAAATTAGACGGATGAATGGAAACCAGATACAAATCCAAACCGTCACGTTTAGAGTACACGGGAATCATTATTTTTCCAAATTGTAAATGCAGCAATATGACATCCCAATTGATGCGTTTAAATTTATAGGGAAGGAAAAAAAAAAAAAAAAAAAAAAAAAAAAAAAAAAAAAAAAAAAAAATTTTTTTTTTTTTTTTTTTTTTTTTTTTTTTTTTTTTTTTTTTTTTTTTTTTTTTTTTTAAATTATACACCTTCAATCCTTAAAATCAAATTATTTATTTATTGATTACCAATGAAATTACATCGGGCACCTGCTCCATTTTCATTTTGATTATTATGTGCTTCAACGGGTTCTTCTGGACTCCCATCATTGTGGTGGACAACGACGGGTCCTGCTGCACTTGAATTCCTGCAGACAACGACGGGTCCTGCTGCACTTGAATTCCTGCAGACAACGACGGGTCCTGCTGCACTTGAATTCCTGCAGACAACGACGGGTTCTTCTGGACTTCCATCATTGTGGTGGACAACGACGGGTCCTGCTGCACTTGAATTCCTGCAGACAACGACGGGTTCTTCTGGACTTGAATTCCTGCAGACAACGACGGGTTCTTCTGGACTTGAATTCCTGCAGACAACGACGGGTTCTTCTGGACTTGAATTCCTGCAGACAACGACGGGTTCTTCTGGACTTGAATTCCTGCAGACAACGACGGGTTCTTCTGGACTTGAATTCCTGCAGACAACGACGGGTTCTTCTGGACTTGAATTCCTGCAGACAACGACGGGTTCTTCTGGACTTGAATTCCTGCAGACAACGACGGGTTCTTCTGGACTCCCATAGCCGATGATAGCTGTTGCAAGACATAGTTCAAAATTTCAGACTGTAATTCTTGCACTTTAGAATCATCCATTTGTAACACGCACCCAGATTCATCCACCATTTCAAATAAATTCTCCACTTGCTCAGAATCATCCACCATTTCAAATAAATTCTCCACTTGCTTAGAATCATCCACCATTTCAAATAAATTCTCCACTTGCTCAGAATCATCCACCATTCCAAATAAATTCTCCACTTGCTCAGAATCATCCACCATTCCAAATAAATTCTCCACTTGCTCAGAATCATCCACCATTCCAAATGAATCCTCTACTTGCCCAGAATCATCCACCATTCCAGACAAGACATCCTCTACTTGCCCAGAATCATCCACCATTCCAGACAAGACATCCACTTTCGAGGGACCCAATTGTTGGTGAACGGTGCGTATAAAGTCCTGGATCCATTGGGGAATGTACATGCCCTCTTGCGTGACCATCAGGAGCGGGGCATCCTTGAACGTGTTGCCACAAAAACTCTGAACCTGACAATGGCCATTTTTTAAGGCATCTTCAAATCGTTTGGCCATGTCCGGGTTATAGAAATGCATAATGTCTCGCGCATGGGCTGTTGACACAAATCGCATCCGATTCACGTGTATCGCAGAGATGTGTTGCTCATAAACAATCTGGCACCCATCGACTGTCATGGGCCTAAAACGTTTGTTCTTGGAAAAGGAATGGGGATCGCGTTTCCCCACACAAATTCCAATGTCGATGAGCCGCCAATACACTCGACCATCCCGGCCAATCATGGCACCCAGAGGAGTGCGAACATCACACAAACCCAGTCGCAGGAACATGATTAACAGTGTGCTTTCCCCGACTGGCTTCCCAGTATATATACGCTTTACGGACAGGATCACGTGGGCGGAAAACTCCATCTCATTGGTTTGACGTAAAAACCCCAGGCGTGCTCTCATTGGCATTTGTCTGACGCCAAGGTTGGCGTAATCTCAGTAGTATGACGCGATATTAGTAAGGAAAAAACCCAAGGTTTCCACGCCAATCCCCAAGGTTAGTATCCTTCCTGGGCGTGAAAACCCACAAGGCCATTGGCGCGCTCTTTGTGTATAAAAGGGCGGGGAGTGAGAGCAAATCTCACACACCAGCATGGATATCTTTCCGACCCACGTCTCTGCCCAGGTGGCAAAATTCGAGCTCCCCAAGCATAATGCAGCCTTTGAAGGACTGGCAATGGCAGGTCGAGTCACTGCTTTCATTGTATACCAAGAACCCATAATGCATCGAATTTGCCATTATATTGTCGATAAAGACTGGGTCAAACACCCCAAGAGACTGGATAATTTCAAACGTGCAGTATCTAAATCCAAAAACTGTAATTTTTTTAATCCCACCAGTCTCTTGTGGGACAAAATTTGTAAAAAATTATTACATCATCCCGAAAGAAATCTGCAAAATACAGATATTAGGACATGTTACAAAGTGGACAATCTCTTTATCGTCAAAAAATCATTCACCTTTGGCTTTTGCCAGGTGCCAGCCCATCATTCCCATTTATTTCAATTATCGTCAGCGCCCCTGCTTTTATACGAATGCCCCAAATATCATGTGCGACAACCCGTCCACAGGAGTATGAATCCATACAACCAGCTAATCTACAATCGATATGTATTGCAACCCAATACATGCTACATCATACCAGCGGGCACCACCTATCTAATCCTATCAGTGCAAAAAACTATTTTTGCATTTGATGTGGTGGACTCGCACTATACATGTGAGACGAATTTCAGAGCTCATACCCATTTAACGCAACCGGACTATGAAATATCCCATCCATCGACGGAAGAAACGGCCAGTGAATACTTTGGAGAACCCATACATCAAGGCCAAGAGATGGAAGCGTATGATCAATTTTTGGCCTATTTTGAAGAGCATTCACCAATGGACCATCTTGAGCAGCCACCACTGGACCATCTTGCGCAGCCACCACTGGACCATCCTGAGCAGCCACCACTGGACCATCCTGAGCAGCCACCACTGGACCATCTTGCGCAGCCACCACTGGACCATCCTGAGCAGCCACCACTGGACCATCTTGCGCAGCCACCACTGGACCATCTTGCGCAGCCACCACTGGACCATCTTGCGCAGCCACCAATGGACCATCCGCCACTGGACCATCTTGAGCATTCACCACTGCTATTTTCACCTAAGGAGCGCCATATTATATACTCTATGAGGTCACTTAACCAGCAACAGCCAACATTTCCTTCCCCATTGGATTTTCTCCCTTTGGACGACTCCCAGAGCCTTGATGTTGTTGCATTGGATTTGACAATGCCGAAGCGAGCCTGTGGTCCTAGGCAATTGTTGGGTTTCCAACCTGTAACTGCTTTAGACTTGACTCTGAAACAATAATAAAAAAAAATTTATACATGTTCTGAACCGTGTGTTTTATTTGCCTAATTTAACAACAGCAACTTTGATTTAAATGTGCATCACGAAATATCTACCATTGGGTTCAAAAAATGTTCTACAATTGCAACACATTATATATTTTTTCAAAACATCTTACAAAGGTCAACTAAAGTGTCACGCGTTGCAACTGTAGAATATCTTTCGTCCCTTTTTTAAAACCCTTAAAAAAAAAAAAAAAAAAAAAAAAAAAAAAAAAAAAAAAAAAAAAAAAAAAAAAAAAATTTTTTTTTTTTTTTTTTTTTTTTTTTTTTTTTTTTTTTTTTTTAATAAGGCTAAACAAACATTTTAGAGTGGGGATATTTTTTTTTAAACTCATTGAAAAAAAATATTTTACAAGTATGTTAGTTACATTCATTTTCCATAGTTGTTTCAATATCTCCTTAACCGTTTTCCTTCTCGGATCCATGACATCTGTTTCTCTTTTCCTTCTTCTTCTTCTTCTTCCCGAATGAAATCCAGCACCGAGTCCAAAATCCTTTTCTCTTTGATCTGGCAGGCCATCCTGTAGGCTCTAAATTCACAGGGTAGTAGCGCAAAGGGTGGATGCTCGACCCAAATCACCTGGAACCCAAGTTGACTCAAAAAGTCATAGGTTTTTCCCTCATTCGTACCGATAATGGCCAAATGGCCATCGTGAGTCGGCAAACAGTATCGATAGAAATAATGCACTAAGAAGCTATTCAAATAAATTGGTGGTACATGAAATCCAATCATACATTGAGGTACAACGCTGATCTGGACCACCTCATCACAGTTGAGAGTGTCCACAAACGTGAAGCGTTCGGGATTGTTGCCCGAAAGACTCCAGTCACACGAGAGACAGTAATCCGCCATGGTTATTGTTTCCGGTGCACTCGCTGCCAGTGTTTTATAAAGACGAGAATGAAAAAAAAAAAAAAAAAAAAAAAAAAAAAAAAAAAAAAAATTTTTTTTTTTTTTTTTTTTTTTTTTTTAAATGATTTAAAAATCATTTTAGAATCGAGACGAAAGATATTCTACAGTTGCAACGCATGACACTTTAGTTGACCTTTGTTTTGTTTGACTTTTTTATTTTACTGAATCTTCATTTCTTCCAACCTATCAAATTCTGGAAACGTTTGGCGTGGATCCGTTTTTTCTCCCAACCCAGGAATCACTTTCGTCCAGTCAACCTGATCCCAATCGATCCGCCAGGAGCCTCGACTCGTTTCCTCTCCGAGCGTTTTCAAAATACACTGCATCGGATCCGTCACTGGAACATTTTCCAATCGCATCCGCCACTTGCCCCCCATCACTTCAAAACAGAACTGGACTCGATCCACATGTCCATTCATGCAAGCGGTCGAAACAAGTGCGGTATTCAAAGTACCGACGAGTTCGATAGTGGACTCCATCTCTATCTTTATTACCCATGTCTATCGCAAAAAAAAAAACAACACCCATTCTTGGCACGAAAACTTTTTTCAGGAGACCTGAAAAAAGTTTTTTCCTCATCCGATTTTTGTAGCCATGCTTATACATATATTCTCACCCCATATTCAACATCCTTGCGTAGATTAACATGTTCCTAAATTATTTAGACACACAAAGCCGTGTTTAACATGCACCATTTTTGTGCAGATTTATTTCACAAATACATTTTTTTTCCTCCTCCAACCTTGGCATTCGCAACAACCCAAAAAAATGGGAGAGAGCCTGCCCTCCGGCAGACTCTCTCCCATTTTTGAGGGTGGGGGTGGACACACATTCCCCCACACAACTGGTGTTTTTTTTGTTTACAAAGGTGTTCGGCACAGGGGGCAGGTGGCATGCTCCCTCGTCCACTTCTCCAAACACAGTTTATGAAAGCGATGGTCACATGGCGTGATCGACAGTTCGTAAATGTATCCAAAGCAGATCGAGCAGGGGGGTACTTGCTCAAACATATCCTCATCCCCGTCGTAGGCATAGACCGCTTCCAGAATCACAGTGCCGAGATGCTCCCATTGCTCCAGAGAAATGCGCAAACGGCCATCCGTTTGATGGAATGCACTGGCGGCCGCTTCGTAGATTTTGGGTAGAATGATGTCGTACCAATATACTTTGATTGAACATCCATTGCGCCTCTCCATACATTCCTCATAGGTCTCCACGGTACATTTAAGGTATTTCCAATTCACAATTTCGAAAAGGTGCTGGTTGGGAGCTTCCCTAAACATGTCCAACAAGACGGTGGTGAGAAGCCGTCGGTAATTCACTCCTAACGGCACCACATCGGGGGGTTGGGCTCGGTGCAGACCCACGCTGGCCTGAAGCATAAAATCCGTGAAATTCATCTGGTTACGCCACGATCGAAGCCGCGAGGCTTCAATCTGGCGATCTCTATAGACATCAGTTGGAATCATTGTGCTGCTCTGCCTCGAGTGTAGCTGGCTTTTATAGGCTATTCCTATAGAGGGCGCTGGGGTGAGGAAATCCTATAGAGGGCGCTGGGGTGAGGAATTCCTATAGAGGAAAAAAACCAGCCTTGAAATCATGCTGCATGTGGAATCCTATCGATATACTTCATTTTCAAACACTTTCGTGCGCATTCCACAACCCTGGCACGATGACAGTTGCGTTTTTTACAAATCCCACAGCGCAACTCTTTGGGAATTTCCTTCATCCAGGCCAGGAGGGAGGGGGAAGCTTTCGATTGAAACAGTTTCAAACTTGCAGCGTCCGTGCAAATCACGCGGCCAATGTCCAGTTCCCGCGTGTCCCGCAACAGCATGTCCGACGTCACGAGGACGGCATCTCGGCAAATGGACGTTATTCCATTCGATAGCGTATAGCCATGATTGTGATGGCAGAAAATCCCCAAACGAATGCGGTGGTGGTACACTTGAGGTGCTGCTGCTGCTGCTGCTGCTGCGATTGCATCGGATTGCATATGCTTGGGCAGGTGAGGTCGGAAGGAGGGCTTGTAGGTATTCCATTCCGAGTATGGAATGTACCGAATCTTCTTGACGGGCGTCTTTGTGCTGCTCATGATTCTGTGTGAATGAAAGCGAGTGTGGACTGTCACTTAGGGAGCACGCCGCTTATCTCCACATCTAAAGTAGAAATAATCGAAACGAGAAAGTTCATAAGGGGGGGTGGTCGGTGGACGGTAGATGACAGGAGCTTGTCTCAGATTGACAGCAGAGAGCAGTCCAAGCGGTTCGGAGTCCTTCGTCTGAATGACGGGTGGAGCTCCGAGCATCGTTGGTATGCAGGAGTAAGGAAGTGGGAGTGGCTTCAAGTCATGTGACTTTCATCAGCCAGAGAAAAATAAAGAGGCGGTGCATGCAGCTTAACCGCGCTGAGAAGTTTCCCATTGGTTGTTGGTGATCAGGTGACCACGTTACGCAATGGGTAGAAGGAAAAATACAAGGGTAACCCTTTGATGGGGGTTACTGAGAGAATTTTATGGACAGAATTTAACTGTGATCTAATTATGGGTCCAATCAAGTCCTAACCCAGGCTTAATGGTGTCCACTCGCGTCCCATGAGATTGGGAAATGCAAATGAGAGGTTTAAATGGGGGGGAAATGAAGTCTTAGTCATCAAGAGCCAAACGAAACATTCCACATCGGCGTTTCGGCCTTTGTGGATAAGTATTAAACTGTTGATGCAGAACGGCTATAGGCCTTTTCTGCGAGCTTCTAACAGTTGGGTCATAAGGTGGAAGTGACCTCAATGCTTCGTTTGTAACTTGAGGAAGTTTTTCAAAGAATTTAATCGAAAGGTGCTTCATAAATTCAGCAACGGGTTTAATTTCGAAATCCGAATAAATGACTTCATTTCGAACAAACCAGGGGCTTTCGCTATCGTACGTAATATACGATTTTGAAAAATCTGCAGTTTTTTTAATATTTGTTGCACATGTTGCAGCCCACACCTGGGAAGAAAGCGAGTGTGTGTGAGCGAGGCCTTTTTATACCCAGATGACGTCATACATAACACGTCATTATATCATTTATACCACGTCAAAACAAATATTTATTTCTGCATTGTAAACATTTATTAAAATGCTGACTCTCATAATATTTATTTAAAAAAAAAAAAAAAAAAAAAAAAAAAAAAAAAAAAAAAAAAAAAAAAAAAAAAAAAAAAAAAAAAAAAATTTTTTTTTTTTTTTTTTTTTTTTTTTTTTTTTTATCATCATCTAAAATTATTTTTGAGAGTCATCTAAAAATAGTTTCAATAAACTTCCACAATAATGCGGGTCAAACTTTTTTCAAAGATGTAAAAAAAAATATTTTTTTCAAACCAAACTGGGACACCGTTGCGAATAATGTAACGCCTTCGCTTCTGTCAGTGCTCTCAATTCGGCACTGGCAGTCGATCCCAAGTACATCAGCTTGGAACCAAGCAACGGTTCCAAGTACATATAAGTGGCCCAGTCGTCCGTTCCAATGACGGGAATCCATCCATCCTGGCCTTTCAAGTGCATTTCGTAAAACGCGTTTGGCAGGTAATCCTCCAGGAGGTCCTCGGGCGCGTAAAACACGTCAACATTGTTGCTACTCAATTCCTCTTGAAAAGGGTGGCGAGCCAACGTCAAGTTCTTTTTGACGTCCTGGTACGTGAACGTTAAACTGTCCATATTCGGTCGCACCACATGGACGATGGACAAGTCGTAAGTGGATACAAACACCAACTCCATGGGTTTAAACGTGTTCATGTGCCACATCCAGTCAATGGAAACGGTATAATCAATATGAATCATGATGGCAAGAATGATTCCTACGAACGAGCAAGACGTTTTTATACACACTCCAAGGAAAAAAAAAAAAAAAAAAAAAAAAAAAAAAAAAAAAAAAAAAAAAAAAAAAAAAAAAAAAAAAAAAAAAAAAAAAAATTTTTTTTTTTTTTTTTTTTTTTTTTTTTTTTTTTTTTTTATACAAAAAAAAAATTATTTTGAGAGTCATCTAAAAATATTTTGAACAAACATGAACTGAGGAAAGTTTACCATGAAATAAAAACAGCACTACTCTAACTATAGTAATAGTACTACTACTGATCCTAAAACAAAAAAACATTTTTTTCCTCGACCATTCGTTGTGGGAAAAGTGTGCAAACCCCTCTGGCCACATTTCCACTCTCCAGCCATAGACTCAAGATTTGAGAAACGTGTACCCATCGAGATTTGAGAAACATTGACCCTAGAATCTTGTGAAATAAACCACACCACCACTAGAATACAGACAAAAAAATTTTTTATTAACATCATTTTAATGTTTGATCGGGTTGAGGGGTGCGTGCAGTATCTCACTCACACCCCCCACCACTGCATTCCAACGATGACACCGCGCTTCATGACAAAACATGCACTTGTCGTGTTCTTTCGCGTTCGTCAACAAGACGACTTGCACATTTTTGATGGGGTGGTAAGGGCTCAAACCGACCGTTATCGCCTTCCACTGGGCTTTGGTCGACGCGTCGGTGACGTACAGCCTGCTGACTCCCAACGTCATCACGTTCTCCAACAAGGTGGTCGCATAGTCTGGACTATCGTCGACGCTATAGGAAACGGCTCCGTTCGTGAGGGTGTAACTTTGATCCCGCAAACACAATGCCGCCATGCACCCTTGTGAAAAAAGGTTTGCACATTGGGTCGTTTCGCTATAAAGCTGCGGCTGTAATCGGGCAAACGGCGTGGGGGACCCGTCCACTGCTGCTGCGGATTGAACCGTGGACGATAGCGTGGACTGAACCGTTGCGGGTGGAACCGTTGGGGATGGAATCGTTGCGGATGGAACCGTTGCGGATGGAACCGTTGGGGTGGTGCATTCCCACCACAATCGTAATCATCGTCATTATTACCACCACCAGCAGCAGCAGCAGTCTCAGCAAGGGGTTCAGCATCCGGTTCTGGATCGATACTCTCCATAGAAGGGCAGGGTGAAACGGGTTGTAGAATATGGTCCAACACTTCCATCGTGAGAGCACAGGAATGATCCAAACCACATCCACGACGGATTATATAGGCAAGGAAGGAAGAAAAAAAAAAAAAAAAAAAAAAAAAAAAAAAAAAAAAAAAAAACGAGCTTGGGTACGTGACGTTGGAAAGTATGTTTTTTTCCTGGTAATTTCAACCTTGCAGAGCGAAGCAACCGCCTCTTTCCTTGGAAAATCTCCATGCTTGGCGAGGTAATATCCTTTTGAAAAAAAAAGTTTTATTTTCTAGCACGCGGTCGAAACGTTGTGACCGCAATACCCAACGCTGAGCCAATAAGGAACGGTGTGACCCAACGCTCAGCCAATAAGAAACGTTGTGACCATAAAAGGCAATGCACGCGGATGGATTTTTTTTGGGCAGTGGCTGGCTATAAAAAGGTCGAGCTACTACTGCTGCGCATCATTCTGTCTTACCATGTGCCTCGAGTATGTTGTTAGCACGAAATGGATATTTCACAAAAACGAATGGACTCCCCTCGAAATGTGTTTCACGTATATGGACGAGAATAGAACCGTGTATGTAATCAGACGAAACGGCAATTCCCTGACTTTCACCTTTGACGAAGTGGTTTCAAACTCGTTGTGAATCCCAATCCTTTCTTGGAGTCCCCACACTGCTATAAAGAGGATCAGATCCGGTATGTGACTCGGACATGCAACAGTACTTGAGACTATTTACCAAGAACTCGTGCACCGTTACCAGAAAGAGGATGTGTTGACTTTGGCCACGGACGATTGGACCACCTACTTGTACTTGCAGAACGTGTTACCGAAAGGAGTCATACGTTTCATGGGAGGCTATGTAAGATAGCGTCTACTTTTGCCAAGTGTTGGAGCAAATCCCTGCCACTCTCCTGAAAGAATGCAAGCCAACCCTGCAAAGAGCGCAGCAGCAGCAGCACGTCGACCCAAGACAAACTCGGGTCTCTGCAACCAGTGGAGAGGTCCACTCGATGATCGTCGTTGTCGGCCTCGCAACCGGGGTTCTGGATACCACCCCCGCCCAGGAGGACTTCCCTGTAACCAGTGGAGGGGTCCTCCACGCCAAGGGACGACACGTCAACGTGGTGCTGCTGATCCACACATCAAAACTTATTTTCACCAAGGCGGGATGCCGTCGTGTGCTTGATGGACAAGAGCTTTACCTGACCAACGGCGTCGTGTCCTACAGTGTAGACGACGACCCACAGTTTGCCACCCACTTGATGGAAACCGTCACACGACTGGGCGTCGGCCTCCTCTACATGACCGACATGTGCACCAAACAGCAGTGGAAAGCGATGACGATGATGCCATTGGAACCCTACAATCCCTTCGAAAAAATTCAAACTGTTTTGTTGAACGCCCGCAAAAGCCACGGAACGTGCTGTTTGTAAAAAAGAATAGTGCCACCGTTGGAATGCCGTGGTGAAAGGTTGCAGTGAAGTGCTTCGGACTCTTCCTCAACCCCATCAAACATTGAAAAAAAAATTGTTTTTTTTGTTTATCTGCATCACAAAATGGTGCACGTTTACTAAAAAAAAATTCTTGTTTTTTCTTCACTCTAATTCATCTATTGAAACTCATTACTTTGTTTTTAATGAAGACCTTTGGATTTTATACATTAGAATTCATCTATTGAAACTCATTACTTTGGATTTTTAATTAGACCTTTAGATTTTATACATTCGATTAATAATTCATCTATTGAAACTCATTACTTTGGATTTTTAATTAAGACCTTTAGATTTTATACATTCGATAAATAATTCATCTATTGAAACTCATTACTTTGGACATTTAATTAAATAATTAATCTTTGAATAACAATTTTTTAACATCTTTATAGGGTCCCCCATACTTGAGAGTTGCTCGTCTAGACCTTGCCACCTTTTTCACACAATAATTTGCACTCTTTCACAAAAGACCTTGATACTAAATTGCGATTTCGGCATGTGTGCCGAAATTAATGACGTGATTACCGGAACGGTTCCGCAATCATACGGTCCGAGTGTTGAAAAAGGATGCCGAGAAGCAGCAGTACTTGATGAACGCAGAATGAATAAAGTGCCGTGATTGGAAAGGATGCAATTATCAAGAAAAAAAGATGCATTGATTCGTGAATACAATATTAACCTCCACGTATCTTCGGATGTGTCCTGACACGACAGGACATGGGGGAGACTTATCGAGCCAACAGTAGATGGTGGTATTTATTTAATTTAGCGGGAATAGTTATTATTAAATGTGTGGTACTGAATCTACAAATGTAATTCTCAAGCTGTATACACACTCACCAAACAAATTATTAAAAAAAAAAAAAAAAAAAAAAAAAAAAAAAAACAAAAAAAAAAAAAAAAAAAAAAATTTTTTTTTTTTTTTTTTTTTTTTTTTTTTTTTTTAAATCTAATTATTAAAATTTCCCCCACATCGTTGGCACTACCCAAAATTATTTATCATGATATGTTTGATGAAGAAAAAAAAAAAAAAAAAAAAAAAAAAAAAAAAAAAAAAAAAAAAAAAAAATTTTTTTTTTTTTTTTTTTTTTTTTTTTTTAGTATTAAAATTTCCCCATCCACGGCACAACCAAATTTTATCATGATAGGTTTGATGAAGAAAAAAAAAAAAAAAAAAAAAAAAAAAAAAAATTTTTTTTTTTTTTTTTTTTTTTTTTTTTTTTTTTTTTTTTTTTTTAATTTAAGTATTAAAATTTCCCCCACATCGTTGGCACTACCCAAAATTATTTATCATGAATGTTTGATGAAGAAGAAAAAAAAAAAAAAAAAAAAAAAAAAAAAAAAAAAAAAAAAAAAAAAATTTTTTTTTTTTTTTTTTTTTTTTTTTTTTTTTTTTTTTTTTTAATTTAAGTATTAAAATTCCCCCACATCGTTGGCACTACCCAAAATTATTTATCATGATATGTTTGATGAATTAAATTAAAAAAAAAAAAAAAAAAAAAAAAAAAAAAAAAAAAAAAAAAAAAAATTTTTTTTTTTTTTTTTTTTTTTTTTTTTTTTTTTTTAATTAAGTATTAAAATTTCCCCCACATCGTTGGCACTACCCAAAATTATTTATCATGATATGTTTGATGAAAAAAAAAAAAAAAAAAAAAAAAAAAAAAAAAAAAAAAAAAAAAAAAAAAAAAAAAAAAAAAAAAAAATTTTTTTTTTTTTTTTTTTTTTTTTTTTTTTTTTTTTAATTAAGTATTAAAATTTCCCCCACATCGTTGGCACTACCCAAAATTATTTATCATGATATGTTTGATGAAGAAAGAAAAAAAAAAAAAAAAAAAAAAAAAAAAAAAAAAAAAAAAAAAAAAAAAAAATTTTTTTTTTTTTTTTTTTTTTTTTTTTTTTTTAATTTTTTTTTTTTTTTTTTTTTTTTTTTTTTTTTTTTTTTTTTTTTTTTTTTTTTAATTTAAGTATTAAAATTTCCCCCACATCGTTGGCACTACCCAAAATTATTTATCATGATATGTTTGATGAAGAAAAAAAAAAAAAAAAAAAAAAAAAAAAAAAAAAAAAAAAAAAAAAAAAAAAAAAAAAAAAAAAAAAAAATTAATTTTTTTTTTTTTTTTTTTTTTTTTTTTTTTTTTATTCAAATCTTAACATTTTTTTTACCAAGTGTACTCTTCCAAGTTCTCAAGGAACGCATTTATAACATCTCTGTCAGACTTTTCAAACCCCATAAAAGGCATTGCGTGGTACGAAATTATTAATGGTATCACTTCTGGCAACCACTGGTGCTTCATTTCCTCTGCCTTTTTGAAGAAATCAACATATATTTTTTCGTCGGGATATTTTTCAATTTCAAAGGTGCGTCCTCTTTCCAACATTCGCAGATATCCCATCTTTCTAGAATACTCACTAAAGGTAATTGAGTCCCCATAGTCTAGCAAGTGCACTTCGCCAACTCCGATACGCCTCAATCGTTCCTCGTAATATTTTGCTAGGCGAGTCATCTCTGTCATCGTCAAACCCTCTTGAAATTGAAAGGCAGAGATGAGAGGGTTACGAGAAGAGACGATGATCATTTTCTCCTTGTTGTCCGCCTTTTGAATCACTTGCTCAATTTTGGCCACGTAATTTTCCAATACTAAATAAAGTTTGGTCATTGTATCCGTGACAAGAGACTCGTCCAATAAAGTCTCTACCAAAGAGAGGCAATCGTCCACCCAGGCATAACCTAGACTCTTGGCGAAGTGTGTCTTCCCGATACCCACGTAAGATGCTTGAATATCTATCAGTTGAATCATGTCTGAGGTAAGGCGGGAGCAACTTGAATGTCCTTGTGCGTACTAAGCTCGTGGTAGGGTCGTTTGTCGAAACAAGAAAAGGATGTGCTGGTCCAAAGAGCTGAGAGCATTTGATTATCAATTGAGAATCTTCAAGATATACCCACTCCAGTAAAAAAAAAAAAAAAAAAAAAAAAAAAAAAAAAAAAAAAAAAAAAAAAAAAAAAAAAAAAAAAAAAAAAAAAAAATTTTTTTTTTTTTTTTTTTTTTTTTTTTTTTTTTTTTTTTTTTTTTTTTTTTTCTTCATCAAACATACCATGATAAATAATTTTGGGTAGTGCCAACGATGTGGGGGAAATTTTAATACTTATCCAAGCATGTTCAATGATGGCATCAAGTCCAAAATTATTTTTTTGTCTTTTTCTTCAAACTTTCTCATCAATTCTATTCGAACATGTGCTATAATATTATCTTTTTCCATAATTACTTGTCGTTCTCTTTCAATGATATTGTCTTTTTCCATGATAATATTGTCTTTTTCCATAATAATTGCATCTTTTTCCTTAATAATGTGTCGATCTTCTTCCATAATAGCATCTAGTTTCGCCCCTAATTCGGTACGAACCCGTTCTACCGCAGTCAAAATTTCTTGCTGCTTTTTACCAAATCGAAAGGGCTCCTTCTTTTTCTTCACGGCCCAATGCCATTTCATCATTCCAATTGCATTGCGATTTCACGTCACTCACATACCGCATGGCATTGATCAAATGCTGCGTCGACTCGATGCTTACGAGGATTTTGCAGGGTATCTTTCTTTGTACGACCATTCCGGCCTCCATTTTGACTTTGGACCAATGACTTTTAAATTCTTTTGTATGCTCTAAAGGCATATAACAAATCATATGTTTATGGACTCTGTACATGGGATCCTCGTTAGGTAATCCATCGCACACACACCAATACGGAAGAAAGAATACTTTATCCAAAAGATTCTCACGCATCCGCATAAAACTCTGGATGGCTCCAGCTCGTACCATCAGGTGAAACCATACCAGTCGCGTTTGACCTACATGGTGCAACACGACTTATTGCCATTCGATATTCAATCTCGGATCGAATTCCAAGGCATTTTGCAAGAAACCCGACTGAATGGGTAACGGATTCGTAAAAAGTGTACTTGTATCTACATACAATTCTGGCTTTTCCTCGTCATATTTTTTTATATTGACATGTGGATTTTGAATACAGTTTTCATAATCGAAATTCAGTTTCATAGTCCATTTTATTTCATTTTGCTTCAAATACTTCTGTTTTCGTTTCGTATCTTGCAATTGCTGCTTCACACGATCGCGTTTCATTTCCAAACAATCATACCGGTGTTGGTAATGATCTTGGCCGTCGCCCCGCACCCAGAAAAAACTCGAGGCACCAAGGACACTTGCCGTTACATTTTAGAGCGTGCTTCTCACCAAAATGTAGAATCATTCCTCTCGGTAAAATCTTTTCGTTACATTTCACACACGGAACTGCATATTTACAGTCTCGAATGAAATTTTCATACTTTTTTGCTGTCATGGTTATAGGGTCCTGACGAAAACGTTTACTTTAGTGCACCTGAGGGTCGGGTCAAACTTGCGATGTGCACAGTTGATTACCAAAAATCAATTTTTGGAGGATGTTCCCCATGACATGTAAATACATGATTTTGTGAAAAGGTTATCAAATGTTTAGGTTTTACTGGCAATTTTTTTTTTCCTGTACTATAATAATCCGTTAGAAAAATTTTTAAAAATTTTTGGAGAGCCTTAAAAATTACTCTTAGCATTATCAAACACTTATCTCACGAGATCTAAAAAAAAATAATATCAAATTACTCAGCACACTTTGATCTAAATATCAGGTACAAACTCTATTGCAGGTACAAACTCGGAGACAACCTACCGTCAAAATCCTACATTTAATATGCGTACCCTTCTTTGTGGTCGATCAAAACATACTCATCCAAACCTGGAATCGTATCCTGAAAGACAATTCTCAAAGACAGCCCAAAAAAGGGACAAATCAATAAGAATGCCCATCGGGATTAAATCCCTTTCTATTTGGATGAGTTGGTTTAATTTAGAATTATTTTTAGTTTAGTTTTTTTTAAAATTTAGATGAGTTTGATGAGTTGATTTTTAAGTTTTTAAATACACCTTATACTCTAATAACCTTATACTCTAAACCTTAAACACTAAACCTTATACTCTAAACCTTATACTCTAAACCTTAAACACTAAACCTTATACTCTAAAACTTATATATACTCTACACCTTAAACACTAAACCTTATACTCTAAACCTTATATACTCTACACCTTAAACACTAAACCTTAAACTCTACACCTTATACTCTAAGCCTTATACACTAAACCTTATACTCTAAACCTTAAACACTAAACCTTATTCTCTAAACCTTAAACACTAATATCCTTAAACAATAATACACTTAAACACCTTCTACACACACGCACACTACATTTTATACACCACACCTATTATAAAAAAATGAAACTCTTAAAAAATAAAACTAATACTTACCTCGTTCGGCTTGTGAATGAACAAAAAAAATTCAATTCACCACCACTGGATCTGCTCGTGAATGAACAATAATTCAATTCACCAGGAGAACCTATTAAAAAAAATTATACTTACCTCGTTCGGCTTGTGAATGAACAAAAATTCAATTCACCACCACTGGATCATCTTCATCTTCACCACCACTGGATCTGTTCGTGAATGAACAATAATTCAATTCACCAGGATAACCTGTAAAAAAACATTATACTTACCTCGTTCGGCTTGTGAATGAACAAAAATTCAATTCACACTCTGGTTTGTGAATGAATGAACAAAAAATTCAATTCACCACCACTGGATCATCATCTTCATCTTCACCACCACTGGATCTGTTCGTGAATGAACAATAATTCAATTCACCAGGATAACCTGTAAAAAAACATTATACTTACCTCGTTCGGCTTGTGAATGAACAAAAAATTCAATTCACACTCTGGTTTGTGAATGAACAAAAAAATTCAATTCACCACCACTGGATCATCATCTTCTTCTTCACCACCACTGGATCTGTTCGTGAATGAACAATAATTCAATTCACCAGGATAACCTGTAAAAAAAAATTATACTTACCTCGTTCAGCTTGTGAATGAACAAAAATTCAATTCACACTCTGGTTTGTGAATGAACAAAAAAATTCAATTCACCACCACTGGATCTTCTTCACCACCACTGGATCATCCTCTTCTTCTTGCGGCCGTGTGAAGGAACAAAAAAAGAATTCACTTCACCACCGAGCCGTGTGAATGAACAAAAAAAATTCAATTCACTCGCCACCTGTAGGGGAAAAAAACCTACCCCCAGGTTTTTGAAGCCTGGTTGTAGGCATCCAACACGAGAGATATTTTCTCGATGATGGGCATCCGTTTCAGGAGAAACAGGCATCCTTCCCGGGTGCACCAAGAGGCTTCCCCAGATACAGGCAACTCCACGTTTTACCGTGCAGGCCTCCAATGTCATGATCCCTCGAGAAACAGAAATCCGTCATCAGGACCAAAGTCTTGGGTACAAAGGTATCCATCCGTCCTTTATAAAAAGAACGAGCATCTGAACGACATACGTCGTATCAGGCATCCGTAATCGAAAAAAAACACAAGGTTTTTTTTCGAAACGAGCAAGCGCAACGAGAAAAAAATTCTCGAAACGCGCATCTGTTTCAATAAAGAAACAGGCATCCATACTCCCCAAAAAGGGGGTACAGGATCCTCAACCCATGCTGTGCATCCATGTATAGCCATACACGGGGTCAAACAGCATGGGTTATCGATTGCGTCTTCTTGCTTCGGGACTCGGGGAGGGACATGACAACAAAAGCGAAAAAAAAATAAAAAGCGTGTCTTTATGCAGAGGTCTGGCCGGCTCAGTCCTTTGCATAAATCCCCACACACTCCACAAAGACCCAGTACGATTCCCTTACTAGCCCTGCAGGAGGGACATGTTTTTCGGGGAAATTGACTGGAATTGCGAAGGTGCAGGATGACACCACATGCGCCAAAAAAAAAAGCATACACACACACAGAGCAACTGTTTCTGCTCTTTTCCCCAATTCCACCGAACCGGGGGAAAAGAGAGCAGGAACAGGACAACAAGCAGCGAGAAGCAGCAAAAGCAACAAGAGTTTACTTACCAATGAGTCCGTTCACCACCACTGGATCTGTTCGTGAATGAACAATAATTCAATTCACCAGGATAACCTGTAAAAAAAATTATACTTACCTCGTTCGGCTTGTGAATGAACAAAAATTCAATTCACACTCTGGTTTGTGAATGAACAAAAAAATTCAATTCACCACCACTGGATCATCCTCTTCTTCTTGCGGCCGTGTGAAGGAACAAAAAAAGAATTCACTTCACCACCGAGCCGTGTGAATGAACAAAAAAAATTCAATTCACTCGCCACCTGTAGGGGAAAAAAACCTACCCCCAGGTTTTTGAAGCCTGGTTGTAGGCATCCAACACGAGAGATATTTTCTCGATGATGGGCATCCGTTTCAGGAGAAACAGGCATCCTTCCCGGGTGCACCAAGAGGCTTCCCCAGATACAGGCAACTCCACGTTTTACCGTGCAGGCCTCCAATGTCATGATCCCTCGAGAAACAGAAATCCGTCATCAGGACCAAAGTCTTGGGTACAAAGGTATCCATCCGTCCTTTATAAAAAGAACGAGCATCTGAACGACATACGTCGTATCAGGCATCCGTAATCGAAAAAAAACACAAGGTTTTTTTTCGAAACGAGCAAGCGCAACGAGAAAAAAATTCTCGAAACGCGCATCTGTTTCAATAAAGAAACAGGCATCCATACTCCCCAAAAAGGGGGTACAGGATCCTCAACCCATGCTGTGCATCCATGTATAGCCATACACGGGGTCAAACAGCATGGGTTATCGATTGCGTCTTCTTGCTTCGGGACTCGGGGAGGGACATGACAACAAAAGCGAAAAAAAAATAAAAAGCGTGTCTTTATGCAGAGGTCTGGCCGGCTCAGTCCTTTGCATAAATCCCCACACACTCCACAAAGACCCAGTACGATTCCCTTACTAGCCCTGCAGGAGGGACATGTTTTTCGGGGAAATTGACTGGAATTGCGAAGGTGCAGGATGACACCACATGCGCCAAAAAAAAAAGCATACACACACACAGAGCAACTGTTTCTGCTCTTTTCCCCAATTCCACCGAACCGGGGGAAAAGAGAGCAGGAACAGGACAACAAGCAGCGAGAAGCAGCAAAAGCAACAAGAGTTTACTTACCAATGAGTCCGATAGAATGGCGGATCGCATCGCTTCTTATACCCACCGCTGCAAAGTTTGAGCCAATAGGATCGCAGGAAAAAGCAGGTCGAAGCGTTGTGACCATATAAGGCAATATCCTTGAAAAAAGTTATTTTTTAGCACGCGGTCGAAGCGTTGTGACCATATAAGGCAATATCCTTCAAAAAGTTGTTTTTGGAACGCGGGGAAGTTTTTTTTTTTTTTTTTTTTTTTTTTTTTTTTTTTTTTTTTTTTTTTTTTTTTTTTTTTTTTTTTTTTTTTTTTTTTTCCTCATTATATATACTTGAGATTTTAATACCCTCAGAGGTTATTTTTTTAATTCTGCCATTTTAACTTTGTTAAAAACAATTTTTTAATATCCACCCTTGGCCGGGTTTTTATTTATTACAACCCTATCTAAGTCCCTTCACCCCGGGGTTTTCAAATACCACCCACTCCTTTTCGACCGTTTTTTTCAAATACCATTCCTCTTCGACCGTTCCCTTCGTTGGCAAGTGTGTTTTTTGGATCGTTTCCGTTACCATCGCTTTTAAACGTTCCTGCAGCATCGCTTTTCGACGCTCCATTTCTTTCGATTTTTATTGCTGTGGGAATTACACCATCGTTAAATAAGTATCGACTGCTCCCTTCGTTAGCACGTGCGTTTTTTGGATCGCTCTGTGATTTCCGTTACCATCGCTTTTCGACGCTCCGTTCCTTTCGATATTAATTACTGTCGGAATTACACCATCGTTAAATAAGTATGTCTGCATCTACACTAATTGTATATATATCTCGTCGTATATGAGTGGTGAAAAAAAAACTTATGGCTTTTGTGGATGCAAAAATGCGTGTTTACCCGCCCTTAACATGCGATGAGGCGAAGGGAGCAAATAATCATGACAACCGAAACAGCGGAGAAATCGTATGGAGCTAGCGGAAGTGATGGGCAAGTTAGTTTTCTTTACATTCTATTGTTTATTTGTGCATTCCTCATTTTCATTTCCATATTTGCAAAGGTTCACAGTGTGGATTTTGCTTATACAGAATCAGAAAATTGGATGCAAAAGTTTTGTTTACTTGTTCCTATGTATGTTGTGTTGATGACGCCATCTTGGATATGGACGTCATTGACGCAATCTTACATTTGGCGATGTTTTGGAAAAAGTCGCCAATATGGACCGTACAGTAAACGATAACCATGTTTTTATATGTTCAAATTGTGTAGATGATGGTTTGCAAAAAAAAAACACCAATCTTGATTTCCACTTGAGGAAAACATACGCTTTAAAACCACGCGCAAACAGTTAATTTGGCCCTTGTTTAGCGAAAATATACTCAAATTAATTGAAAACGAAACGTTTGGTAATGTTGTTTTGTATTTAAATAAACGTTTTCAGGATTTCGGGGTTCGAGTTCATTCCCACGATTTTCGCGTGTTGCTTTTTAACGACGCCCACACGCAAACAATGAAAAAGGCTCTTGTTAATTGAAAAAATAAATTTTATAGATTGTGTTTTAAATAAACGTTTTTCGTCATTTCTTCGTTCATTTCTACTTTAACATTTCTGTTTGCAATATCGTGCTACGTGAAAGCTGATAAATCTTAAAAATTTTAAATTGTTTTAAAAATACGAAACCACTCCAAAATGAACACTAGAATTACGCCTTGTTACTGCAATTAATTTCATATTTTTGTGCACATTTCCTGATTTTATATGAATTTTTTAAAATATCGTTGGGACTTAGGAAAAGTAGACCAAAATCTACCCATTTCGTGCTGCCATCTATCCATCGACTTTGAACTGACATTTATAGATTTTGCTTTAAAAATTCATTTCTTCACTTGAATGTATACTTAAAAAATCTAAATTCAATTGGGTGACTGAAAACTTTTTTTTGTTGTTGCTGCCACGACAGATTTAACATGCACCATTCCAATCGTGAGAGAAATGGCGTGGTATTGAAAACGGTGACCCTTTTATATCCCATCCGTTTTAACCAATCAGGTGATTATTTTTTTCTAAATTTTTTTCTAAATTTTTTTTTTTTTTTTTTTTTTTTTTTTTTTTTTTTTTTTTTTTTTTTTTTTTTTTTTTTTTTTTTTTTTTTTTTTTCCCTGCGGGGATATAAAAGGGGGTGCTGCTCCAGAACATTTTTGTTTTTTGACTGTCTCTCTCTCGCATAAAACTAGATTTGAGAGAACCTTGCATTCTTTAGGATTTTTGACTGTCTCTCTCTCTCGCATAAAACTAGATTTGAGAGAACGTTGCATTCTTAATGATATCGATATATTGGATCGCATAAAAAATTTTGTTACAAAGGTTTTCAGTTGATTTCTGAGAAAACGTTGCATCGTGTTTGATTGGATGATATCGAAAACATTTGATCGTATAAAAAAGTTTTGTTACAAATGTTTTCAGTTTATGATTTTGATTTCTGAGAGAACGTTGCATTCTTAATTCTTTACACAACCTTACAGCCTTTTTCAGTAGGTAATTTCAGAAGTTCATTCCAGTCAGTTCAAAGGTCAAAGGTTATATATATATATATATATATATATATATATATATATATATATATATATATAATATAGATATGTCTTTGAAAAAGTATTACAATTTGATCCAAGACACTAAAACTGCAGTGTCATGCATTCATTGCAGTGAAGAGATTGTCCCGAAATTAATGATCCAGCATTTATTGCAAGTGCACGATATTCAATCTAACTTCAAGTGTCCTTGGTGCCTCGATTTTTCCTGGATACGTGGTGACGGTCAGGATCATTCTCGACACCGGTACGATTGTTTGAAAGCCAAACGAAATGTGGAGAAGTGTGTGGTCATTCCACACGGTTCTTCAGATATGTATTCGAAGCAATATTACAATTTGATTCAAGGCACTAAAACTGCAGTGTCATGCATTCATTGTAATGAAAAGATCGTCCCGAAAGCAATGATCCGTCATTTATTCCAAGTGCACCGTATCGATTGTCAGTACAAATGTCCTTGGTGCCTCGATTTTTCCTGGATACGTGGTGACGGTCTGGATCATTCTCGACACCGGTACGATTGTTTGAAAACCAAACGAGATGCGGAAAAGTGTGCGTTGGACGATCGCAAACGCAAAGAGCGGTATTTGGCTGAACATGAAACCAAAAAAAGGAAATGGTCTGCACTCACCAACCCGCCTCAACAACTGTTTGAGTATTGGAACTGTGAAGAGTGTACGCATTGGATCGAGCATCCGCATTTCAACGGTACCAAACTGTCTTGCCAGGAGGTTCCTGAATTGTATGACGAGTCGATCGCATCCAGTTTCGACACGGTCTTGTCCCACGTACCCTTTCTGTCCAACAATAATGCGTTGGAATTTTGTACCAGTTTGCATATGGATTGGCGCTGGGTCGCTTTGCACCACGCAGCCCATACGAAACTATTGTGGTATCACGTAATGGTGCGAGCGGGAGCCATGCAAAATTTCATGCGCATGGAGACTCTAAAGGATAAAATATTCTTTCTACCGTACTGGTGCGTGTGCGATGGTTTGCCCAACACAGATCCCATGTATAAGCTCCACAAACATATGATTTGTGTGCTGCGTTTCGAAGACAAGGACGCATTTAAAAGTTGTTGGTACAAGGTGAAAATGGCAGAGGGCATTTGCGTACAAAAAAATACGCCCTGTAAATTAATGAAACATATTAAATCCACTCAACATTTGATCAATGTCATGTGTTATGTGAGTGATTTTCGATCCCAATGTAACTGGACTGAAATTGCTTTGCAAAAAGTAAACGAGGAACGGGAAGGTCGTGAGGATGATTATTTAGGCATGAAAAAATTTAAAAGTGGTCGCCAGAAAAGGGGTAGTCATCACTTTTATTTGAATCGAACCATACCCCAGCACGCAGCTCTCATGTTATCCCTCACTTACCGAAACGGTTTAAAGGAATATATGGATTTTAGACACAAGAATAGTGCCCCCTTGAATGAGATCCTGGTGGAGAATAAAAGTGGGGATGGATGGTATACCACCTATGAGAATATCGATTCCCTGCGCAGACATGTGATTCCCCTTCAACGCGACAAGCAGTTGGATTTGGAAAACAGTTTTCAATCCGATGCGTGCAGCAACAGTATCATTCCATTCAACGAATATATTTATTTGAATGAATGGATTGTGCCTGTTGTACTGTCACCCACCGAGTCTGTATGGGATATGACAATGCACGACTGGACGCACCGGCAATTAACTTTGGGCAATGCATTGATGGACCTGGTGCTTCGAGAACCCTTTAGATTTGGTAAAAAACAACAGGAGATTTTGACGGCCGTTGATCGTGTTCGAACGGAATTGACTGCCGTGATTACAGAAAAAGATGCAATGATTGAAAAAGAGCGACACACTATCAGGGAAAAAGATGCCATAATTATAGAAAAAGATGCAATGATCAATCAACTCATTTTGCAAATGTCAAGTTTAATCCCATTTGATTTGGATTGAGACACGTTGTTTTTTTAAATAGAACATGACAGTAAATCTAGGGCATATGAAATAAATTTTTATTTTCGAGGTTGTCCCGGTGCCAATCCCGTTTGACATGTACCCTATGACGACGACTGTCAAACAGACACTAGTCAATGGTTTTACAGTCCATGCCATAGGTGGCGTACAGTCGGTCGAAAAAATAGATGAGCACCGTAACCCCATGAAAAAAATTTCCTAAATTGAAAACGACCCATTTTGAATTAAACGTGCCTTTTATATTTTTTTTTATTTCCAAGATTGGGTTTGTAAATGAATTAAACGTGCCTTTTTTATTTCCAAGATTGGATTTGAAAATGAATTAAACGTGCTTTTTATATTTTCCAAGATTGGGTTTGAACATTTATTGGCAAAAGCGATGTGAATTAAACGTGCCTTTTATTATTTTCCAAGATTGGGTTTGAATATTTATCGGCAAAAGCGATGTGAATTACGCGTGCCTTTTATTATTTTTAATTTCCAAGATTGGGTTTGAAATTGAAAACGAATTACGCGTGCCTTTTATTATTTTTAATTTCCAAGATTGGGTTTGAAATTGAAAACGAATTACGCGTGCCTTTTATTATTTTTAATTTCCACGATTGGGTTTGAACATTTATCAACAAGATGGCAACACTCGAGTGATGTTTTTTCTTTCTCTCTCGCCAATCAATTGAACGTGCACCCCCCCAATTGTTTTATTTACTCCCCCCCTGTTTGTTTTTTTAAGTGAGACCCATACCAGAAGATTTGCCTTCCACAAAATAAAAAAATTTTATACCGTGTCATGCAAAGTGGGATTGTCAGCACATAAAAAAAAATGTTTATACCGTGTACCTCTTCCAGGAGTTTTGCATCATTCAACAAAAAACACGTCTCGCTCAATAAACAATATGAGTATACATTAAAATGCTTAGTGTGTCAATCAGAAAACAAAAGATTCACCTGAAGCATATTTTTTTAATAAGGTTTGAAATGAAACACATATCATAAATAAAAAAACATTTATTCATTTTGAAAAACATGTGTATGATACAGGAACTACAATCTTCATCCCAGTTCATTAAATTAGCAATGAGATCCATTTGATTCATGTGCACGTTCAATCTGTTGCAGATTTCATGTTTCCCACCAATCCTGAAAAACTAAAAGGGCATAATTATTTGATACACATGTTAAATCTGTTGTGGATTTCATGTTTCCTGAAAAGGGAATAATTATTTGATACACACATTAAAAAAAAAATCTGATGCAGTCATGTATTGTGTGAACGCATGAAAATGTATCCAGAACGTGTGAAAAGGATTGTCACATTCATCGACAAAAAGAAAACACAATATAGCATCAATTCAAACTACACATAAAAACAAAACAATTTCCAACTCATCCTGAAAGCACTCCATGATTTTGATTTCTGAGAGAACGTTGCATTCTTAATTTCTTTACACAACCTTATACCCCCTTTTCTTAGGGTTCAACCTAAGGGGTCAAAGGTTATAGATATACATATAGATATGATATAATATAGATATGTCTTTGAACCAGTATTACCATTTGATTCAAGACACTAAAACTGCAGTGTCATGCATTCATTGTAATGAAAAGATCGTCCCGAAATTAATGATCCGGCATAATTATTTGATACACACGTTACTGTACCTGTGTAACAAAACAATGGTAACGATTTCCAACTCATCCTGAAAGCACACTCGTACAAGAGGGGCCAGAGCACACTCTGATTCGAGTGACCATCAGGATTTTTTTTTTAGAGGAAAATTACCCGCGAATGATACTACATGTTTTACAGTAGTCATGTCTCGCTAGATCAACAACAAAAAATTTCTTGAAATGTGTCAAGTGGGGAAAAAGATACAGTCGCTCGATAAACATTCCTTGAAATGTGTCAGTTGTTATTTTTTCAAAAGCTGGTGGGAAAAGAATCTCTGTGTATTGTACTCTGGGATATGAATCAGGATGATTGTTGATGGAAATGAATTTTAACAAATACATATTACACACACACTTGACAGGTCAGGGTGGAATTTGTAAATTGACACACTCTCAGCAAATATGAATTATTGTTTACTTTGGCACATGAAATGAATTTTTTTACAAATACTTGACAGGATACGAAATTTGTAAAATTGACACATGAATCACTCTGAGCAAAATATGAATTCAATCCAACTTTGGCACACCATGTTCGTCTCACACACACACACAAAATAATCCCACTGCAGAATTATTGTGACATGACACATTCTAATATACTCGGGGATATGAATCAGGAGATGATGTGGAAATGAATTTTTTTACAAATACTTGACAGGATACGAAATTTGTAAAATTGACACATGAATCACTCTGAGCAAAATATGAATTCAATCCAACTTTGGCACATCTCCCAAAATAAAATAATAATCAATTGAAATGAGTACAGTCGTGTTTGTTCATCTATCTCTCAAGAGTACACACACACACACAAACAATCCCACTGCAGAATTATTGTGGCATGACACAGATCCTTATTCAAAACAAAACAATCTCACTGCAGAATTATTGTGGCAGATATTTTTTAATTTCCAAGATTGGGTTTGAACATTTATTGGCAAAAGCGATGTGAATTACGCATGCCTTTTATTATTTTTAATTTCCAAGATTGGGTTTGAACATTTATCGACAAGATGGCAACACTCGAGTGATGTTTTTTATTTCTCTCTCGCCAATCAATTGAAGGTGCACCCCTCCCAATTGTTTTATTTACTCCCCCCCTGGTTTTTTTTTAAGTGAGACCCATACCAGAAGATAAAATTTTTTATATCGTGTCATGCAAAGTCATCACATAAAAAAAAAAATGTTTATACCATGTACCTCTTCCAGGAGTTTTGCATCATTCAACAAAAAACACGTCTCGCTCAATAAACAATATGAGTATACATTAAAATGCTTAGTGTGTCAATCAGAAAACAAAAGCTTCACCTGAAGCATATTTTTTTAATAGGGTTTGAAATGAAACACATATCATCAATAAAAAAACCTTTTATTCATTTTAAAAACATGTATGATACAGGTAATACAATCTTCATCCTTGCCCCCCATTCGATTAGCAATGAGATCCATTTGATTCATGTGCACGTTCAATCTGTTGTGGATTTCATGTTTCCCACCAATCCTGCAAAACTAAAAGGGCATAATTATTTGATACACATGTTAAATCTGTTGTGGATTTCATGTTTCCTGAAAAGGGCATAATTATTTGATACACATGTTAAATCTGTTGTGGATTTCATGTTTCCCACCAATCCAGGTGTCCTGAAAAGGGTATAAATATTTGATACACACGTTAAAATAAAATAATCATAAATAAAAAAAACATTTATTCATTTTGAAAACATGTGAATATAAATACAATCTTCATCCCAGTCCATTCAATTAGCAATGAGATCCATGATTTTGATTTCTGAGAGAACGTTGCATTCTTAATTTTCTTTACATAGATATGTCTTTGAACCAGTATTACCATTTGATTCAAGACACTAAAACTGCAGTGTCATGCATTCATTGCAGTGAAGAGATTGTCCCGAAATTAATGATCCGGCATAATTATTTGATACACACGTTACTGTACCTGTGTAACAAAACAATGGTAATGATTTCCAACTCATCCTGAAAGCACACTCGTACAAGAGGGGCCAGAGCACACTCTGATTCGAGTGACCATCAGGATTTTTTGAGAGGAAAAAATCACTCAAATGATGTGAAAACATTTTACACTGAACATACCTGTAGATCAACACACGAAATTTTCATTTGAAATATATATATATATATATATATATATATATATATATATATATATATATATATATCAGGATACATTCGATTTATAAAATCAACCAGATATATTTTACATTGAAATGCAACAATTGTATAAAATCAGTTGACAGTATTCATGTCTCGCTCAATAAACATTCCTAAAATTTTCAAACTTTTTCACAAAAAATTTGCAATGTTTCATTCGATAGAGAATTTTAAGACGAGTAAAACGAGTGGTTACACTTGGTATTTATTTATAAAACCTTTTGATTAAAAAATCTAACTCGAATCCTAATTAATTTCGAGATTTGAAAATTATTTCATTGAAAAGCAAATATTCAGCCGAGTAAAACGAGTGGTTACACTTGGCAGTTATCTTGAATTTAAATTTGAATTTAATTTCAATAAACTAAACATGATGGAAAAAAAAAAAAAAAAAAAAAAAAAAAAAAAAAATTCACAAAAAATTGAAATAGTTTTATTCGATAGAGAATTTTAAGGCGAGTAAAACGAGTGGTTACACTTGGTATTTATTTATAAAACCTTTTGATTAAAAAATCTAACTCGAATCCTAATTAATTTCGAGATTTGAAAATTATTTCATTGAAAAGCAAATATTTAAATGAGTAAAACGAGTGGTTACACTTGGCAGTTATCTTGAATTTAAATTTGAATTAAATTTCAATAAACAATAATACTGATAACTTTTTATTCAAAAACTAAATCAAACCAAACTCAAAACAATCTCACAGCTTTAAAAAAAAAAAAAAAAAAAAAAAAAAAAAAAAAAAAAAAAAAAAAAAAAAAAATTTTTTTTTTTTTTTTTTTTTTTTTTTTTTTTTTTTTTTTTTTTTTTTTTTTTTTTTTAAAGCTGTGAGATAGTTTTGAGTTTGATAGAGTTGATCAATTTGTACGAGTGTGTACGATTGTACGACGATCAATTTGTACACGTGGCAGTTTAATAAAAAGTTTTATTTTTTCAAAAAAATTTCATTCTTTCATTCGATAGAGAATTTTAAGATGAGTAAAACGAGTGGTTACACTTAATATTTATTTTAAAAACTTTTCAACTAAAAACTTAACTCGAATCCTAATTAATTTAGAGATTTGAAAATTATTTTATTGAAAAGCAAATATTCAGCTGAGTAAAACGAGTGGTTACACTTGGCACTTATCTTGAATTTAAATTTGAATTAAATTTCAATAAACTAAACATGATGAAAAAAATTTTCAAACTTTTTCACAAAAAATTTGCAATGTTTCATTCGATAGAGAATTTTAAGACGAGTAAAACGAGTGGTTACACTTGGTATTTATTTATAAAACCTTTTGATTAAAAAATCTAACTCGAATCCTAATTAATTTCGAGATTTGAAAATTATTTCATTGAAAAGCAAATATTCAGCCGAGTAAAACGAGTGGTTACACTTGGCAGTTATCTTGAATTTAAATTTGAATTTAATTTCAATAAACTAAACATGATGAAAAAAAAAAAATTCACAAAAAATTGAAATAGTTTTATTCGATAGAGAATTTTAAGGCGAGTAAAACGAGTGGTTACACTTGGTATTTATTTATAAAACCTTTTGATTAAAAAATCTAACTCGAATCCTAATTAATTTCGAGATTTGAAAATTATTTCATTGAAAAGCAAATATTTAAATGAGTAAAACGAGTGGTTACACTTGGCAGTTATCTTGAATTTAAATTTGAATTAAATTTCAATAAACAATAATACTGATAACTTTTTATTCAAAAACTAAATCAAACCAAACTCAAAACTATCTCACAGCTTTAAAAAAAAAAAAAAAAAAAAAAAAAAAAAAAAAAAAAAAAAAAAAAAAAAAAAAAAAAAAAAAAAATTTTTTTTTTTTTTTTTTTTTTTTTTTTTTTTTTTTTTTTTTTTTTTTTTTAAAGCTGTGAGATAGTTTTGAGTTTGATAGAGTTGATCAATTTGTACGAGTGTGTACGATTGTACGACGATCAATTTGTACACGTGGCAGTTTAATAAAAAGTTTTATTTTTTCAAAAAAATTTCATTCTTTCATTCGATAGAGAATTTTAAGATGAGTAAAACGAGTGGTTACACTTAATATTTATTTTAAAAACTTTTCAACTAAAAACTTAACTCGAATCCTAATTAATTTAGAGATTTGAAAATTATTTTATTGAAAAGCAAATATTCAGCTGAGTAAAACGAGTGGTTACCAAGTGTAACCACTCGTTTTACTCGTCTTAAAATTCTCTATCGAATGAAACATTGCAAATTTTTTGTGAAAAAGTTTGAAAATTTTTTTCATCATGTTTAGTTTATTGAAATTTAATTCAAATTTAAATTCAAGATAAGTGCCAAGTGTAACCACTCGTTTTACTCAGCTGAATATTTGCTTTTCAATAAAATAATTTTCAAATCTCTAAATTAATTAGGATTCGAGTTAAGTTTTTAGTTGAAAAGTTTTTAAAATAAATATTAAGTGTAACCACTCGTTTTACTCATCTTAAAATTCTCTATCGAATGAAAGAATGAAATTTTTTTGAAAAAATAAAACTTTTTATTAAACTGCCACGTGTACAAATTGATCGTCGTACAATCGTACACACTCGTACAAATTGATCAACTCTATCAAACTCAAAACTATCTCACAGCTTTAAAAAAAAAAAAAAAAAAAAAAAAAAAAAAAAAAAAAAAAAAAAAAAAAAAAAAAAAAAAAAATTTTTTTTTTTTTTTTTTTTTTTTTTTTTTTTTTTTTAAAGCTGTGAGATAGTTTTGAGTTTGGTTTGATTTAGTTTTTGAATAAAAAGTTATCAGTATTATTGTTTATTGAAATTTAATTCAAATTTAAATTCAAGATAACTGCCAAGTGTAACCACTCGTTTTACTCATTTAAATATTTGCTTTTCAATGAAATAATTTTCAAATCTCGAAATTAATTAGGATTCGAGTTAGATTTTTTAATCAAAAGGTTTTATAAATAAATACCAAGTGTAACCACTCGTTTTACTCGCCTTAAAATTCTCTATCGAATAAAACTATTTCAATTTTTTGTGAATTTTTTTTTTTTCATCATGTTTAGTTTATTGAAATTAAATTCAAATTTAAATTCAAGATAACTGCCAAGTGTAACCACTCGTTTTACTCGGCTGAATATTTGCTTTTCAATGAAATAATTTTCAAATCTCGAAATTAATTAGGATTCGAGTTAGATTTTTTAATCAAAAGGTTTTATAAATAAATACCAAGTGTAACCACTCGTTTTACTCGTCTTAAAATTCTCTATCGAATGAAACATTGCAAATTTTTTGTGAAAAAGTTTGAAAATTTTTTTCATCATGTTTAGTTTATTGAAATTTAATTCAAATTTAAATTCAAGATAAGTGCCAAGTGTAACCACTCGTTTTACTCAGCTGAATATTTGCTTTTCAATAAAATAATTTTCAAATCTCTAAATTAATTAGGATTCGAGTTAAGTTTTTAGTTGAAAAGTTTTTAAAATAAATATTAAGTGTAACCACTCGTTTTACTCATCTTAAAATTCTCTATCGAATGAAAGAATGAAATTTTTTTGAAAAAATAAAACTTTTTATTAAACTGCCACGTGTACAAATTGATCGTCGTACAATCGTACACACTCGTACAAATTGATCAACTCTATCCAACTCAAAACTATCTCACAGCTTTAAAAAAAAAAAAAAAAAAAAAAAAAAAAAAAAAAAAAAAAATTTTTTTTTTTTTTTTTTTTTTTTTTTTTTTTTTTTTTTTTTTTTTTTTTTTTTTTTTTTTTTTTAAAGCTGTGAGATAGTTTTGAGTTTGGTTTGATTTAGTTTTTGAATAAAAAGTTATCAGTATTATTGTTTATTGAAATTTAATTCAAATTTAAATTCAAGATAACTGCCAAGTGTAACCACTCGTTTTACTCATTTAAATATTTGCTTTTCAATGAAATAATTTTCAAATCTCGAAATTAATTAGGATTCGAGTTAGATTTTTTAATCAAAAGGTTTTATAAATAAATACCAAGTGTAACCACTCGTTTTACTCGCCTTAAAATTCTCTATCGAATAAAACTATTTCAATTTTTTGTGAATTTTTTTTTTTTCATCATGTTTAGTTTATTGAAATTAAATTCAAATTTAAATTCAAGATAACTGCCAAGTGTAACCACTCGTTTTACTCGGCTGAATATTTGCTTTTCAATGAAATAATTTTCAAATCTCGAAATTAATTAGGATTCGAGTTAGATTTTTTAATCAAAAGGTTTTATAAATAAATACCAAGTGTAACCACTCGTTTTACTCGTCTTAAAATTCTCTATCGAATGAAACATTGCAAATTTTTTGTGAAAAAGTTTGAAAATTTTTTTCATCATGTTTAGTTTATTGAAATTTAATTCAAATTTAAATTCAAGATAAGTGCCAAGTGTAACCACTCGTTTTACTCAGCTGAATATTTGCTTTTCAATAAAATAATTTTCAAATCTCTAAATTAATTAGGATTCGAGTTAAGTTTTTAGTTGAAAAGTTTTTAAAATAAATATTAAGTGTAACCACTCGTTTTACTCATCTTAAAATTCTCTATCGAATGAAAGAATGAAATTTTTTTGAAAAAATAAAACTTTTTATTAAACTGCCACGTGTACAAATTGATCGTCGTACAATCGTACACACTCGTACAAATTGATCAACTCTATCAAACTCAAAACTATCTCACAGCTTTAAAAAAAAAAAAAAAAAAAAAAAAAAAAAAAAAAAAAAAAAAAAAAAAAAAAAAAAAAATTTTTTTTTTTTTTTTTTTTTTTTTTTTTTTTTTTTTTTTTTTTTTTTTTTTTTTTTTTTTTTTAAAGCTGTGAGATAGTTTTGAGTTTGGTTTGATTTAGTTTTTGAATAAAAAGTTATCAGTATTATTGTTTATTGAAATTTAATTCAAATTTAAATTCAAGATAACTGCCAAGTGTAACCACTCGTTTTACTCATTTAAATATTTGCTTTTCAATGAAATAATTTTCAAATCTCGAAATTAATTAGGATTCGAGTTAGATTTTTTAATCAAAAGGTTTTATAAATAAATACCAAGTGTAACCACTCGTTTTACTCGCCTTAAAATTCTCTATCGAATAAAACTATTTCAATTTTTTGTGAATTTTTTTTTTTTTCATCATGTTTAGTTTATTGAAATTAAATTCAAATTTAAATTCAAGATAACTGCCAAGTGTAACCACTCGTTTTACTCATTTAAATATTTGCTTTTCAATGAAATAATTTTCAAATCTCGAAATTAATTAGGATTCGAGTTAGATTTTTTAATCAAAAGGTTTTATAAATAAATACCAAGTGTAACCACTCGTTTTACTCGTCTTAAAATTCTCTATCGAATGAAACATTGCAAATTTTTTGTGAAAAAGTTTGAAAATTTTTTTCATCATGTTTAGTTTATTGAAATTTAATTCAAATTTAAATTCAAGATAAGTGCCAAGTGTAACCACTCGTTTTACTCAGCTGAATATTTGCTTTTCAATAAAATAATTTTCAAATCTCTAAATTAATTAGGATTCGAGTTAAGTTTTTAGTTGAAAAGTTTTTAAAATAAATATTAAGTGTAACCACTCGTTTTACTCATCTTAAAATTCTCTATCGAATGAAAGAATGAAATTTTTTTGAAAAAATAAAACTTTTTATTAAACTGCCACGTGTACAAATTGATCGTCGTACAATCGTACACACTCGTACAAATTGATCAACTCTATCAAACTCAAAACTATCTCACAGCTTTAAAAAAAAAAAAAAAAAAAAAAAAAAAAAAAAAAAAAAAAAAAAAAAAAAAAAAAAAAATTTTTTTTTTTTTTTTTTTTTTTTTTTTTTTTTTTTTTTTTTTTTTTTTTTTTTTTTTTTTTTTTTTTTTTTTTTTTAAAGCTGTGAGATAGTTTTGAGTTTGGTTTGATTTAGTTTTTGAATAAAAAGTTATCAGTATTATTGTTTATTGAAATTTAATTCAAATTTAAATTCAAGATAACTGCCAAGTGTAACCACTCGTTTTACTCATTTAAATATTTGCTTTTCAATGAAATAATTTTCAAATCTCGAAATTAATTAGGATTCGAGTTAGATTTTTTAATCAAAAGGTTTTATAAATAAATACCAAGTGTAACCACTCGTTTTACTCGCCTTAAAATTCTCTATCGAATAAAACTATTTCAATTTTTTGTGAATTTTTTTTTTTTTTTTTTTTTTTTTTTTTTTTTTTTTTTTTTTTTTTTTCCATCATGTTTAGTTTATTGAAATTAAATTCAAATTTAAATTCAAGATAACTGCCAAGTGTAACCACTCGTTTTACTCGGCTGAATATTTGCTTTTCAATGAAATAATTTTCAAATCTCGAAATTAATTAGGATTCGAGTTAGATTTTTTAATCAAAAGGTTTTATAAATAAATACCAAGTGTAACCACTCGTTTTACTCGTCTTAAAATTCTCTATCGAATGAAACATTGCAAATTTTTTGTGAAAAAGTTTGAAAATTTTAGGAATGTTTATTGAGCGAGACATGAATACTGTCAACTGATTTTATACAATTGTTGCATTTCAATGTAAAATATATCTGGTTGATTTTATAAATCGAATGTATCCTGATATATATATATATATATATATATATATATATATATATATATATATATATATATTTCAAATGAAAATTTCGTGTGTTGATCTACAGGTATGTTCAGTGTAAAATGTTTTCACATCATTTGAGTGATTTTTTCCTCTCAAAAAATCCTGATGGTCACTCGAATCAGAGTGTGCTCTGGCCCCTCTTGTACGAGTGTGCTTTCAGGATGAGTTGGAAATCATTACCATTGTTTTGTTACACAGGTACAGTAACGTGTGTATCAAATAATTATGCCGGATCATTAATTTCGGGACAATCTCTTCACTGCAATGAATGCATGACACTGCAGTTTTAGTGTCTTGAATCAAATGGTAATACTGGTTCAAAGACATATCTATGTAAAGAAAATTAAGAATGCAACGTTCTCTCAGAAATCAAAATCATGGATCTCATTGCTAATTGAATGGACTGGGATGAAGATTGTATTTATATTCACATGTTTTCAAAATGAATAAATGTTTTTTTTATTTATGATTATTTTATTTTAACGTGTGTATCAAATATTTATACCCTTTTCAGGACACCTGGATTGGTGGGAAACATGAAATCCACAACAGATTTAACATGTGTATCAAATAATTATGCCCTTTTCAGGAAACATGAAATCCACAACAGATTTAACATGTGTATCAAATAATTATGCCCTTTTAGTTTTGCAGGATTGGTGGGAAACATGAAATCCACAACAGATTGAACGTGCACATGAATCAAATGGATCTCATTGCTAATCGAATGGGGGGCAAGGATGAAGATTGTATTACCTGTATCATACATGTTTTTAAAATGAATAAAAGGTTTTTTTATTGATGATATGTGTTTCATTTCAAACCCTATTAAAAAAATATGCTTCAGGTGAAGCTTTTGTTTTCTGATTGACACACTAAGCATTTTAATGTATACTCATATTGTTTATTGAGCGAGACGTGTTTTTTGTTGAATGATGCAAAACTCCTGGAAGAGGTACATGGTATAAACATTTTTTTTTTTATGTGATGACTTTGCATGACACGATATAAAAAATTTTATCTTCTGGTATGGGTCTCACTTAAAAAAAAACCAGGGGGGGAGTAAATAAAACAATTGGGAGGGGTGCACCTTCAATTGATTGGCGAGAGAGAAATAAAAAACATCACTCGAGTGTTGCCATCTTGTCGATAAATGTTCAAACCCAATCTTGGAAATTAAAAATAATAAAAGGCATGCGTAATTCACATCGCTTTTGCCAATAAATGTTCAAACCCAATCTTGGAAATTAAAAAATATCTGCCACAATAATTCTGCAGTGAGATTGTTTTGTTTTGAATAAGGATCTGTGTCATGCCACAATAATTCTGCAGTGGGATTGTTTGTGTGTGTGTGTGTACTCTTGAGAGATAGATGAACAAACACGACTGTACTCATTTCAATTGATTATTATTTTATTTTGGGAGATGTGCCAAAGTTGGATTGAATTCATATTTTGCTCAGAGTGATTCATGTGTCAATTTTACAAATTTCGTATCCTGTCAAGTATTTGTAAAAAAATTCATTTCCACATCATCTCCTGATTCATATCCCCGAGTATATTAGAATGTGTCATGTCACAATAATTCTGCAGTGGGATTATTTTGTGTGTGTGTGTGAGACGAACATGGTGTGCCAAAGTTGGATTGAATTCATATTTTGCTCAGAGTGATTCATGTGTCAATTTTACAAATTTCGTATCCTGTCAAGTATTTGTAAAAAAATTCATTTCATGTGCCAAAGTAAACAATAATTCATATTTGCTGAGAGTGTGTCAATTTACAAATTCCACCCTGACCTGTCAAGTGTGTGTGTAATATGTATTTGTTAAAATTCATTTCCATCAACAATCATCCTGATTCATATCCCAGAGTACAATACACAGAGATTCTTTTCCCACCAGCTTTTGAAAAAATAACAACTGACACATTTCAAGGAATGTTTATCGAGCGACTGTATCTTTTTCCCCACTTGACACATTTCAAGAAATTTTTTGTTGTTGATCTAGCGAGACATGACTACTGTAAAACATGTAGTATCATTCGCGGGTAATTTTCCTCTAAAAAAAAAATCCTGATGGTCACTCGAATCAGAGTGTGCTCTGGCCCCTCTTGTACGAGTGTGCTTTCAGGATGAGTTGGAAATCGTTACCATTGTTTTGTTACACAGGTACAGTAACGTGTGTATCAAATAATTATGCCGGATCATTAATTTCGGGACGATCTTTTCATTACAATGAATGCATGACACTGCAGTTTTAGTGTCTTGAATCAAATGGTAATACTGGTTCAAAGACATATCTATATTATATCATATCTATATGTATATCTATAACCTTTGACCCCTTAGGTTGAACCCTAAGAAAAGGGGGTATAAGGTTGTGTAAAGAAATTAAGAATGCAACGTTCTCTCAGAAATCAAAATCATGGAGTGCTTTCAGGATGAGTTGGAAATTGTTTTGTTTTTATGTGTAGTTTGAATTGATGCTATATTGTGTTTTCTTTTTGTCGATGAATGTGACAATCCTTTTCACACGTTCTGGATACATTTTCATGCGTTCACACAATACATGACTGCATCAGATTTTTTTTTTAATGTGTGTATCAAATAATTATTCCCTTTTCAGGAAACATGAAATCCACAACAGATTTAACATGTGTATCAAATAATTATGCCCTTTTAGTTTTTCAGGATTGGTGGGAAACATGAAATCTGCAACAGATTGAACGTGCACATGAATCAAATGGATCTCATTGCTAATTTAATGAACTGGGATGAAGATTGTAGTTCCTGTATCATACACATGTTTTTCAAAATGAATAAATGCTTTTTTATTTATGATATGTGTTTCATTTCAAACCTTATTAAAAAAATATGCTTCAGGTGAATCTTTTGTTTTCTGATTGACACACTAAGCATTTTAATGTATACTCATATTGTTTATTGAGCGAGACGTGTTTTTTGTTGAATGATGCAAAACTCCTGGAAGAGGTACACGGTATAAACATTTTTTTTTATGTGCTGACAATCCCACTTTGCATGACACGGTATAAAATTTTTTTATTTTGTGGAAGGCAAATCTTCTGGTATGGGTCTCACTTAAAAAAACAAACAGGGGGGGAGTAAATAAAACAATTGGGGGGGTGCACGTTCAATTGATTGGCGAGAGAGAAAGAAAAAACATCACTCGAGTGTTGCCATCTTGTTGATAAATGTTCAAACCCAATCGTGGAAATTAAAAATAATAAAAGGCACGCGTAATTCGTTTTCAATTTCAAACCCAATCTTGGAAATTAAAAATAATAAAAGGCACGCGTAATTCGTTTTCAATTTCAAACCCAATCTTGGAAATTAAAAATAATAAAAGGCACGCGTAATTCACATCGCTTTTGCCGATAAATATTCAAACCCAATCTTGGAAAATAATAAAAGGCACGTTTAATTCACATCGCTTTTGCCAATAAATGTTCAAACCCAATCTTGGAAAATATAAAAAGCACGTTTAATTCATTTTCAAATCCAATCTTGGAAATAAAAAAGGCACGTTTAATTCATTTACAAACCCAATCTTGGAAATAAAAAAAAATATAAAAGGCACGTTTAATTCAAAATGGGTCGTTTTCAATTTAGGAAATTTTTTTCATGGGGTTACGGTGCTCATCTATTTTTTCGACCGACTGTAGAACGAAAGGGTGAGGCGTGATAAACACCACGTCATTTTGAGCCACGGTTAGATGACGAAGCAACACCTGAGCTGGCACCCACTCTCCAAACTCCCACACCCACCCAAAGTGAGGACTTTCGGCTACGACAGATTTAAGGTGCACAGCCGCCTCTACACCATACACTTACAAACATCCATGCCCAGACCCGGATTCGAACCAGGAACCTTCCTATCTAGAGGCTAACACCTTAACCACTACACCGTTTGGTCGGCGGAAAGATCCGAGGACAACAACTCGTAATTTTGAACCACAGTCAGATGACGAAGCAACACTTGAGCTGGCACCCCACTCTCAAATCTTCCACACCAACCCAACGGGAGGACTTTCGGCCACGACA
>CANAIC010000049.1:0-25833 GCA_947359465.1 Metellina segmentata | reverse complement strand
AAAGCCTTAGGGAGATCTTCCTTAAGTGTCATAAAAAATGCACAATTATTCCTTTTGTAGTGGGGTCCTTAGGGGGATGGGACATCAATAACGAGTGGTTGCTGCGCCAAACATGCTCCAAATCCTATGCATCCACCCTAAGGAAACTAATAGTCAGCGATGTCATCAGGTTATCTGCTGATATTTATTACTCACATATTTTTGGAGATCAACAACAACCGGTGACCACCCCACTACAGGATGAATCCTCAAATGTACTGACGTCACATCAGGAAGAGGAACAGATAATTCAAGCCAGTGCTACAAATTCCAGCGACCTTGACACCTGAATAACCTTCAGATGGCATGGAGTCAGACAAAGAACTAAAAGTGCCGACGAACGGATGCCGTGTAAATCCGACTAACCTGCTGTCCGGGACTCCACCAACTCTTTTTAGAGTGGACTTCATCTTTCATCTTTTACTTGTTTTACATTCATCTTGCTGCTCTTTTTATGTCTCGACAAAGGTTTAAGGGTCAACCTAAAACAAAAACCTCTTATATGTCTTTAATATTTTGTGTGTGTTTTTTACAATGTTCATGTTGAACTGAGAAATCTTTTAATTTGTATTGTATGATGTAAACTTACTCGATATGATAAATAAAGGCTTTTTAAATCTGTTCTTATCAGCTTAATATCTGGTATTGGGTTCATAGAACCCTTTCGGTATTAAACTAATTTTTGAACTTCGCTAGTTCAGTTAAATTCATTTAACCACTAGCACGGGTCGAGGTCTCTTTTCACTACCGAGATCATCAGGCCCTCAAATAATAAAAGAGAAATACACTCACTACACTCCCAACCAATCTCTTCTACATGCTCTTGTGTCCAAAAATGGCTATTTTGGGTCCAAAATTGGTCATTTTCGAGCTAGGAGAAAAGTTGCACTTTTGTGTGATACCAGCCCCCCCAAATAGCCCAAATAGCTGATAAGGACAGGCCTCTTGTCTTTCTTGTTGTGTCCTGTTTCGTTTGTTATGAAAACAGTTGATATGCGCCGACTGTGCGCCCGAAAAGCAAAGAAGGAACTTTTTATCAACCCTCAGCAAGCGTCCTTTATGTCACCTACTCCCCACCAGTCTACTTGGCGTGGAGAGGAGTCATTGTGAGCCCCATGTGCTTCCATGCCTTGTTATAGTATTCCCACACATCACGGTTGCGTCCATCCTCATTATCATTGCAATCATTACTCCATTCTGTATGTTTACTCTCTCATGATCTCAATTGAACCTCAGTTTGTTAGCTGTTGTATCAATCACAAGTGCCAATGTTCTCCAACAACTCCATTTGTTGCTTGAAAATGTCTCCTATTGTTGACTGCAGAAATGTACGTTTTATGTTTTATTTATTACTAGACCTCTACAACCTCTAGAATACGAGAATACCCTGAGTGTATTTTTCTCTTCTGTGTTTAAAAAAAAAATTTCTTGTGTGCTTGTATATCCATGACTTGACGTCTTCTGTTTTGTGTTGACGTGGCTTGGCCAAATATGACCCTTGCGCCAAAGAACACACTCAACCAACCTAGGGATAATATTTACCTCATTATCGCCTTAATTATCCTGTTAAACTTAAATGTGAGACCTTAAGCATTTCAAGAAGATGGGACGTTAGACTTTCCAGTGTTCCCGTGAATGGTTAACCCTCTGGTTACGGCAGCCGGCCCAAACGGCCGAGATTTCCATGTCCTTTCGTTACGGAGCAGACGGCCGAAATCCATTACAGTTTCCTTCCCCCTTTTTCTAAGCAACAAAGAGACCTCCTCGTAAATAACCTCTTCACCGATGACAGGGGGATAACGGGGGACCGCTTTACCTCGAGCTATTACGATTCGTGAAAGGCAACTTCCCGCGCGCATTTAAGAAAGAATATTAAAGAATCTACGAAAAAAATATACTCTGTAATTTGTGTTATTAACTATCAAAATATGTTCATGCAAACTTTTTTTAAATCATGGTATTCTTACAAGTTTAGAAAGCAATGGTTTTTGCCCAACAATGAAATAGTGAATGTCGTGTCGTACTGCACCGCAAACGTTAAGTAAATAAACGAAAATCATAAAAAAAAAACTTATTTTATGTATGGCATCAACACAACCTCCAGAAAAATTGTCAATAACCAAAAATAGTTAACATTGAAAGTATCTCAAATAATGAACATAATTTGAAATATATATAATTTACAATGAACAAGTGGAATTTTTTAAAGGTCGTAAACATATAGAAATGTAATTAAAATAATTATCGTTAACTTTACTCGCTCTTAAGAGTTGTAAATCTAAAAAATTTGCATGTGCTTTTATTATTTTTTTAAAAGTGCAAATAAAATTGGAAGCCTTCTAAGTTTGTTAAAATTATGTTTGTACTCTTAAAATCCATAAGTATTTTACGCATAAGTTTTCAACTAGAAAAACTCCATAAAATTAGTGCGGTATTTTCAATTAAATTCTATTTTTCAAATAATTTTCTCATTGAGCTCATTTGGTACGAACAAATCTCAAAAAGATTTTTCATTTCCTATCATTTTCATAATTTTTGTGATCATTAAAAAAAAAAATGACTGATAAAATGGCGGAATTTCCAATGCATCATAATATTCTTTGTTCTTAAGAATGAAGTAATTAGAATTTTATTTCCGTTAACAACTTGGGAAAATAGAATATTTGCGCCTTGCCGTAGCTCAGAGAGTTGATGGAAGAGGTAAGGGTCACAGAGGTAGCATGATTTAAAGCAAACCTGATATAAAGCTTGAGTTTTTCATAGAATTAGATAAATTCTATACAGCCAGAATATTTAGTCAATAATTTCAATGGTAATTGGTAATTTTTAATTAACGTCGTACTAGAGCAACACAACGGGTTATTGACGATGGTCCAAGATCAATCACCTAGGGGAAAGATCCGAGGACAACACCACGTAATTATGAACCACGGTCAGATGACGAGGCATCACCTGAGCTGGCACCCCACTCTCCAAACTTCCACACCAACCCAACGTCAGGACTTTCGGTCATGACAGATTTTAGGTGCACCAGCCGCCTCTCCACTATACCCTTACAAACATCCATGCCCGAACCGGGATTCGAACCAGAAACCTTCCGATCTAGAGGCTAACACTTTAATTTCAATGGATTATCATCTTAATAATGCACATTATAAAATAATATTCGCTCAGCGCTATTTTATTTGAGGATATTTGATTAATGATGAATGGATTACGAAAAATGCATGTCTAGAAATACTTGCGTGTATTTTGAACTTGTACTAGTATTATGATGTACCAATAATATAGCGTTGTATCAATGTACACATTTCAAAGATAAAACAATTAATATTACATTTAAAAATTTATTTCATCATCTATAATTTTGTTTGACAAATTTTGTTTAATCATTATGCTATATTTATATTGGAAAAAAGTGTATCAAACCAATTTCCTCATCAACCAAGGGGATGGTTTATTGATGAATTTCACCTTTTGCAATTCGCTAGGCGGTTTCCCCAAGAGGCATTTTTTATTTCCTTTAATTCAATTCTGCATTGGACAGAGAAGGAGGGTGGGATATATTTATGATTCTTGGAAGCAGGTCTTGCAAAAGCATATTGCACATTCCACACTACCACGAACTCTACTATCCGATTCATTCACGGCATTTGACACAAGATCTTTTCCTACCATCTAATTTTCTTCTTTTATGTCTATGTGGAGTGGTGGATGGGCTCAAAAATACTCTCCCTGTTGTTATTCGAATATTTTCTCTCGATATCTGTATTGAAGCAGCACCACCTGAAGTCAGGGAGTAGTCAAGTGCTGAATGCAGCTATTGATAAGCAATCTTTATTTTTGAGTCGCTTTTTCATACAAAGGATCAGTGCTTGAAGGTACAAGAGAGGAATAACCAAAGAAAAATTATCACTTTCTGCAACTCTTATAAAGATTTCCCACGGTATAAACGACGCCGAGGACAACTGCAGAATCCTTTGAGTTCAAGTGACCATGTCTTAGTTGTTGCCGCCTTTTCAGTGACTCCGGGAAATAATTGCGCCTTACAGGCATACCCCGACCCAACAAAAGAGATCCCCAACACTAAGTGATAAGAATTGGCTCGCTCTCCACGCCTCCTGGGGGAAGGCACTACGTCGGCCGGTTCGGCCGTCTTCCCGTAACCAAGTGCGAATTCGATATTTCGACCTTCCGTATGTAGAGGGTTAAAACAGAATTTTAATTTTAAGTCAACGTAAATTCTCTGAATGAAAAGATGATTGAAGAACAAAATGAAACACTTTGAACCTGGGGTGAGGCTGAGTGTCGATTAACCCTCCAAGTGGTTTCAACGAGATATTTCGTCCATAAAGATCTGGTCTGCTTTGCTAAAGACGAGATTCCTCGTCAAGACAACCACCAGGAGTGTTAATGTGTTAGGTGCTAACGGTTGGGTATACTAAATCGGGTATTAACAGAGCGATGTACTTAGGTACTAACGATACGATGTACTAACTCAAGTATTGATGGTACGATGTTCTAACTCAGGCACTAATTGTGCGATGTGCAAAACTCGAGTAAAAACAGTGTGATATGTTCATTCATGCACTAACACTGCGATGTGCTAGCTCGAACACTAACGGTGTGATGTATTTACTCAGGTATTAACAGTGTGATGTGCTAGCTCAGGTGCTAAAGGTGCGGTGTTCTAACTCAAGTATTGATGGTATAATGTACTATCTCAGAAACTAGCAATGCGACGTACATACTCAGGTACAAACAGTGCGATGTACGAACTCAGACTTTGATAGTACGATGAACGAACTCAGACTCTAACAATGCGATGTACAATGCAATACTCGAGTACTAACGGTGTGATGTTTTCGCTTTGGCAGACGCGCAAGCCCCGCGGTCGGGCCAAGTCGACCTGTGCCATGAGAAGTCGGGGTTCTCGAGCGTGACTACAGGGAGGCTCCTCGGTCCTGGAGGACGCTGGGTGGAAACCGACGCGTTTCCATCTGTTTAAAAATGTTCCTTGCATGAAAATAAACAAATTTCAATGGTTAAAATGTCAAAAGAGATAGTATATATTTGGACTCCTAATACTGAAAATTTTTGATGTTTAAGGAGTTGTCCTTCACAATGAAATGTGTCTATATTTCAAAGGGTTCAATTAATCAAAATAACATTGATTTCGTGGACTTACTTTCTTCTCAATCAAAGTATTCTATGAAACAACTTGATCCAATTTCAACTGTCTATCTGAACCAATTTGAATTTCCTTTACCACTGTTACAAATTATGCTTCGTTCAGCTAACTATATCGAAACTACTCGACTTCAGATTGCATTGTTTACAATGAAATAAAATGGTGTACAAAGCAAATACACATTAGAATGAATTTTCAGTTGTAAACACAGTTAAAATACTTCAATTGCATACTTTGTGGTACATTCTTGTTATCTTGGATTCATCTCAAACAAACAGACAATCTGAGCCGTATATCTCGAGCCATATACCACGTTCCTAGCCAAATGGCTTCGTTTCACTTTTTTGTCGCCTCTCTGCATAGGTGGTACTTGAAACTTACTCTAGTCTTTTCCTGAGCTTTGTGACTTGTATTTATTCATTATTCCATGGCATTTACTCTTTTTTGGTTTGTACTGCTTTACTGAATTAACTTATTCATCTTTCAATTTGTGGCTCATTTGTAGTACTTTGAACTGTATTCCAACTCCCTTTGCTTCAGAATTGGTTAGATTATCTCCACTGTTGGAGTTTCTTTCAGTTCCAGTTTTTGGAATCTTAATTTTGGCACAATTACGTGCTTTGTAGTGCGTTTTCAGGCTGTACTTGCATTTCGAAGTCATACTGTAAAGTGTGGTGTTTAAAATTGGTCCTCATTCTTCTGACACATGTGGAAAGGGCTTTTGGGTCCCCATCACCCACGGCAGAGCCTTCCCTGAACCTCAGACTGTTCTCTTAAGTATTTGGATGTGTTACACATGTTTTGTTACAAGTTTTTCTTTTCGCGAACTTTTAGAGTGCTATTTTCATACTAATTTAATAAATCAAGCATGTCACAAGTCAGAAACATTTTGATATTTGAAAAACCATCGTATTTCAAGTGTATTTTTGAAGAATTTGATTGGAAACTGAAATTCCAAACATCGAAATGTGCTTTTTTGTCAAATATTACTTCACACGCAGTTTTGCAGCCGATTTGTATCCTACTCGTTCATACAAGCAATTTGATATATCGCACGATAGGTTTCGACCTCCCAGGGCACCAGCAGTCAGGTCGGTCACGTGTCTGCCCCATGTTAATTTTGGGAAACGTTTCACGACGACACAAGGGGCAACATATACCTTAAGCAGAGACTAAAACATTACTTTGCAGGATTTCATCCCTTACGTTTCAGTAACTTCATCGGTTACTGAAAAAATGAAAACTATTTTTTTTTGGGGGGGAGGGGGGGGCGAAACTTTTTTGCTCGCTTCCTATTGGTTGTTATCGCTTCTCGGCCTTTTGGCTAAGATCAAAGTGTAGTATCTGTTCTTATCAGCTACAAAACCTTCTGTGGTTGGGTGCTCCCACGGGTTTATTAGCGGTAAGATAAAAACAGTACGAGCCAGTGTCGATTCATAGGACAATATCCATTGGATCGACCCGTGCTGCACTTTCTGGTTTTAAGGCCCATTAGAACGAGAGGTTAATCAGAGTTTTTGAGCTGCACTCTTTCAAAACTCTGATTGCTGTCCGAGCGTGATGTCCACTTAAACGCTCCTCAGCGGATCGATGGCCGGATGGGGCCCTGACGTGTAAGTATGGTTTTTGGTATTGTGATCTAGTGATTGCTACATGTCATTATGCTGGAGATCCAGTGGGATTTTCCAGGCATGGTGGACTGTGGCTCTGACTTGATCACAACCCCTCCTTTGCCCCAACCAGGTCAACACCTAGCTTGCTCTAGAAGCCTCCCCGATGTTCAATTCCTGTTTTTCCAATTTGAAACTCTGGAATTGAATCTCGGTGGGGTAGTGACCTCCCCCAGTTGGTACCTTTTTAGCTTGGGCTAGGCGCGATCTTGCATTTTGCATATCACGAACACCAACAAGCACTAGAAATTGATTGAGTCCTAAACTCCAATTAAGCTACCTCCCTGAATTTGAACCCCTGTCTATGCTACCCAGATTGCTTGTCTGATGTAGATCGGACGGTATTCTGGGATAGTCAATAGACCCCCTGGTAAAGCACACTACTGACTGCACTTGTACAGTTCAGGAAGGTGAAACACCAGTCCTACAACCAAAAACCTACCCAATACGTCTCGGCCCTGGTCCTGTCATCCATTCGCTGTGCTTCTCATAATTTGTAGCGATCTCGAATTTTTTTTTTTTTTTTTTCCACACACTATTATCTTTGGCCTTTTTCTCGTTTTAGACTGAATTCAAGTCTTTTTAAATTTAAATTTAACTTCTTCTAAAAAGAAGAGAAAGATCCCCCTTTTCCCTGCATTTAGATTTGACCGGTGATATTCTCCTCTTTCTTTACTCTGTTAGAGTCTGTGATCATCCAACTGAAAATTGAGAGCCCTGTTCGGATTGGGAGGAGCAGAATAGAGATTCAGATCATAGCCTGATAGGGAGACCAGAACCCAGAAGAACAGATCACCCTTGGAGAAACGATCCATCAAGTTGTCCTGGACTGTCCCTCGGGTTCGACAGGGCTTCGGGACCCCGAGAGACCTTCTACACAACGTCGACAGGGAACCTTGGTCATTTCAATAAGACACCTGCTTTTGGAGGATTTTTGACATTGACCTTGTCAAATTTTTTTTTTTTAAAGATTTGGAGGACCATCTTTCTGACACTGACCTCGTCAACACTCGAATTTTGTGTTCACATTTTTTCGGAATAGAGTCATGCGGTGTGAAGAGAGAGAGATGATCTATTGAACTTCAAGGGGAGTTGAGGAGGAAGAATATTTTTTCGGCCTCGAACCCACCTTTTTGGTTGGATCTCATAGTCCGGCAGTCCTTAGCGATACATCTACAGTGTATATTTCATCTATAGACTGAGATATAAGAGAGAGAGAGAAATATAGGGAGAACAACACAGGATACCAAAGAATCTATTTGGATATCAACGAGAATCCAAACACCGGAGACTTTTTTTTACTTAAATATTGACCTGGTCATCTGAGAACAAATTCATATCAGTAAGATACCTGAATCCAGAGACTTTTTTACGTGGACATTGTCAAACCCTATTCAGATTGGTAGGACTTTTCAACCCTCGAGTTTTCGTGTCCACCTGTGTTGGATAACACCATACGGGGTGGAGAAAGAGAAACATTTTGCTGAACCTCAAAGGAATTTGAAGATTAGGATATTTTTCAGCCTCGAATCCACTTATTTAAATATCGTGGACCAATAGTCCCTGGTTCTTGCTTTGACCTTGTGGGCCTGATCTGTGGACTAAATTGGGATTCTCGGGTGATGAGAACAACAGTCATCACTCTCCAAAAAGGAAAAGTGAACGAAATCTTATCCATAGATAGGAGAGGCTGAGGGATAGACTCATTTCAACACTTCGGGTATTGAACCCTAAACAAAAAATTTTTCCAAAACCCAGAAAATAAAGAAATTTTTGGGAAAATCGCCTGGAACATATTCAGTTTTACATTGGGCATTCTGTTTTATGGTGGAAATTTGAATTTAAGTACCTTTTTTGAAAACGGTCTCTGACCTTGGCAACACACTGATTCTAAAATCAAGCTTTCAAATTGGGGAAAACCTGAAATAAAGAAAATGGGACACATATTTGGCCCCTGAGAGATCTAGCCAATTGGAAAATTTTTTAAGCCTCGAATCCACTTTTTTTAAATCTGTCAATAGACCGTGGATTTTTTTTTTTTTTGAAGACCCAAAATCACCTTGACTGGTTGAACAGTACCACATACTGTTTTACTTTTTTTTTTGTCTTTTAAGATTTTTTCGACTTTTTTACAGACCTACACAGGATTCACTTCTTAGATATATAACACTGGGGAAATCCCCTACATCATAATTGTTTTAAATGATCAGCTGCCCTTCCTCAACTATGGTAGCTGAAATGAGTAGGGAAGATGGGGGAGGTGACCTGGTAGTTGGGAAAACAGTCAGAAGAACAAATCCGGATATCACAAAAAATAATCAATTCAGCAATGAACTAAATAATCCAAGGAGAGATGGGGGAACCCTCATTCTGTTGTTTCCAATCCCCAGTGTGCTTCCCTGTACGGAATTAAAATGTGGGGCCATTTTTAAAAACAAAACCTGGAGCCAGGGGAAGGTTTCCCTGAGGAATCATTTAAAAACCGTGCATGGGATTAAACTTACACAAACAAACTTGGTGTGCTCGATCTGCAATGAAGTTTCTTCAAAACAGATCAGCCATCATCCATGCCTAAAAGGAAAAGACCTGGTTAGAGGGGTGCCCTTCACTTCACCATACAAATGTCTGGTTTGTGGGGAGTGCTTCTCTAACCAGAGGGGTTTAAATTTTCATAGTACTGATCATATGGAAAGCCCTAACCTTGATTCCTCCCGGATCCAAAAAGAACAAACATTAGATCACAGCCCGACCATTAAGGGAAGAACGAGAGCTGGATCGGCGATCCGGGAGATAAAATTAAATCAAAATAAAGAACAAAAAATGAAGACCCTTAGGGGGAAAATCGAACCGAAAAACATAAGTGATCCTGGGGGAGGCCGAGATCTGAATGGTAATGGATCTCATGACAACACACGGAATCCCAAAAAAATCGAGACAGAGGAAGAAAATGGACGAGTACAGCTGGATAAAATAAAGACTCAGCTTGAAGCCCATATAGAAATACCCGATCCTGATGATAAAATAATAGATCAAAGTTCGAGGAGAAACAATAAAAGTATTCTCGAAGAACTGGAGGAGGTCCGAAACCAGGAACCGACGATAAATGTTGAGGTTGAGGATACCCAGATACGCCCCACATATTACGGGATCAAGAACTCAACAATGTGCGAAATAGGAAGACCGGGAGATCTGGGGGAAAGACCGGAGACCAGCAGGGATGAGGTCGAGAGTCAAATCTTGTGGACACTCATCCGCGGTTTTCCGGAAGAAACCACCTTCAATGATCTCTCGGGGTTCCTAGGAAACTCGCACTCCAGTCTTGACTCCTCGGGAGGTACGGAGGTTGACCCAAAACTGACGAGTCCGAGAATGATTGACCCCATGGTGAGGGAACTTGTCAGAGATCTCATCGATAGAGTAGAAGAATTGAGCAGATCTCGACCTGGCACCCCTGGCTCCACAAAAAGTTTGCCTTCCTTTCGCGATCAACTCTATGTCATTAACAGGAGAGATTTCGCGGAAGGAATTACAATGGGAAAAAGGGAAAAGGACAACACTAAATTCATCCAACATATTGCACCCTGGTTGGATGAAATACAAGGCGTCCCCCATGAGATGGTCCGGAAATATCTTGGAGGGACTAATGAATTCCTGGAATGCGATGGAGATAAAATACCAAGTTTTAAAGATGGACAAGCAGAGAAAAATGGAGAAGGAAAGGAGACTGTGGGGGAGATGGAAACTATGGAAAATATATCCATAGTGAATCACATAGAACCATCTGAGGAAGATATTACCCAGCATGAAAATACCAACTTGGAAATACTTTACTGGAAAATCCCGGACGAGGGCCACTTGGAAGTAACACCATTACCAAACGGCTCGGACCCGGGGGAGGAAACTGAGAGAGACACTGAAGACGCAGGACTCAACACGGGAAGCAGACTAGGATGTAATGTGCAGGATTCCTTTTTTAGATGTCATAAATGCCCATATAAAAACCTGAAATATAATATCTTTAAAAAACACATCGACCTACACCTAAATTTCTTAACTAAATTTCCAAAAAATTATAAAACTAATAACGGAAGAAATGAAATAGAATTTATCTGTAAAATGTGCTTGTTTCAAAATAATAACCAAAAAGAGCTCGAAAAGCACATGGAGGAAAACTGCAACAATGCGAAATTACATACAGAGCTCCCAGGAAATAAAGGAATGATTTCGGACTTTAACCAAAATGTGACCACAGAGGAATTTTCTCCCACCGCAATTGCTAGTGGAATATCCCATAGAGAGGGACTGGGAACAAGAAGAAGGAGGAAATTGGGATCTTGTACCATATGCGACAAACCACATGTCACAAGTGATTTAAAAAAAGAACACATGAAGTGGCACCTTGAAGCAAACGAGAAATCTAATAAAATGCTGGGTGAGGGTAGAACAGATAGGATGAGCGAAGACATTGAAATTAATGACTGGACTGGAAACATAGAGATAACTGGACCCCCACAGGAGAGACCTGCCTTCAAGACTTTAAAAATAATTCCCCAAAACAACAACTCTGGGAGAAAATTGACTAAGGAGTCAAAATGTGACTATTGCTCGGAGACTTTCGCTGCCCGGTTTCTACAGATCATGCACACAAAGACCAAATGCAGGATTAGACAACAGTTGGAACTATTGGACAACATCTCGCCATCCCCGATGGGGGTTAAAATTCCCGAAAATCCCATTATACCATTCCAGAGACATCCGTTCCCGGGGGGGGGAGAAGATGTGGATCAAGAAGTTATGACAGCACGAGAAATATCAGGTCACTCACAGTATGAAATTGCTCGGAAAGATACTGACGTGCCCCAGGAAACAGGTGGGGACACACCGAATTCACAAGAAGAACGGAGGAACATGGAAACAGTACACCGATTAGCTGTCGATACCACCCCCAACACTATCCTCGATGACCACCCACGTGACGAGGTGAATGAGGGAGCTGATCAGACAAATCTAATTAAAAAACCCATCAGAGTAGGAGACGTGGTGGAGCTTTTCTTTCCCATTCCCAATGTTCTGGGGTGCACGGAGGGGGATTGCGGGAAGATGTTTAGAAACAATGACTGGACAGCAAACAAAATCTCCCTAATCAGACATCTAAACATAAACCACGTATTAAAAATTAAAACATGTAAACTTAATTGTAATATCTGCCAAAAGAAAATCTCAAAGACTGTTAAGAATCATCCCTGCTTCAAAAACGTAAACCATATCCAGATCACACCCTTTGAATCGCGACACAAATGCACTGAGTGTGGGATCTGTTTTCCCTCCAACAGGGGTCTTAACAACCACGCTCTGAAACATAGGCGTGCCAGGTTGATGAGACCACCACCTTCATCTGGGCCCCTGGTGATCTCGCCCCTGACCCAGACTGAGATAAACCTCAACGGGGAGCAAGAGATTCAGGTTGACAGGGTGGATTTAATAGTGGAGGAAAATGGAGGAACGGATGAAGCGGATGATGTTGGCAGTACCGAAAATAAAATGATAAATACTAAATCCTACCCAAAAGGAGAGTATAAGGAAATAAAAGAGACCGAGCAAATAATAATTACCGAAAATCAATCCGAAGAAAATGGAAACCCACAAGTAATTGATGACTTCCCGCTCTCCCGCTTCCTTGCACCTCTCGAAACCTTCATTAATGATGAAACAGGGGAGCGCACTTGGGATGATTTCGAATGCAAATATAAAGAAATAGTTTTATACATCCAGAATCATATAAAGCTGCCGGAAATAAGACAAAATAATAAAAACTATAAAAAGAAACCTATTAATATAGATGAACCCTCTACAATACAAAAACTCTACAAAAGAAATAGAAGGGCAGCAATGCGAGCCCTCACCCAGGGAGCCTCCCCATCTTGCCCAATACAAATAAACGACATACAGGCCCATTTCGTTGGCCGTTCGAAGCCAAGAATTCATGACCCAACCATATACGACAATGTCAAGGTCGCACAGGAGACGGTGCCAATGTGCCCGTTCACTCCTGAAGAGGTAATAAATAAACTCAAAAAATTTGAAAACACTTCCCCTGGACCTGACAGGATAACGTATAAACACTGGGCGAGTGTAGACCCAACAGGTATAATACTCTCTAAAATCCTTAATATCTGTATGTCTTGGAGGAAAGTGCCATCTGAATTTCTAAATTCGAGAACCATCCTCATCCATAAAAAAGGCGAAAGAGAGGATATCAAAAACTGGAGGCCGATCTCACTCAGTCCCACAATATACAAATTATATACTGGATTACTGACGAATCGTGTTTCCAAGTGGGTGGAAGACAACAAATTACTTCACCCCGGACAAAAAGGGTTTAGGCCATACGATGGGGTCTTCGAGCACAACTTTTTATTAGAGTCCTTCCTGGCGAGGGCCCGTCTGACCGGGTCCGATGCCTATGTTGCATGGTTGGATGTATCGGATGCCTTTGGTTCCGTCCCTCATGATGCAATACACAAGTCCCTGTCCAATTATGGTGCGGGTGAGACGTTGACGGAAGTTATTAAATACTTCTATGACAACGCGACAACAACTGTGTGCACTGAGAACGGCCAGACAGACATGATACCTCTCCGATCAGGTATCTTACAGGGGGATCCGATGAGCGGATTATTATTCATCCTAGCCATCGATCCCATCCTGTGGGGAATTAACCCCATGCCTGAGGGTAGATCCATCCTTGCGTACGCAGATGATCTTACACCGGTGGCTTCATCGGCAGAGGATTTGCAGGATGCCCTTGACAGGGTGGACTCGTTGTGCTCGAGACTTTCAATGGAACTGAATCCAGGAAAATGCCTCACACTCCACCTTACTGGGAAAAAACCTACAGGCTGTAGGGGGACTGTTTTTAAATTAAAGGATAGGCCCCTGAGAGCTTTAAAGGACGGTGAATATACCGCATTTCTGGGAAAGCCAGTTGGATTTCTTGCAGCGGACTACGCAGAAGCTACAGCGGAGGTTTTAAAGGCGAAAGCCGATAGGATCTTTGGCTGTAAGCTGGCGTATTGGCAAAAACTGGATGCAATTAAAACGTTCTATTTCTCGACCCTTACGTTCAGCATGCGAACACACACCTTGCTCAAGAACCAGTGGAAGGAATTAGACTTATACATCCGCAGGAAAATTAAGACCCTTTTATGCATCCCAGAAAATGCGGTTAACGACTACTTGTACGCAGGGAGAGAGGTTGGGGCAATGGGGATAGTGGAGATGGCGGAAGAGTCCGACATTTACTGCATTGACAATTCTTTCAAGCTGCTAACGTCGCGAGACGAATTTGTCAGAGAGGCTGCCCAGACTGACCTTAAAAATACAATCTTAAGAAGAGTCAACTTGGGCACACCGCCCACCCTCCAACAATTTATGAGCGGGGATATGTCGGACTCTCTCCAAAACTCCACTAACGCCCAAAGGAACTCGTGGACTGAGGGGAGAAAGGCTTCCAAGAGGTTAGGAGTTAGTTGGGTCTTTGATGGAAACACCCCTACCCTCGAGGTCGGAAACGTCTCACTCGGTCCCGGTGGCAGACGAGCGGTCGCCAGTTCATTGAGAAAAGAGCTAAAAAAGATTAAGAATGAGAGGTTGTTAGATTATCCAAATCAGGGGAAGACTTTAAAACTTATATCAAAGTCAAAAGCAAGCTCTCATTTCGTGAATTCTGGGACATACACCCGATTCAAGGACTGGCGATTTGTACATCCAGCTCGTCTGAACTTACTACCTGTCAGAGCCAATAGGGGAAGTGCGCACTCGGAGAAAGGATGTAGGCGATGTAGTTACCCCCTAGAAACGCTGCCTCACATCTTAAACCACTGTCGAAACCATACTTCCCCTCTTCTCCTCGAACGACACAACCTCGTCGCAAAACGAATTCTAAATATGTGCTCGTTTAAACATGAGGTTGTGTCTTTCGATAGAGCTGTTATAAATATTGATTCCATAAAAAATCACTTAACACCTGAAACACGTAGGCTTCGACCTGATCTAATTATAAAATCCCAAACTGAAGACCACGTCATAATAATTGATGTAGTTGTCTCATTTGAGAATGGCCACGAGGCCTTCAACGAAGCCCGTAATAGAAAATTGCAAAAATATGAAAGCCTTAGGGAGATCTTCCTTAAGTGTCATAAAAAATGCACAATTATTCCTTTTGTAGTGGGGTCCTTAGGGGGATGGGACATCAATAACGAGTGGTTGCTGCGCCAAACATGCTCCAAATCCTATGCATCCACCCTAAGGAAACTAATAGTCAGCGATGTCATCAGGTTATCTGCTGATATTTATTACTCACATATTTTTGGAGATCAACAACAACCGGTGACCACCCCACTACAGGATGAATCCTCAAATGTACTGACGTCACATCAGGAAGAGGAACAGATAATTCAAGCCAGTGCTACAACTTCCAGCGACCTTGACACCTGAATAACCTTCAGATGGCATGGAGTCAGACAAAGAACTAAAAGTGCCGACGAACGGATGCCGTGTAAATCCGACTAACCTGCTGTCCGGGACTCCACCAACTCTTTTTAGAGTGGACTTCATCTTTCATCTTTTACTTGTTTTACATTCATCTTGCTGCTCTTTTTATGTCTCGACAAAGGTTTAAGGGTCAACCTAAAACAAAAACCTCTTATATGTCTTTAATATTTTGTGTGTGTTTTTTACAATGTTCATGTTGAACTGAGAAATCTTTTAATTTGTATTGTATGATGTAAACTTACTCGATATGATAAATAAAGGCTTTTTAAATCTGTTCTTATCAGCTTAATATCTGGTATTGGGTTCATAGAACCCTTTCGGTATTAAACTAATTTTTGAACTTCGCTAGTTCAGTTAAATTCATTTAACCACTAGCACGGGTCGAGGTCTCTTTTCACTACCGAGATCATCAGGCCCTCAAATAATAAAAGAGAAATACACTCACTACACTCCCAACCAATCTCTTCTACATGCTCTTGTGTCCAAAAATGGCTATTTTGGGTCCAAAATTGGTCATTTTCGAGCTAGGAGAAAAGTTGCACTTTTGTGTGATACCAGCCCCCCCAAATAGCCCAAATAGCTGATAAGGACAGGCCTCTTGTCTTTCTTGTTGTGTCCTGTTTCGTTTGTTATGAAAACAGTTGATATGCGCCGACTGTGCGCCCGAAAAGCAAAGAAGGAACTTTTTATCAACCCTCAGCAAGCGTCCTTTATGTCACCTACTCCCCACCAGTCTACTTGGCGTGGAGAGGAGTCATTGTGAGCCCCATGTGCTTCCATGCCTTGTTATAGTATTCCCACACATCACGGTTGCGTCCATCCTCATTATCATTGCAATCATTACTCCATTCTGTATGTTTACTCTCTCATGATCTCAATTGAACCTCAGTTTGTTAGCTGTTGTATCAATCACAAGTGCCAATGTTCTCCAACAACTCCATTTGTTGCTTGAAAATGTCTCCTATTGTTGACTGCAGAAATGTACGTTTTATGTTTTATTTATTACTAGACCTCTACAACCTCTAGAATACGAGAATACCCTGAGTGTATTTTTCTCTTCTGTGTTTAAAAAAAAAATTTCTTGTGTGCTTGTATATCCATGACTTGACGTCTTCTGTTTTGTGTTGACGTGGCTTGGCCAAATATGACCCTTGCGCCAAAGAACACACTCAACCAACCTAGGGATAATATTTACCTCATTATCGCCTTAATTATCCTGTTAAACTTAAATGTGAGACCTTAAGCATTTCAAGAAGATGGGACGTTAGACTTTCCAGTGTTCCCGTGAATGGTTAACCCTCTGGTTACGGCAGCCGGCCCAAACGGCCGAGATTTCCATGTCCTTTCGTTACGGAGCAGACGGCCGAAATCCATTACAGTTTCCTTCCCCCTTTTTCTAAGCAACAAAGAGACCTCCTCGTAAATAACCTCTTCACCGATGACAGGGGGATAACGGGGGACCGCTTTACCTCGAGCTATTACGATTCGTGAAAGGCAACTTCCCGCGCGCATTTAAGAAAGAATATTAAAGAATCTACGAAAAAAATATACTCTGTAATTTGTGTTATTAACTATCAAAATATGTTCATGCAAACTTTTTTTAAATCATGGTATTCTTACAAGTTTAGAAAGCAATGGTTTTTGCCCAACAATGAAATAGTGAATGTCGTGTCGTACTGCACCGCAAACGTTAAGTAAATAAACGAAAATCATAAAAAAAAAACTTATTTTATGTATGGCATCAACACAACCTCCAGAAAAATTGTCAATAACCAAAAATAGTTAACATTGAAAGTATCTCAAATAATGAACATAATTTGAAATATATATAATTTACAATGAACAAGTGGAATTTTTTAAAGGTCGTAAACATATAGAAATGTAATTAAAATAATTATCGTTAACTTTACTCGCTCTTAAGAGTTGTAAATCTAAAAAATTTGCATGTGCTTTTATTATTTTTTTAAAAGTGCAAATAAAATTGGAAGCCTTCTAAGTTTGTTAAAATTATGTTTGTACTCTTAAAATCCATAAGTATTTTACGCATAAGTTTTCAACTAGAAAAACTCCATAAAATTAGTGCGGTATTTTCAATTAAATTCTATTTTTCAAATAATTTTCTCATTGAGCTCATTTGGTACGAACAAATCTCAAAAAGATTTTTCATTTCCTATCATTTTCATAATTTTTGTGATCATTAAAAAAAAAAATGACTGATAAAATGGCGGAATTTCCAATGCATCATAATATTCTTTGTTCTTAAGAATGAAGTAATTAGAATTTTATTTCCGTTAACAACTTGGGAAAATAGAATATTTGCGCCTTGCCGTAGCTCAGAGAGTTGATGGAAGAGGTAAGGGTCACAGAGGTAGCATGATTTAAAGCAAACCTGATATAAAGCTTGAGTTTTTCATAGAATTAGATAAATTCTATACAGCCAGAATATTTAGTCAATAATTTCAATGGTAATTGGTAATTTTTAATTAACGTCGTACTAGAGCAACACAACGGGTTATTGACGATGGTCCAAGATCAATCACCTAGGGGAAAGATCCGAGGACAACACCACGTAATTATGAACCACGGTCAGATGACGAGGCATCACCTGAGCTGGCACCCCACTCTCCAAACTTCCACACCAACCCAACGTCAGGACTTTCGGTCATGACAGATTTTAGGTGCACCAGCCGCCTCTCCACTATACCCTTACAAACATCCATGCCCGAACCGGGATTCGAACCAGAAACCTTCCGATCTAGAGGCTAACACTTTAATTTCAATGGATTATCATCTTAATAATGCACATTATAAAATAATATTCGCTCAGCGCTATTTTATTTGAGGATATTTGATTAATGATGAATGGATTACGAAAAATGCATGTCTAGAAATACTTGCGTGTATTTTGAACTTGTACTAGTATTATGATGTACCAATAATATAGCGTTGTATCAATGTACACATTTCAAAGATAAAACAATTAATATTACATTTAAAAATTTATTTCATCATCTATAATTTTGTTTGACAAATTTTGTTTAATCATTATGCTATATTTATATTGGAAAAAAGTGTATCAAACCAATTTCCTCATCAACCAAGGGGATGGTTTATTGATGAATTTCACCTTTTGCAATTCGCTAGGCGGTTTCCCCAAGAGGCATTTTTTATTTCCTTTAATTCAATTCTGCATTGGACAGAGAAGGAGGGTGGGATATATTTATGATTCTTGGAAGCAGGTCTTGCAAAAGCATATTGCACATTCCACACTACCACGAACTCTACTATCCGATTCATTCACGGCATTTGACACAAGATCTTTTCCTACCATCTAATTTTCTTCTTTTATGTCTATGTGGAGTGGTGGATGGGCTCAAAAATACTCTCCCTGTTGTTATTCGAATATTTTCTCTCGATATCTGTATTGAAGCAGCACCACCTGAAGTCAGGGAGTAGTCAAGTGCTGAATGCAGCTATTGATAAGCAATCTTTATTTTTGAGTCGCTTTTTCATACAAAGGATCAGTGCTTGAAGGTACAAGAGAGGAATAACCAAAGAAAAATTATCACTTTCTGCAACTCTTATAAAGATTTCCCACGGTATAAACGACGCCGAGGACAACTGCAGAATCCTTTGAGTTCAAGTGACCATGTCTTAGTTGTTGCCGCCTTTTCAGTGACTCCGGGAAATAATTGCGCCTTACAGGCATACCCCGACCCAACAAAAGAGATCCCCAACACTAAGTGATAAGAATTGGCTCGCTCTCCACGCCTCCTGGGGGAAGGCACTACGTCGGCCGGTTCGGCCGTCTTCCCGTAACCAAGTGCGAATTCGATATTTCGACCTTCCGTATGTAGAGGGTTAAAACAGAATTTTAATTTTAAGTCAACGTAAATTCTCTGAATGAAAAGATGATTGAAGAACAAAATGAAACACTTTGAACCTGGGGTGAGGCTGAGTGTCGATTAACCCTCCAAGTGGTTTCAACGAGATATTTCGTCCATAAAGATCTGGTCTGCTTTGCTAAAGACGAGATTCCTCGTCAAGACAACCACCAGGAGTGTTAATGTGTTAGGTGCTAACGGTTGGGTATACTAAATCGGGTATTAACAGAGCGATGTACTTAGGTACTAACGATACGATGTACTAACTCAAGTATTGATGGTACGATGTTCTAACTCAGGCACTAATTGTGCGATGTGCAAAACTCGAGTAAAAACAGTGTGATATGTTCATTCATGCACTAACACTGCGATGTGCTAGCTCGAACACTAACGGTGTGATGTATTTACTCAGGTATTAACAGTGTGATGTGCTAGCTCAGGTGCTAAAGGTGCGGTGTTCTAACTCAAGTATTGATGGTATAATGTACTATCTCAGAAACTAGCAATGCGACGTACATACTCAGGTACAAACAGTGCGATGTACGAACTCAGACTTTGATAGTACGATGAACGAACTCAGACTCTAACAATGCGATGTACAATGCAATACTCGAGTACTAACGGTGTGATGTTTTCGCTTTGGCAGACGCGCAAGCCCCGCGGTCGGGCCAAGTCGACCTGTGCCATGAGAAGTCGGGGTTCTCGAGCGTGACTACAGGGAGGCTCCTCGGTCCTGGAGGACGCTGGGTGGAAACCGACGCGTTTCCATCTGTTTAAAAATGTTCCTTGCATGAAAATAAACAAATTTCAATGGTTAAAATGTCAAAAGAGATAGTATATATTTGGACTCCTAATACTGAAAATTTTTGATGTTTAAGGAGTTGTCCTTCACAATGAAATGTGTCTATATTTCAAAGGGTTCAATTAATCAAAATAACATTGATTTCGTGGACTTACTTTCTTCTCAATCAAAGTATTCTATGAAACAACTTGATCCAATTTCAACTGTCTATCTGAACCAATTTGAATTTCCTTTACCACTGTTACAAATTATGCTTCGTTCAGCTAACTATATCGAAACTACTCGACTTCAGATTGCATTGTTTACAATGAAATAAAATGGTGTACAAAGCAAATACACATTAGAATGAATTTTCAGTTGTAAACACAGTTAAAATACTTCAATTGCATACTTTGTGGTACATTCTTGTTATCTTGGATTCATCTCAAACAAACAGACAATCTGAGCCGTATATCTCGAGCCATATACCACGTTCCTAGCCAAATGGCTTCGTTTCACTTTTTTGTCGCCTCTCTGCATAGGTGGTACTTGAAACTTACTCTAGTCTTTTCCTGAGCTTTGTGACTTGTATTTATTCATTATTCCATGGCATTTACTCTTTTTTGGTTTGTACTGCTTTACTGAATTAACTTATTCATCTTTCAATTTGTGGCTCATTTGTAGTACTTTGAACTGTATTCCAACTCCCTTTGCTTCAGAATTGGTTAGATTATCTCCACTGTTGGAGTTTCTTTCAGTTCCAGTTTTTGGAATCTTAATTTTGGCACAATTACGTGCTTTGTAGTGCGTTTTCAGGCTGTACTTGCATTTCGAAGTCATACTGTAAAGTGTGGTGTTTAAAATTGGTCCTCATTCTTCTGACACATGTGGAAAGGGCTTTTGGGTCCCCATCACCCACGGCAGAGCCTTCCCTGAACCTCAGACTGTTCTCTTAAGTATTTGGATGTGTTACACATGTTTTGTTACAAGTTTTTCTTTTCGCGAACTTTTAGAGTGCTATTTTCATACTAATTTAATAAATCAAGCATGTCACAAGTCAGAAACATTTTGATATTTGAAAAACCATCGTATTTCAAGTGTATTTTTGAAGAATTTGATTGGAAACTGAAATTCCAAACATCGAAATGTGCTTTTTTGTCAAATATTACTTCACACGCAGTTTTGCAGCCGATTTGTATCCTACTCGTTCATACAAGCAATTTGATATATCGCACGATAGGTTTCGACCTCCCAGGGCACCAGCAGTCAGGTCGGTCACGTGTCTGCCCCATGTTAATTTTGGGAAACGTTTCACGACGACACAAGGGGCAACATATACCTTAAGCAGAGACTAAAACATTACTTTGCAGGATTTCATCCCTTACGTTTCAGTAACTTCATCGGTTACTGAAAAAATGAAAACTATTTTTTTTTGGGGGGGAGGGGGGGGCGAAACTTTTTTGCTCGCTTCCTATTGGTTGTTATCGCTTCTCGGCCTTTTGGCTAAGATCAAAGTGTAGTATCACCAATAATTGTCGTAGTAATCCTTAATTTTCCTTTTTAATTTTGCAGTTATTAAATAGTTTCGGTACCACATTGGTACCTAGTGCCTTCGATCATTCTTCATACGCAACATTACTGGATTACACTGCCTTCCTACTCCGGCCTAGTGAAATCATTCGGATTACTCTACCTGGGTAGTGAACCCTCCCCATGGATATAGGGGAGTGAAACCCGAAGACCAATGCCGGATGAGGCTCCTGGGTAAGTTCTGACTCACTGGTGCTTCCTTCGGTGGAATCTGGTGCTGCGCTAGAAGTCCTTTTAAGGATACGAATGCAGTGCGTGGTTACCTCGGAGGAGCACAACCCCTCCCCCCTCCTGCACTGGATGTGCTGGACTGGCCCCGTAGAGCGCCCCTCGGGGCTGCTTGCGAGTCGGGACCTCGTCTTCCATCCCGTCCCCCCCCTTGTCCCCCCAACTCTCCAATGCGTGGGTACACGTGCTGGCTCTTTTGCTATGCCGTGTGCGTTTACCGCGTTTTTTTGGTAGAGGTATTGGGGAATTCCCACGCTGGTTTCGGTTTTGCCGAGCCTTGGCCCGGGCATCTCATTGATGTCTGAGCCTCGGTGGCGCCGCCTAGTAGTGGTGTAATTCGTGACAATGCCCCCTCAGGTGCTTATTTTAGCATATCGCTAAAGGCAAGGGCCCCGTTACCCTTTTTGCCATTAAAGCACCCTTGCTCTGGATTGGTCTCTGTACCCCATTGAGCTATCCCCCCCTCGCTTGACCCCACTGTTTGGCTCCCCTGTTATTATGAGATACGCAGGGTTCTGTAATATTTAATTAGTTTGTTGTGAGTAATTGACTGTGCATTCAGTCGTGGCCGGCATATGTGTATTATAGTTCAATTGTTGCTGATTGATACAATTGAGTTTCAAACTGTTCGTTCATTGATTGGCTCCCAAATCGAGTGTTTCCATCCATTGTTGCTAGGCGCTATTCATTCCCATTGTTCCCCTGTGTGCATATCACTGCATATGCTAAGCAATTTTTTTGGGGGGGCTTAATGATCTCCGATACTGCTGAATTTCGGATATTGTTCCTCGAATTCATTGCTCTCTTTAACATATTTTTTTCTAATTGATTGCTTAATTATTTTACATTGTTTTGTGCGCAAATTCAATTTCTTTGTGAATTTTCGGTGGCCCCCCCAATTATTACTTTCTCAATTTTATTGTCCCCTCTTATTCTTTATTACTTTATGCACACACTGATATTTTTTATTCGCCAAAATATGTATAATTTATATTTTATTTAATATTTTAAGTGTCTGGACCTCGCTATGGTAAATTAGACTGACACTCGTTTTTAGCAAAGTCCAAATTGACAACAAATGCACGTGTTAGGCATACCACGTGTTTGGATGCCACGTGCTTTCATTATCCACTGTTGCTAGGCGTTCCGCAATGCCTTCACCTTCACTTAACACTAACCATGGCAATAAAGCGTTGCTCCCTCCTTTCAATTTATTGAGGGGGCTTATTATTACCCAATTTAACTGAATTTCAGATATTGTTTCCCGTATCCATAGTTCTTTTTAAAATATTTTTTTTCAAATTTATTGCTCTATTCGTTAACCATGATTTGTGCGCAAATTCAATTTCTTTATAAATTTTTGGTGGCCCCCCCAATTTTCATATTTTCAACTTTATTGTTCCCTCTAATCCCTTTTTACTTTGTGCACACTCTGTTATTTTTTATTCTTCAAAATATGGATAACTTATTTTTTAATTAATTCTTTAGTACCTGAACCTCACTTTGGTAAACTAGACCGACACTCGATTTTAGCAAAGTCCAAATTGACAACAAATGCACGTGTTAGGCATACCACGTGTTTGGATGCCACGTGTTTTCATTATCCACTGTTGCTAGGCGTTCCGCAATGCCTTCTCCTTCACCTAATACTGTAGCCATGGCAACGTAGCGATGCTCTCTCCTTTTGATTTTTTGAGGGGGCTTATTATTACCCAATATAACTGAATTTCAGATATTGTTCCCTGAATCCATAGTTCTATTTAAAATATTTTTTTCAAATTAATTGCTCTATTCGTTCACCATGATTTGTGCGCAAATTCAATTTCTTTATAAATTTTTGGTGGCCCCCCCAATTTTTATTTTTTCAATTTTATTGTTCCCTCTTATTCCTTTTTACTTAGTGCACACTCTGACATTTTTTATTCTTCAAAATATTGATAACTTATCTTTTAATTAATTCTTTAGTATCTGAAATTCGCTATGGTAAATTACTCAGACAATCGATTTTAGCAAAGTCCAAATTGATTTTAAATGCACGTGTTAGGCATACCACGTGATTGGATGCCACGTGTCCACCTTCTCCACTGTTGATAGGCGTTCCGCAATGCCTCCACATTCACTTAATATTGTAGCCATGGCAACGAAGCAACGCTCTCCCCCTGTAATAGTGCTGCCATCTACTGACAGCCTATAGTATTGTTTTTGGGAGACTCAACATGCAATTGGTTCCACACCATTCCTCTTATTATTAAAATAGTGCTGCCATCTATTGACAGCCCGCACTGAAGTCACGGTGTTCGGACCTATTATTCCAATTCACAACCTTCTTGTATTATTTTTCTCCCTCATAACCATTGCACTCAAGCTTGTTCTTTTGACACATCTGTCTTTTAACAGGTCACTCCCTGTTAAATGCTGTCACATGTTATTTTACTATAACAGTTCTTTTCAAAAGCGCTTTTTTTTCATTTTAAATCCATGGAGCCCACTGTATTCATCCTTTCCTCCCCATTCTTTGCACTTAATTACTTCTTCGGTTCCTCCTTACGCTTTTATTTTTTACTGCCCGCTTGCCTGATTCCTACGGCCCGCGCCCACGTTAAATTCGCAAAATCATGGGTTTTTACCCAATTAAAAATAGAGGAACCATATAAAATGTGGGTTTTTAAAATTTTTCTTATTAGCCTTGGACCTTACGCTTCTTTTGGCTATTTTGATTTAACCCCCAATTCATCCGAACTTTAAAAGAAAAATTCTTGAAACTGAAAAAGTGATGGTCAGTAAAACTGCCACCCCCCGGCCGTTTTTCATCCGATCTCTTAGCTCTTGCTACTGGACATGCCCATTGAATGGTGCTTCGATTTGTATTTTTTGTTTTTACAATACTTCAAAAATCCAGTAAAATTTCCACGATATTCATCCCGTAACGTTAATTTTTTAAAGTCTATGGCGAGGGTGTGGGGGGGATTTTTTGCGGTTAATTCACTGTACAGCCCTGGGTTTTATGGATAGCGCCGTGCAATTCAAAATGTTTCATTCTTTGGAATGTCTTCGACATCTTTTCTAAAATTCAATTTAAAATTCAAATTTTAATTTTTTATTTGTGTGTTTGTGCAAACTTGGAGGGTTAAATATTGGGCCAAACTTTTTTTTTATGTGTAACGTAACTTTCGGTTTGTTGGGCTTTCGTGACTTAGGCACTCGTACAGATCGCCCCCCGTTATTTTCATTACCCTTTTTACAAGCCCTTCTCAAACACACCTCCCATTCACCTTTTTGAAAATCTCTCTCGCCCTCGACTGGTTCTCTCGGCCTCGTTTCACTATTGCGTCCTTTTTAAAAAAAAATTACAGCCATCATATCTATGTTCCCAACTTTTCACAAAGTTTCAATGCTACTACAATTATCTTACTTACATACTTAAATGCGCATTTGTACCCTTTACAATTTTTAAATTTAATATTTACCCTACCTCTATAATTAGCACCTGTTTTTGCATCTCGTAATTGATCATTACGGGATTAAAATTTTCACACGCTAAATTCCCATAGACACTGCAGTCAATGGTTCTTGATGGACGCTCACTCCTCCTGCACACTCCTCAACTGCAAATTCATTTTTCCGGTAATTCAGTAATCCCTCACCTACATTCCTGACTAACAAGCAAACAAGTGGTCATTTTTGTTTGACCACTGTCCGTTCCCAAAATTTGACACTACGCAAATTTCTAAATTTCTTACTTCATTACCCACTGACATTGTTTTACTCTCATCTATCATCCAACCTTTTTGGTTTTCCAACTTTAATTGTTTTTTTTGTAAGCACATTTGAACTGTAAACATGCACATTTCCCAATGCTGGCCATGACTCTTGTGTTTGTCTTACTCACTCAAATTT
>CANAIC010000048.1:0-109000 GCA_947359465.1 Metellina segmentata | reverse complement strand
GCCTGAGAACTTGGATTGGGAACTTTGAAATGACATTGCTCCCACCCACCGCGCTCGGCAGCACGATAATTTATATGGGAATACTTCACACAAAACACCCTCCCCACACCTCAGTCAAATAAATATCTTTCATTCCCTTAGAAATTACATTGCCTGAGAACTTGGATTGGGAGCTTTGAAATGACATTGTTCCCATCCACCGCGCTCGGCAGCACGTTAATTTCTATGGGAACACTTCACATTAAACACCCTCCCCACATCTCAGTCATATAAATACCTTTCATTCCCTTAGAAATTACATCGCCAGAGAACTTGGATTGGGAACTTTGAAATGACATTGCTCCCACCCACCGCGCTCGGCAGCACGTTAATTTCTATGGCAATACTTCACACAAAACACCCTCTCCACATCTCAGTCATATAAATACCTTTCATTCCCTAAGAAATTACATCGCCTGAGAACTTGGATTCGGAACTTTGAAATGACATTGCTACCACCCACCGAGCTCGGCAGCACGTTAATTTCTATGACAACACTTCACACAAAACACCCTCCCCACATCTCAGTCAAATAAATACCTTTCATTCCCTTAGAAATTACATCGCCTGAGAACTTGGATTGGGAGCTTTGAAATGACATTGCTCCCACCGCGCTCGGCAGCACGTTAATTTCTATGAGAATACTTCACACAAAACACCTTCCCCACATCTCAGTCAAATAAATACCTTTCATTCCCTTAGAAATAACATCGCCTGAGAACTTGTATTGGGACCTTTGAAATGACATTGCTCCCACCCACCGCGCTCGGCAGCACGTTAATTTCTATGGGAATACTTCACACAAAACAACCTCCACACATCTCAGTCAAATAAATACCTTTCATTCCCTTAGAAATTACATCGCCTGTGAACTTGGATTGGAAGCTTTGATATGACATTGCTCCCACCCACCGCGCTCGGCAGCACGTTAATTTCTATGGGAATACTTCACACAAAACAACCTCCACACATCTCAGTCAAATAAATACCTTTCATTCCCTTAGAAATTACATCGCCTGTGAACTTGTATTGGGAGCTTTGAAATGACATTGCTCCCACCCACCGCGCTCGGCAGCACGTTAATTTCTATGGCAACACTTCACACAAAACACCCTCCCCACATCTCAGTCAAATAAATACCTTTCATTCCCTTAGATATTACATCGCCTGAGAACTTGTATTGGGAGCTTTGAAATGACATTGCTCCCACCCACCGCGCTCGGCAGCACGTTAATTTCTATGGCAACACTTCACACAAAACACCCTCCCCACATCTCAGTCAAATAAATACCTTTCATTCCCTTAGAAATTACATCGCCTGTGAACTTGGATTGGAAGCTTTGATATGACATTGCTCCCACCCACCGCGCTCGGCAGCACGTTAATTTCTATGGGAATACTTCACACAAAACAACCTCCACACATCTCAGTCAAATAAATACCTTTCATTCCCTAAGAAATTACATCGCCTGAGAACTTGGATTGGGAGCTTTGAAATGACATTGCTCCCACCCACCGCGCTCGGCAGCACGTTAATTTCTATGGCAACACTTCACACAAAACACCCTCCCCACATCTCAGTCAAATAAATACCTTTCATTCCCTTAGATATTACATCGCCTGAGAACTTGTATTGGGAGCTTTGAAATGACATTGCTCCCACCCACCGCGCTCGGCAGCACGTTAATTTCTATGGCAACACTTCACACAAAACACCCTCCCCACATCTCAGTCAAATAAATACCTTTCATTCCCTTAGAAATTACATCGCCTGTGAACTTGGATTGGAAGCTTTGATATGACATTGCTCCCACCCACCGCGCTCGGCAGCACGTTAATTTCTATGGGAATACTTCACACAAAACAACCTCCCCACATCTCAGTCAAATAAATACCTTTCATTCCCTTAGATATTACATCGCCTGAGAACTTGGATTGGGAGCTTTGAAATGACATTGCTCCCACCCACCGCGCTCGGCAACACGTTAATTTCTATGGGAATACTTCACACAAAACAACCTCCACACATCTCAGTCAAATAAATACCTTTCATTCCCTAAGAAATTACATCGCCTGAGAACTTGGATTGGGAACTTTGAAATGACATTGCTCCCACCCACCGCGCTCGGCAGCACGTTAATTTCTATGGGAATACTTCACACAAAACAACCTCCCCACATCTCAGTCAAATAAATACCTTTCATTCCCTAAGAAATTACATCGCCTGAGAACTTGGATTGGGAACTTTGAAATGACATTGCTCCCACCCACCGCGCTCGGCAGCACGTTAATTTCTATGGGAATACTTCACACAAAACAACCTCCCCACATCTCAGTCAAATAAATACCTTTCATTCCCTAAGAAATTACATCGCCTGAGAACTTGGATTGGGAGCTTTGAAATGACATTGCTCCCACCCACCGCGCTCGGCAGCACGTTAATTTCTATGGGAATACTTCACACAAAACAACCTCCCCACATCTCAGTCAAATAAATACCTTTCATTCCCTTAGATATTACATCGCCTGAGAACTTGGATTGGGAGCTTTGAAATGACATTGCTCCCACCCACCGCGCTAGGCAACACGTTAATTTCTATGGGAATACTTCACACAAAACAACCTCCCCACATCTCAGTCAAATAAATACCTTTCATTCCCTTAGATATTACATCGCCTGAGAACTTGGATTGGGAGCTTTGAAATGACATTGCTCCCACCCACCGCGCTCGGCAGCACGTTAATTTCTATGGGAATACTTCACACAAAACAACCTCCCCACATCTCAGTCAAATAAATACCTTTCATTCCCTTAGATATTACATCGCCTGAGAACTTGGATTGGGAGCTTTGAAATGACATTGCTCCCACCCACCGCGCTCGGCAGCACGTTAATTTCTATGGGAATACTTCACACAAAACAACCTCCCCACATCTCAGTCAAATAAATACCTTTCATTCCCTTAGATATTACATCGCCTGAGAACTTGGATTGGGAGCTTTGAAATGACATTGCTCCCACCCACCGCGCTAGGCAACACGTTAATTTCTATGGGAATACTTCACACAAAACAACCTCCCCACATCTCAGTCAAATAAATACCTTTCATTCCCTTAGATATTACATCGCCTGAGAACTTGGATTGGGAGCTTTGAAATGACATTGCTCCCACCCACCGCGCTCGGCAGCACGTTAATTTCTATGGGAATACTTCACACAAAACAACCTCCCCACATCTCAGTCAAATAAATACCTTTCATTCCCTTAGATATTACATCGCCTGAGAACTTGGATTGGGAGCTTTGAAATGACATTGCTCCCACCCACCGCGCTCGGCAGCACGTTAATTTCTATGGGAATACTTCACACAAAACACCCTCCCCACACCTCAGTCAAATAAATACCTTTCATTCCCTTAGAAATTACATCGCCTGAGAACTTGGATTGGGAACTTTGAAATGACATTGCTCCCACCCACCGCGCTCGGCAGCACGTTAATTTCTATGGGAATACTTCACACAAAACAACCTCCCCACATCTCAGTCAAATAAATACCTTTCATTCCCTTAGATATTACATCGCCTGAGAACTTGGATTGGGAGCTTTGAAATGACATTGCTCCCACCCACCGCGCTCGGCAGCACGTTAATTTCTATGGGAATACTTCACACAAAACACCCTCCCCACACCTCAGTCAAATAAATACCTTTCATTCCCTTAGAAATTACATCGCCTGAGAACTTGGATTGGGAACTTTGAAATGACATTGCTCCCACCCACCGCGCTCGGCAGCACGTTAATTTCTATGGGAATACTTCACACAAAACAACCTCCACACATCTCAGTCAAATAAATACCTTTCATCCCCTAAGAAATTACATCGCCTGAGAACTTGGATTGGGAACTTTGAAATGACATTGCTCCCACCCACCGAGCTCGGCAGCACGTTAATTTCTATGGCAACACTTCACACAAAACACCCTCCCCACATCTCAGTCAAATAAATACCTTTCATTCCCTTAGATATTACATCGCCTGAGAACTTGGATTGGGAGCTTTGAAATGACATTGCTCCCACCCACCGCGCTCGGCAGCACGTTAATTTCTATGGGAATACTTCACACAAAACACCCTCCCCACACCTCAGTCAAATAAATACCTTTCATTCCCTTAGAAATTACATCGCCTGAGAACTTGGATTGGGAACTTTGAAATGACATTGCTCCCACCCACCGCGCTCGGCAGCACGTTAATTTCTATGGGAATACTTCACACAAAACACCCTCCCCACACCTCAGTCAAATAGATACCTTTCATTCCCTTAGAAATTACATCGCCTGAGAACTTGGATTGTTAACTTTGAAATGACATTGCTCCCACCCACCGCGCTCGGCAGCACGTTAATTTCTATGGGAATACTTCACACAAAACACCCTCCCCACACCTCAGTCAAATAAATACCTTTCATTCCCTTAGAAATTACATTGCCTGAGAACTTGGATTGGGAGCTTTGAAATGACATTAATCCCACCCACCGCGCTCGGCAGCACGTTAATTTCTATGGGAATACTTCACACAAAACACCCTCCCCACACCTCAGTCAAATAAATACCTTTCATTCCCTTAGAAATTACATCGCCTGAGAACTTGGATTGGGAACTTTGAAATGACATTGCTCCCACCCACCGCGCTCGGCAGCACGTTAATTTCTATGGGAATACTTCACACAAAACAACCTCCACACATCTCAGTCAAATAAATACCTTTCATCCCCTAAGAAATTACATCGCCTGAGAACTTGGATTGGGAACTTTGAAATGACATTGCTCCCACCCACCGAGCTCGGCAGCACGTTAATTTCTATGGCAACACTTCACACAAAACACCCTCCCCACATCTCAGTCAAATAAATACCTTTCATTCCCTTAGATATTACATCGCCTGAGAACTTGGATTGGGAGCTTTGAAATGACATTGCTCCCACCCACCGCGCTCGGCAGCACGTTAATTTCTATGGGAATACTTCACACAAAACACCCTCCCCACACCTCAGTCAAATAAATACCTTTCATTCCCTTAGAAATTACATCGCCTGAGAACTTGGATTGGGAACTTTGAAATGACATTGCTCCCACCCACCGCGCTCGGCAGCACGTTAATTTCTATGGGAATACTTCACACAAAACACCCTCCCCACACCTCAGTCAAATAGATACCTTTCATTCCCTTAGAAATTACATCGCCTGAGAACTTGGATTGTTAACTTTGAAATGACATTGCTCCCACCCACCGCGCTCGGCAGCACGTTAATTTCTATGGGAATACTTCACACAAAACACCCTCCCCACACCTCAGTCAAATAAATACCTTTCATTCCCTTAGAAATTACATTGCCTGAGAACTTGGATTGGGAGCTTTGAAATGACATTAATCCCACCCACCGCGCTCGGCAGCACGTTAATTTCTATGGGAACACTTCACACAAAACACCCTCCCCACATCTCAGTCATATAAATACCTTTCATTCACTTAGAAATTAATCGCCTGTGAACTTGGATTGGTAGCTTTGATATGACATTGCTCCCACCCACCGCACTCGGCAGCACGTTAATTTCTATGGGAATACTTCATACAAAACACCCTCCCCACATCTCAGTCACATAAATACCTTTCATTCCCTTAGAAATTACATCGCCTGAGAACTTGGATTGGGAGCTTTGAAATGACATTGCTCCCACCCACCGCGCTCGGCAGCACGTTAATTTCTATGGCAACACTTCACACAAAACACCCTCCCCACATCTCAGTCAAATAAATACCTTTCATTCCCTTAGAAATTACATCGCCTGAGAACTTGGATTGGGAGCTTTGAAATGACATTGCTCCCACCCACCGCGCTCGGCAGCACGTTAATTTCTATGGCAACACTTCACACAAAACACCCTCCCCACATCTCAGTCAAATAAATACCTTTCATTCCCTTAGAAATTACATCGCCTGAGAACTTGGATTGGGAGCTTTGAAATGACATTGCTCCCACCCACCGCACTCGGCAGCACGTTAATTTCTATGGGAATACTTCACACAAAACAACCTCCCCACATCTCAGTCAAATAAATACCTTTCATTACCTTAGAAATTACATCGCCTGTGAACTTGGATTGGAAGCTTTGATATGACATTGCTCCCACCCACCGTGCTCGGCAGCACGTTAATTTCTATGGGAATACTTCACACAAAACAACCTCCACACATCTCAGTCAAATAAATACCTTTCATTCCCTAAGAAATTACATCGCCTGAGAACTTGGATTGGGAACTTTGAAATGACATTGCTCCCACCCACCGAGCTCGGCAGCACGTTAATTTCTATGGCAACACTTCACACAAAACACCCTCCCCACATCTCAGTCAAATAAATACCTTTCATTCCCTTAGATATTACATCGCCTGAGAACTTGGATTGGGAGCTTTGAAATGACATTGCTCCCACCCACCGCGCTCGGCAGCACGTTAATTTCTATGGGAATACTTCACACAAAACACCCTCCCCACACCTCAGTCAAATAAATACCTTTCATTCCCTTAGAAATTACATCGCCTGAGAACTTGTATTGGGAACTTTGAAATGACATTGCTCCCACCCACCGCGCTCGGCAGCACGTTAATTTCTATGGGAATACTTCACACAAAACACCCTCCCCACACCTCAGTCAAATAGATACCTTTCATTCCCTTAGAAATTACATCGCCTGAGAACTTGGATTGTTAACTTTGAAATGACATTGCTCCCACCCACCGCGCTCGGCAGCACGTTAATTTCTATGGGAATACTTCACACAAAACACCCTCCCCACACCTCAGTCAAATAAATACCTTTCATTCCCTTAGAAATTACATTGCCTGAGAACTTGGATTGGGAGCTTTGAAATGACATTAATCCCACCCACCGCGCTCGGCAGCACGTTAATTTCTATGGGAACACTTCACACAAAACACCCTCCCCACATCTCAGTCATATAAATACCTTTCATTCACTTAGAAATTAATCGCCTGTGAACTTGGATTGGTAGCTTTGATATGACATTGCTCCCACCCACCGCACTCGGCAGCACGTTAATTTCTATGGGAATACTTCATACAAAACACCCTCCCCACATCTCAGTCAAATAAATACCTTTCATTCCCTTAGAAATTACATCGCCTGAGAACTTGGATTGGGAGCTTTGAAATGACATTGCTCCCACCCACCGCGATCGGCAGCACGTTAATTTCTATGGGAATACTTCACACAAAACACCCTCCCCACATCTCAATCAAATCAATACCTTTCATTCCCTTAGAAATTACATCGCCTGAAAACTTGGATTGGGAGCTTTGAAATGACATTGCTCCCACCGCGCTCGGCAGCACGTTAATTTCTATGAGAATACTTCACACAAAACACCTTCCCCACATCTCAGTGAAATAAATACCTTTCATTCCCTTAGAAATTACATCGCCTGAGAACTTGGATTGGAAGCTTTGAAATGACATTGCTCCCACCCACCGCGCTCGGCAGCACGTTAATTTCTATGGGAATACTTCACACAAAACACTCTCCCTACATCTCAGTCAAATACCTTTTCATTCCCTTAGAAATTACATCGCCTGAGCACTTGGATTGGGAGCTTTGAAATTACAAAGCCCCCTCCCATCTCGCTCGGCAGCACGTTAATTTCTATGGGAATACTTCACACAAGATACTCTCCCTACATCTCAGTCAAATACCTTTTCATTCCCTTAGAAATTACATCGCCTGAGAACTTGGATTGGGATCTTTGAATTTACAAAGCCCCCTCCCATCTCGCTCAGCAGCACGTTAATTTCTATGGGAATACTTCACACAAAACACTCTCCCCACATATCAGTCAAATACCTTTTCATTCCCTTAGAAATTACAACGCCTGAGAACTTGGATTGGGAGCTTTGAAATTACAAAGCCCCCTCCCATCTCGCTCGGTAGCACGTTAATTTCTACGGGAATACTTCATACAAAACACTCTCCCTACATCTCAGTCAAATACCTTTTCATTCCCTTAGAATTTACATCGCCTGAGAACTTTGATTGGGAGCTTTGAAATTACAAAGCCCCCTCCCATCTCGCTCGGCAGCACGTTAATTTCTATGGGAATACTTCACACAAAACACTCTCCCTACATCTCAGTCAAATACCTTTTCATTCCCTTAGAAATTACATCGCCTGAGAACTTGGATTGGGAGCTTTGAAATTACAAAGCCCCCTCCCATCTCGCTCGGTAGCACGTTAATTTCTATGGGAATACTTCACACAAAACACTCTCCCTACATCTCAGTCAAATACCTTTTCATTCCCTTAGAAATTACATCGCCTGAGAACTTGGATTAGGAGTTTTGAAATTACAAAGCCCCCTCCCATCTCGCTCGGCAGCACGTTAATTTCTATGGGAATACTTCACACAAAACACTCTCCCTACATCTCAGTCAAATACCTTTTCATTCCCTTAGAAATTACATCGCCTGAGAACTTGGATTGGGAGCTTTGAAATGACATTGCTCCCACTCACCGCGCTCGGCAGCACGTTAATTTCTTTGGGAATACTTCACACAAAACAACCTCCCCACATCTCAGTCAAATAAATACCTTTCATTCCCTTAGAAATTACTTCGCCTGTGAACTTGGATTGGGAGCTTTGATATGACATTGCTCCCACCCACCGCGCTCGGCAGCACGTTAATTTCTATGGGAATACTTCACACAAAACAACCTCCACACATCTCAGTCAAATAAATACCTTTCATTCCCTAAGAAATTACATCGCCTGAGAACTTGGATTGGGAACTTTGAAATGACATTGCTCCCACCCACCGAGCTCGGCAGCACGTTAATTTCTATGGCAACACTTCACACAAAACACCCTCCCCACATCTCAGTCAAATAAATACCTTTCATTCCCTTAGAAATTACATCGCCTGAAAACTTGGATTGGGAGCTTTGAAATGACATTGCTCCCACCGCGCTCGGCAGCACGTTAATTTCTATGAGAATACTTCACACAAAACACCTTCCCCACATCTCAGTGAAATAAATACCTTTCATTCCCTTAGAAATTACATTGCCTGAGAACTTGGATTGGGAACTTTCAAATGACATTGCTCCCACCCACCGCGCTCGGCAGCACGTTAATTTCTATGGGAATACTTCATACAAAACACCCTCCCCACATCTCAGTCAAATAAATACCTTTCATTCCCTTAGAAATAACATCGCCTGAGAACTTGGATTGGAAGCTTTGAAATGACATTGCTCCCACCCAAAGCGCTCGGCAGCACGTTAATTTCTATGGGAATACTTCATACAAAACACCCTCCAAACATCTCAATCAAATAAATACCTTTCCTTTCCTTAGAAATTACATCGCCTGAGAACTTCGATTGGAAGCTTTGAAATGACATTGCTCCCACCCACCGCGCTCGGCAGCACGTTAATTTCTATGGGAATACTTCACACAAAACAACCTCCACACATCTCAGTCAAATAAATACCTTTCATTCCCTAAGAAATTACATCGCCTGAGAACTTGGATTGGGAACTTTGAAATGACATTGCTCCCACCCACCGAGTTTGGCAGCACGTTAATTTCTATGGCAACACTTCACACAAAACACCCTCCCCACATCTCAGTCAAATAAATACCTTTCATTCCCTTAGATATTACATCGCCTGAGAACTTGGATTGGGAGCTTTGAAATGACATTGCTCCCACCCACCGCGCTCGGCAGCACGTTAATTTCTATGGGAATACTTCACACAAAACACCCTCCCCACACCTCAGTCAAATAAATACCTTTCATTCCTTTAGAAATTTCATCGCCTGAGAACTTGGATTGGGAACTTTGAAATGACATTGCTCCCACCCACCGCGCTCGGCAACACGTTAATTTCTATGGGAATACTTCACACAAAACACCCTCCCCACACCTCAGTCAAATAAATACCTTTCATTCCCTTAGAAATTACATCGCCTGAGAACTTGGATTGGGAACTTTGAAATGACATTGCTCCCACCCACCGCGCTCGGCAGCACGTTAATTTCTATGGGAATACTTCACACAAAACACCCTCCCCACACCTCAGTCAAATAAATACCTTTCATTCCCTTAGAAATTACATTGCCTGAGAACTTGGATTGGGAGCTTTGAAATGACATTGCTCCCACCCACCGCGCTCGGCAGCACGTTAATCTCTATGGGAACACTTCACACAAAACACCCTTCCCACATCTCAGTCATATAAATACCTTTCATTCCCTTAGAAATTACATCGCCTGAGAACTTGGATTGGGAACTTTGAAATGACAGTGCTCCCACCCACCGAGCTCGGCAGCACGTTAATTTCTATGGCAACACTTCACACAAAACACACTCCCCACATCTCAGTCAAATAAATACCATTCATTCCCTTAGATATTACATCGCCTGAGAACTTGGATTGGGAGCTTTGAAATGACATTGCTCCCACCCACCGCGCTCGGCAGCACGTTAATTTCTATGGCAACACTTCACACAAAACACACTCCCCACATCTCAGTCAAATAAATACCATTCATTCCCTTAGATATTACATCGCCTGAGAACTTGGATTGGGAGCTTTGAAATGACATTGCTCCCACCCACCGCGCTCGGCAGCACGTTAATTTCTATGGGAATACTTCACACAAAACAACCTCCACACATCTCAGTGAAATAAATACCTTTCATTCCCTAAGAAATTACATCACCTGAGAACTTGGATTGGGAACTTTGAAATGACATTGCTCCCACCCACCGAGCTCGGCAGCACGTTAATTTCTATGGCAACACTTCACACAAAACACACTCCCCACATCTCAGTCAAATAAATACCATTCATTCCCTTAGATATTACATCGCCTGAGAACTTGGATTGGGAGCTTTGAAATGACATTGCTCCCACCCACCGCGCTCGGCAGCACGTTAATTTCTATGGGAATACTTCACACAAAACACCCTCCCCACACCTCAGTGAAATAAATATCTTTCATTCCCTAAGAAATTACATCGCCTGAGAACTCTGATTGGGAACTTTGAAATGACATTGCTCCCACCCACCGAGCTCGGCAGCACGTTAATTTCTATGGCAACACTTCACACAAAACACCCTCCCCACATCTCAGTCAAATAAATACCTTTCATTCCCTTAGATATTACATCGCCTGAGAACTTGGATTTGGAGCTTTGAAATGACATTGCTCCCACCCACCGCGCTCGGCAGCACGTTAATTTCTATGGGAATACTTCACACAAAACACCCTCCCCACACCTCAGTCAAATAAATACCTTTCATTCCCTTAGAAATTTCATCGCCTGAGAACTTGGATTGGGAACTTTGAAATGACATTGCTCCCACCCACCGCGCTCGGCAGCACGTTAATTTCTATGGGAATACTTCACACAAAACACCCTCCCCACACCTCAGTCAAATAAATACCTTTCATTCCCTTAGAAATTACATCGCCTGAGAACTTGGATTGGGAACTTTGAAATGACATTGCTCCCACCCACCGCGCTCGGCAGCACGTTAATTTCTATGGGAATACTTCACACAAAACACCCTCCCCACACCTCAGTCAAATAAATACCTTTCATTCCCTTAGAAATTACATTGCCTGAGAACTTGGATTGGGAGCTTTGAAATGACATTGCTCCCACCCACCGCGCTCGGCAGCACGTTAATTTCTATGGGAACACTTCACACAAAACACCCTTCCCACATCTCAGTCATATAAATACCTTTCATTCCCTTAGAAATTACATCGCCTGAGAACTTGGATTGGGAACTTTGAAATGACAGTGCTCCCACCCACCGAGCTCGGCAACACGTTAATTTCTATGGCAACACTTCACACAAAACACCCTCCCCACATCTCAGTCAAATAAATACCTTTCATTCCCTTAGATATTACATCGCCTGAGAACTTGGATTGGGAGCTTTGAAATGACATTGCTCCCACCCACCGCGCTCGGCAGCACGTTAATTTCTATGGGAATACTTCACACAAAACAACCTCCACACATCAGTCAAATAAATACCTTTCATTCCCTAAGAAATTACATCGCCTGAGAACTTGATTGGGAACTTTGAAATGACATTGCTCCCACCCACCGAGCTCGGCAGCACGTTAATTTCTATGGCAACACTTCACACAAAACACCCTCCCCACATCTCAGTCAAATAAATACCTTTCATTCCCTTAGAAATTACATCGCCTGTGAACTTGGATTGGAAGCTTTGATATGACATTGCTCCCACCCACCGCGCTCGGCAGCACGTTAATTTCTATGGGAATACTTCACACCAAACAACCTCCACACATCAGTCAAATAAATACCTTTCATTCCCTAAGAAATTACATCGCCTGAGAACTTGATTGGGAACTTTGAAATGACATTGCTCCCACCCACCGAGCTCGGCAGCACGTTAATTTCTATGGCAACACTTCACACAAAACACCCTCCCCACATCTCAGTCAAATAAATACCTTTCATTCCCTTAGAAATTTCATCGCCTGAGAACTTGGATTGGGAACTTTGAAATGACATTGCTCCCACCCACCGCGCTCGGCAGCACGTTAATTTCTATGGGAATACTTCACACAAAACACCCTCCCCACTCCTCAGTCAAATAAATACCTTTCATTCCCTTAGAAATTACATCGCCTGAGAACTTGGATTGGGAACTTTGAAATGACATTGCTCCCACCCACCGCGCTCGGCAGCACGTTAATTTCTATGGGAACACTTCACACCAAACACCCTTCCCACATCTCAGTCAAATAAATACCTTTCATTCCCTTAGAAATTACATCGCCTGAGAACTTGGATTGGGAACTTTGAAATGACATTGCTCCCACCCACCGCGCTCGGCAGCACGTTAATTTCTATGGCAACACTTCACACAAAACACCCTCCCCACATCTCAGTCAAATAAATACCTTTCATTCCCTTAGAAATTACATCGCCTGAGAACTTGGATTGGGAACTTTGAAATGACATTGCTCCCACCCACCGCGCTCGGCAGCACGTTAATTTCTATGGGAATACTTCACACAAAACACCCTCCCCACTCCTCAGTCAAATAAATACCTTTCATTCCCTTAGAAATTACATCGCCTGAGAACTTGGATTGGGAACTTTGAAATGACATTGCTCCCACCCACCGCGCTCGGCAGCACGTTAATTTCTATGGGAATACTTCACACAAAACACCCTCCCCACTCCTCAGTCAAATAAATACCTTTCATTCCCTTAGAAATTACATCGCCTGAGAACTTGGATTGGGAACTTTGAAATGACATTGCTCCCACCCACCGCGCTCGGCAGCACGTTAATTTCTATGGGAACACTTCACACCAAACACCCTTCCCACATCTCAGTCAAATAAATACCTTTCATTCCCTTAGAAATTTCATCGCCTGAGAACTTGGATTGGGAACTTTGAAATGACATTGCTCCCACCCACCGCGCTCGGCAGCACGTTAATTTCTATGGCAACACTTCACACAAAACACCCTCCCCACATCTCAGTCAAATAAATACCTTTCATTCCCTTAGAAATTACATCGCCTGAGAACTTGGATTGGGAACTTTGAAATGACATTGCTCCCACCCACCGCGCTCGGCAGCACGTTAATTTCTATGGGAACACTTCACACCAAACACCCTTCCCACATCTCAGTCATATAAATACCTTTCATTCCCTTAGAAATTACATCGGCTTAGAACTTGGATTGGGAACTTTGAAATGACAGTGCTCCCACCCACCGAGCTCGGCAACACGTTAATTTCTATGGCAACACTTCACACAAAACACCCTCCCCACATCTCAGTCAAATAAATACCTTTCATTCCCTTAGATATTACATCGCCTGAGAACTTGGATTGGGAACTTTGAAATGACATTGCTCCCACCCACCGCGCTCGGCAGCACGTTAATTTCTATGGGAATACTTCACACAAAACACCCTCCCCACTCCTCAGTCAAATAAATACCTTTCATTCCCTTAGAAATTACATCGCCTGAGAACTTGGATTGGGAGCTTTGATATGACATTGCTCCCACCCACCGCGCTCGGCAGCACGTTAATTTCTATGGGAATACTTCACACAAAACACCCTCCCCACTCCTCAGTCAAATAAATACCTTTCATTCCCTTAGAAATTACATCGGCTTAGAACTTGGATTGGGAACTTTGAAATGACATTGCTCCCACCCACCGCGCTAGGCAGCACGTTAATTTCTATGGGAATACTTCACACAAAACAACCTCCACACATCAGTCAAATAAATACCTTTCATTCCCTAAGAAATTACATCGCCTGAGAACTTGGATTGGGAACTTTGAAATGACATTGCTCCCACCCACCGCGCTCGGCAGCACGTTAATTTCTATGGGAATACTTCACACAAAACAACCTCCACACATCAGTCAAATAAATACCTTTCATTCCCTAAGAAATTACATCGCCTGAGAACTTGGATTGGGAACTTTGAAATGACATTGCTCCCACCCACCGCGCTCGGCAGCACGTTAATTTCTATGGGAATACTTCACACAAAACACCCTCCCCACTCCTCAGTCAAATAAATACCTTTCATTCCCTTAGAAATTACATCGCCTGAGAACTTGGATTGGGAGCTTTGATATGACATTGCTCCCACCCACCGCGCTCGGCAGCACGTTAATTTCTATGGGAATACTTCACACAAAACACCCTCCCCACTCCTCAGTCAAATAAATACCTTTCATTCCCTTAGAAATTACATCGGCTTAGAACTTGGATTGGGAACTTTGAAATGACAGTGCTCCCACCCACCGAGCTCGGCAACACGTTAATTTCTATGGCAACACTTCACACAAAACACCCTCCCCACATCTCAGTCAAATAAATACCTTTCATTCCCTTAGATATTACATCGCCTGAGAACTTGGATTGGGAGCTTTGAAATGACATTGCTCCCACCCACCGCGCTAGGCAGCACGTTAATTTCTATGGGAATACTTCACACAAAACAACCTCCACACATCAGTCAAATAAATACCTTTCATTCCCTAAGAAATTACATCGCCTGAGAACTTGGATTGGGAACTTTGAAATGACATTGCTCCCACCCACCGAGCTCGGCAGCACGTTAATTTCTATGGCAACACTTCACACAAAACACCCTCCCCACATCTCAGTCAAATAAATACCTTTCATTCCCTTAGATATTACATCGCCTGAGAACTTGGATTGGGAGCTTTGAAATGACATTGCTCCCACCCACCGCGCTCGGCAGCACGTTAATTTCTATGGGAATACTTCACACAAAACAACCTCCACACATCAGTCAAATAAATACCTTTCATTCCCTAAGAAATTACATCGCCTGAGAACTTGGATTGGGAACTTTGAAATGACATTGCTCCCACCCACCGAGCTCGGCAGCACGTTAATTTCTATGGCAACACTTCACACAAAACACCCTCCCCACATCTCAGTCAAATAAATACCTTTCATTCCCTTAGATATTACATCGCCTGAGAACTTGGATTGGGAGCTTTGAAATGACATTGCTCCCACCCACCGCGCTCGGCAGCACGTTAATTTCTATGGGAATACTTCACACAAAACAACCTCCACACATCAGTCAAATAAATACCTTTCATTCCCTAAGAAATTACATCGCCTGAGAACTTGGATTGGGAACTTTGAAATGACATTGCTCCCACCCACCGAGCTCGGCAGCACGTTAATTTCTATGGCAACACTTCACACAAAACACCCTCCCCACATCTCAGTCAAATAAATACCTTTCATTCCCTTAGATATTACATCGCCTGAGAACTTGGATTGGAAGCTTTGATATGACATTGCTCCCACCCACCGCGCTCGGCAGCATGTTAATTTCTATGAGAACACTTCACACAAAACAACCTCCACACATCAGTCAAATAAATACCTTTCATTCCCTAAGAAATTACATCGCCTGAGAACTTGGATTGGGAACTTTGAAATGACATTGCTCCCACCCACCGAGCTCGGCAGCACGTTAATTTCTATGGCAACACTTCACACAAAACACCCTCCCCACATCTCAGTCAAATAAATACCTTTCAATCCCTTAGAAATTACATCGCCTGAGAACTTGGATTGGGAGCTTTGAAATGACATTGCTCCCACCCACCGAGCTCGGCAGCACGTTAATTTCTATGAGAACACTTCACACAAAACAACCTCCACACATCTCAGTGAAATAAATACCTTTCATTCCCTAAGAAATTACATCGCCTGAGAACTTGGATTGGGAACTTTGAAATGACATTGCTCCCACCCACCGCGCTAGGCAACACGTTAATTTCTATGGCAACACTTCACACAAAACACCCTCCCCACATCTCAGTCAAATAAATACCTTTCATTCCCTTAGAAATTACATCGCCTGTGAACATGGATTGGAAGCTTTGATATGACATTGCTCCCACCCACCGCGCTCGGCAGCATGTTAATTTCTATGGGAATACTTCACACAAAACAACCTCCACACATCTCAGTGAAATAAATACCTTTCATTCCCTAAGAAATTACATCGCCTGAGAACTTGGATTGGGAACTTTGAAATGACATTGCTCCCACCCACCGAGCTCGGCAGCACGTTAATTTCTATGGCAACACTTCACACAAAACACCCTCCCCACATCTCAGTCAAATAAATACCTTTCAATCCCTTAGAAATTACATCGCCTGAGAACTTGGATTGGGAGCTTTGAAATGACATTGCTCCCACCCACCGAGCTCGGCAGCACGTTAATTTCTATGAGAACACTTCACACAAAACAACCTCCACACATCTCAGTGAAATAAATACCTTTCATTCCCTAAGAAATTACATCGCCTGAGAACTTGGATTGGGAACTTTGAAATGACATTGCTCCCACCCACCGCGCTAGGCAACACGTTAATTTCTATGGCAACACTTCACACAAAACACCCTCCCCACATCTCAGTCAAATAAATACCTTTCATTCCCTTAGAAATTACATCGCCTGTGAACATGGATTGGAAGCTTTGATATGACATTGCTCCCACCCACCGCGCTCGGCAGCATGTTAATTTCTATGGGAATACTTCACACAAAACAACCTCCACACATCAGTCAAATAAATACCTTTCATTCCCTAAGAAATTACATCGCCTGAGAACTTGGATTGGGAACTTTGAAATGACATTGCTCCCACCCACCGAGCTCGGCAGCACGTTAATTTCTATGGCAACACTTCACACAAAACACCCTCCCCACATCTCAGTCAAATAAATACCTTTCAATCCCTTAGAAATTACATCGCCTGAGAACTTGGATTGGGAGCTTTGAAATGACATTGCTCCCACCCACCGAGCTCGGCAGCACGTTAATTTCTATGAGAATACTTCACACAAAACACCTTCCCCACATCTCAGTCAAATAAATACCTTTCATTCCCTTAGATATTACATTGCCTGAGAACTTGGATTGGGAACTTTCAAATGACATTGCTCCCACCCACCGCGCTCGGCAGCACGTTAATTTCTATGGGAATACTTCACACAAAACACTCTCCCTACATCTCAGTCAAATACCTTTTCATTCCCTTAGAAATTACATCGATTGAGAACTTAGATTGGGAGCTTTGAAATTACAAAGCCCCCTCCCATCTCGCTCGGCAGCACGTTAATTTCTATGGGAATACTTCACACAAAACACTCTCCCTACATCTCAGTCAAATACCTTTTCATTCCCTTAGAAATTACATCGCCTGAGAACTTGGATTGGGAGCTTTGAAATTACAAAGCCCCCACCCACCGCGCTCGGCAGCACGTTAATTTCTATGGGAATACTTCACACAAGACACTCTCCCTACATCTCAGTCAAATACCTTTTCATTCCCTTAGAAATTACATCACCTGAGAACTTGGATTGGGAACTTTGAATTTACAAAGCCCCCTCCCATCTCGCTCGGCAGCACGTTAATTTCTATGGGAATACTTCACACAAAACACTCTCCCCACATATCAGTCAAATACCTTTTCATTCCCTTAGAAATTACAACGCCTGAGAACTTGGATTGGGAGCTTTGAAATTACAAAGCCCCCTCCCATCTCGCTCGGTAGCACGTTAATTTCTATGGGAATACTTCACACAAAACACTCTCCCTACATCTCAGTCAAATAAATACCTTTCCTTTCCTTAGAAATTACATCGCCTGAGAACTTGGAGTGGAAGCTTTGAAATGACATTGTTCCCACCCACCGCGATCGGCAGCACGTTAATTTCTATGGGAATACTTCACACAAAACACCCTCCCCACATCTCAATCAAATAAATACCTTTCATTCCCTTAGAAATTACATCGCCTGAGAACTTGGATTGGGAGCTTTGAAATGACATTGCTCCCACCCACCGAGCTCGGCAGCACGTTAATTTCTATGAGAACACTTCACACAAAACAACCTCCACACATCTCAGTGAAATAAATACCTTTCATTCCCTAAGAAATTACATCGCCTGAGAACTTGGATTGGGAACTTTGAAATGACATTGCTCCCACCCACCGCGCTAGGCAACACGTTAATTTCTATGGCAACACTTCACACAAAACACCCTCCCCACATCTCAGTCAAATAAATACCTTTCATTCCCTTAGAAATTACATCGCCTGTGAACATGGATTGGAAGCTTTGATATGACATTGCTCCCACCCACCGCGCTCGGCAGCATGTTAATTTCTATGGGAATACTTCACACAAAACAACCTCCACACATCTCAGTGAAATAAATACCTTTCATTCCCTAAGAAATTACATCGCCTGAGAACTTGGATTGGGAACTTTGAAATGACATTGCTCCCACCCACCGAGCTCGGCAGCACGTTAATTTCTATGGCAACACTTCACACAAAACACCCTCCCCACATCTCAGTCAAATAAATACCTTTCAATCCCTTAGAAATTACATCGCCTGAGAACTTGGATTGGGAGCTTTGAAATGACATTGCTCCCACCCACCGAGCTCGGCAGCACGTTAATTTCTATGAGAACACTTCACACAAAACAACCTCCACACATCTCAGTGAAATAAATACCTTTCATTCCCTAAGAAATTACATCGCCTGAGAACTTGGATTGGGAACTTTGAAATGACATTGCTCCCACCCACCGCGCTAGGCAACACGTTAATTTCTATGGCAACACTTCACACAAAACACCCTCCCCACATCTCAGTCAAATAAATACCTTTCATTCCCTTAGAAATTACATCGCCTGTGAACATGGATTGGAAGCTTTGATATGACATTGCTCCCACCCACCGCGCTCGGCAGCATGTTAATTTCTATGGGAATACTTCACACAAAACAACCTCCACACATCAGTCAAATAAATACCTTTCATTCCCTAAGAAATTACATCGCCTGAGAACTTGGATTGGGAACTTTGAAATGACATTGCTCCCACCCACCGAGCTCGGCAGCACGTTAATTTCTATGGCAACACTTCACACAAAACACCCTCCCCACATCTCAGTCAAATAAATACCTTTCAATCCCTTAGAAATTACATCGCCTGAGAACTTGGATTGGGAGCTTTGAAATGACATTGCTCCCACCCACCGAGCTCGGCAGCACGTTAATTTCTATGAGAATACTTCACACAAAACACCTTCCCCACATCTCAGTCAAATAAATACCTTTCATTCCCTTAGATATTACATTGCCTGAGAACTTGGATTGGGAACTTTCAAATGACATTGCTCCCACCCACCGCGCTCGGCAGCACGTTAATTTCTATGGGAATACTTCACACAAAACACTCTCCCTACATCTCAGTCAAATACCTTTTCATTCCCTTAGAAATTACATCGATTGAGAACTTAGATTGGGAGCTTTGAAATTACAAAGCCCCCTCCCATCTCGCTCGGCAGCACGTTAATTTCTATGGGAATACTTCACACAAAACACTCTCCCTACATCTCAGTCAAATACCTTTTCATTCCCTTAGAAATTACATCGCCTGAGAACTTGGATTGGGAGCTTTGAAATTACAAAGCCCCCACCCACCGCGCTCGGCAGCACGTTAATTTCTATGGGAATACTTCACACAAGACACTCTCCCTACATCTCAGTCAAATACCTTTTCATTCCCTTAGAAATTACATCACCTGAGAACTTGGATTGGGAACTTTGAATTTACAAAGCCCCCTCCCATCTCGCTCGGCAGCACGTTAATTTCTATGGGAATACTTCACACAAAACACTCTCCCCACATATCAGTCAAATACCTTTTCATTCCCTTAGAAATTACAACGCCTGAGAACTTGGATTGGGAGCTTTGAAATTACAAAGCCCCCTCCCATCTCGCTCGGTAGCACGTTAATTTCTATGGGAATACTTCACACAAAACACTCTCCCTACATCTCAGTCAAATAAATACCTTTCCTTTCCTTAGAAATTACATCGCCTGAGAACTTGGAGTGGAAGCTTTGAAATGACATTGTTCCCACCCACCGCGATCGGCAGCACGTTAATTTCTATGGGAATACTTCACACAAAACACCCTCCCCACATCTCAATCAAATAAATACCTTTCATTCCCTTAGAAATTACATCGCCTGAGAACTTGGAGTGGAAGCTTTGAAATGACATTGTTCCCACCCACCGCGATCGGCAGCACGTTAATTTCTATGGGAATACTTCACACAAAACACCCTCCCCACATCTCAATCAAATAAATACCTTTCATTCCCTTAGAAATTACATCGCCTGAAAACTTGGATTGGGAGCTTTGAAATGACATTGCTCCCACCGCGCTCGGCAGCACGTTAATTTCTATGGGAATACTTCATACAAAACACCCTCCCCACATCTCAATCAAATAAATACCTTTCCTTTCCTTAGAAATTACATCGCCTGAGAACTTGGAGTAGAAGCTTTGAAATGACATTGCTCCCACCCACCGCGCTCGGCAGCACGTTAATTTCTATGGGAATACTTCACACAAAACACTCTCCCTACATCTCAGTCAAATACCTTTTCATTCCCTTAGAAATTACATCGCCTGAGAACTTGGATTGGGAGCTTTGAAATTACAAAGCCCCCTCCCATCTCGCTCGGCAGCACGTTAATTTCTATGGGAATACTTCACACAAGACACTCTCCCTACATCTCAGTCAAATACCTTTTCATTCCCTTAGAAATTACATCGCCTGAGAACTTGGATTGGGATCTTTGAATTTACAAAGCCCCCTCCCATCTCGCTCGGGAGCACGTTAATTTCTATGGGAATACTTCACACAAAACACTCTCCCTACATCTCAGTCAAATACCTTTTCATTCCCTTAGAAATTACATCGCCTGAGAACTTTGATTGGGAGCTTTGAAATTACAAAGCCCCCTCCCATCTCGCTCGGCAGCACGTTAATTTCTATGGGAATACTTCACACAAAACACTCTCCCTACATCTCAGTCAAATACCTTTTCATTCCCTTAGAAATTACATCGCCTGAGAACTTGGATTGGGAGCTTTGAAATTACAAAGCCCCCTCCCATCTCGCTCGGTAGCACGTTAATTTCTAAGGGAATTCTTCACACAAAACACTCTCCCTACATCTCAGTCAAATACCTTTTCATTCCCTTAGAAATTACATCGGCTGAGAACTTGGATTAGGAGCTTTGAAATTACAAAGCCCCCTCCCATCTCGCTCGGCAGCACGTTAATTTCTATGGGAATACTTCACACAAAACACTCTCCCTACATCTCAGTCAAATACCTTTTCATTCCCTTAGAAATTACATCGCCTGAGAACTTGGATTGGGAGCTTTGAAATTACAAAGCCCCCTCCCATCTCGCTCGGTAGCACGTTAATTTCTATGGAAATACTTCACACAAAACACTCTCCCTACATCGCAGTCAAATACCTTTTCATTCCCTTAGAAATTACATCGCCTGAGAACTTTGATTGGGAGCTTTGAAATTACAAAGCCCCCTCCCATCTCGCTCGGCAGCACGTTAATTTCTATGGAAATACTTCACACAAAACACTCTCCCTACATCTCAGTCAAATACCTTTCATTCCCTAAGAAATTACATCGCCTGAGAACTTGGATTGGGAACTTTGAAATGACATTGCTCCCACCCACCGAGCTCGGCAGCACGTTAATTTCTATGGGAATACTTCACACAAAACAACCTCCACACATCTCAGTCAAATAAATACCTTTCATTCCCTTAGAAATTACATCGCCTGTGAACTTGGTTTGGAAGCTTTGATATGACATTGCTCCCACCCACCGCGCTCGGCAGCACGTTAATTTCTATGGGAATACTTCACACAAAACAACCTCCACACATCTCAGTCAAATAAATACCTTTTATTCCCTTAGAAATTACATCGCCTGTGAACTTGGATTGGAAGCTTTGATATGACATTGCTCCCAACCACCGCGCTCGGCAGCACGTTAATTTCTATGGGAATACTTCATACAAAACACCCTCCCCACATCTCAGTCAAATAAATACCTTTCATTCCCTTAGAAATTACATCGCCTGAGAACTTGGATTGGGAGCTTTGAAATGACATTGCTCCCACCCACCGCGATCGGCAGCACGTTAATTTCTATGGGAATACTTCACACAAAACACCCTCCCCACATCTCAATCAAATAAATACCTTGCATTCCCTTAGAAATTACATAGCCTGAAAACTTGGATTGGGAGCTTTGAAATGACATTGCTCCCACCGCGCTCGGCAGCACGTTAATTTCTATGAGAATACTTCACACAAAACACCTTCCCCACATCTCAGTGAAATAAATACCTTTCATTCCCTTAGAAATTACATTGCCTGAGAACTTGGATTGGGAACTTTCAAATGACATTGCTCCCACCCACTGCGCTCGACAGCACGTTAATTTCTATGGGAATACTTCATACAAAACAACCTCCACACATCAGTCAAATAAATACCTTTCATTCCCTAAGAAATTACATCGCCTGAGAACTTGGATTGGGAACTTTGAAATGACATTGTTCCCACCCACCGCGCTCGGCAGCATGTTAATTTCTATGGGAATACTTCACACAAAACAACCTCCACACATCAGTCAAATAAATACCTTTCATTCCCTAAGAAATTACATCGCCTGAGAACTTGGATTGGGAACTTTGAAATGACATTGTTCCCACCCACCGCGATCGGCAGCACGTTAATTTCTATGGGAATACTTCACACAAAACACCCTCCCCACATCTCAGTCAAATAAATACCTTTCAATCCCTTAGAAATTACATCGCCTGAGAACTTGGATTGGGAGCTTTGAAATGACATTGCTCCCACCCACCGAGCTCGGCAGCACGTTAATTTCTATGAGAACACTTCACACAAAACAACCTCCACACATCTCAGTGAAATAAATACCTTTCATTCCCTAAGAAATTACATCGCCTGAGAACTTGGATTGGGAACTTTGAAATGACATTGCTCCCACCCACCGCGCTAGGCAACACGTTAATTTCTATGGCAACACTTCACACAAAACACCCTCCCCACATCTCAGTCAAATAAATACCTTTCATTCCCTTAGAAATTACATCGCCTGTGAACATGGATTGGAAGCTTTGATATGACATTGCTCCCACCCACCGCGCTCGGCAGCATGTTAATTTCTATGGGAATACTTCACACAAAACAACCTCCACACATCTCAGTGAAATAAATACCTTTCATTCCCTAAGAAATTACATCGCCTGAGAACTTGGATTGGGAACTTTGAAATGACATTGCTCCCACCCACCGAGCTCGGCAGCACGTTAATTTCTATGGCAACACTTCACACAAAACACCCTCCCCACATCTCAGTCAAATAAATACCTTTCAATCCCTTAGAAATTACATCGCCTGAGAACTTGGATTGGGAGCTTTGAAATGACATTGCTCCCACCCACCGAGCTCGGCAGCACGTTAATTTCTATGAGAACACTTCACACAAAACAACCTCCACACATCTCAGTGAAATAAATACCTTTCATTCCCTAAGAAATTACATCGCCTGAGAACTTGGATTGGGAACTTTGAAATGACATTGCTCCCACCCACCGCGCTAGGCAACACGTTAATTTCTATGGCAACACTTCACACAAAACACCCTCCCCACATCTCAGTCAAATAAATACCTTTCATTCCCTTAGAAATTACATCGCCTGTGAACATGGATTGGAAGCTTTGATATGACATTGCTCCCACCCACCGCGCTCGGCAGCATGTTAATTTCTATGGGAATACTTCACACAAAACAACCTCCACACATCAGTCAAATAAATACCTTTCATTCCCTAAGAAATTACATCGCCTGAGAACTTGGATTGGGAACTTTGAAATGACATTGCTCCCACCCACCGAGCTCGGCAGCACGTTAATTTCTATGGCAACACTTCACACAAAACACCCTCCCCACATCTCAGTCAAATAAATACCTTTCAATCCCTTAGAAATTACATCGCCTGAGAACTTGGATTGGGAGCTTTGAAATGACATTGCTCCCACCCACCGAGCTCGGCAGCACGTTAATTTCTATGAGAATACTTCACACAAAACACCTTCCCCACATCTCAGTCAAATAAATACCTTTCATTCCCTTAGATATTACATTGCCTGAGAACTTGGATTGGGAACTTTCAAATGACATTGCTCCCACCCACCGCGCTCGGCAGCACGTTAATTTCTATGGGAATACTTCACACAAAACACTCTCCCTACATCTCAGTCAAATACCTTTTCATTCCCTTAGAAATTACATCGATTGAGAACTTAGATTGGGAGCTTTGAAATTACAAAGCCCCCTCCCATCTCGCTCGGCAGCACGTTAATTTCTATGGGAATACTTCACACAAAACACTCTCCCTACATCTCAGTCAAATACCTTTTCATTCCCTTAGAAATTACATCGCCTGAGAACTTGGATTGGGAGCTTTGAAATTACAAAGCCCCCACCCACCGCGCTCGGCAGCACGTTAATTTCTATGGGAATACTTCACACAAGACACTCTCCCTACATCTCAGTCAAATACCTTTTCATTCCCTTAGAAATTACATCACCTGAGAACTTGGATTGGGAACTTTGAATTTACAAAGCCCCCTCCCATCTCGCTCGGCAGCACGTTAATTTCTATGGGAATACTTCACACAAAACACTCTCCCCACATATCAGTCAAATACCTTTTCATTCCCTTAGAAATTACAACGCCTGAGAACTTGGATTGGGAGCTTTGAAATTACAAAGCCCCCTCCCATCTCGCTCGGTAGCACGTTAATTTCTATGGGAATACTTCACACAAAACACTCTCCCTACATCTCAGTCAAATAAATACCTTTCCTTTCCTTAGAAATTACATCGCCTGAGAACTTGGAGTGGAAGCTTTGAAATGACATTGTTCCCACCCACCGCGATCGGCAGCACGTTAATTTCTATGGGAATACTTCACACAAAACACCCTCCCCACATCTCAATCAAATAAATACCTTTCATTCCCTTAGAAATTACATCGCCTGAGAACTTGGAGTGGAAGCTTTGAAATGACATTGTTCCCACCCACCGCGATCGGCAGCACGTTAATTTCTATGGGAATACTTCACACAAAACACCCTCCCCACATCTCAATCAAATAAATACCTTTCATTCCCTTAGAAATTACATCGCCTGAAAACTTGGATTGGGAGCTTTGAAATGACATTGCTCCCACCGCGCTCGGCAGCACGTTAATTTCTATGGGAATACTTCATACAAAACACCCTCCCCACATCTCAATCAAATAAATACCTTTCCTTTCCTTAGAAATTACATCGCCTGAGAACTTGGAGTAGAAGCTTTGAAATGACATTGCTCCCACCCACCGCGCTCGGCAGCACGTTAATTTCTATGGGAATACTTCACACAAAACACTCTCCCTACATCTCAGTCAAATACCTTTTCATTCCCTTAGAAATTACATCGCCTGAGAACTTGGATTGGGAGCTTTGAAATTACAAAGCCCCCTCCCATCTCGCTCGGCAGCACGTTAATTTCTATGGGAATACTTCACACAAGACACTCTCCCTACATCTCAGTCAAATACCTTTTCATTCCCTTAGAAATTACATCGCCTGAGAACTTGGATTGGGATCTTTGAATTTACAAAGCCCCCTCCCATCTCGCTCGGGAGCACGTTAATTTCTATGGGAATACTTCACACAAAACACTCTCCCTACATCTCAGTCAAATACCTTTTCATTCCCTTAGAAATTACATCGCCTGAGAACTTTGATTGGGAGCTTTGAAATTACAAAGCCCCCTCCCATCTCGCTCGGCAGCACGTTAATTTCTATGGGAATACTTCACACAAAACACTCTCCCTACATCTCAGTCAAATACCTTTTCATTCCCTTAGAAATTACATCGCCTGAGAACTTGGATTGGGAGCTTTGAAATTACAAAGCCCCCTCCCATCTCGCTCGGTAGCACGTTAATTTCTAAGGGAATTCTTCACACAAAACACTCTCCCTACATCTCAGTCAAATACCTTTTCATTCCCTTAGAAATTACATCGGCTGAGAACTTGGATTAGGAGCTTTGAAATTACAAAGCCCCCTCCCATCTCGCTCGGCAGCACGTTAATTTCTATGGGAATACTTCACACAAAACACTCTCCCTACATCTCAGTCAAATACCTTTTCATTCCCTTAGAAATTACATCGCCTGAGAACTTGGATTGGGAGCTTTGAAATTACAAAGCCCCCTCCCATCTCGCTCGGTAGCACGTTAATTTCTATGGAAATACTTCACACAAAACACTCTCCCTACATCGCAGTCAAATACCTTTTCATTCCCTTAGAAATTACATCGCCTGAGAACTTTGATTGGGAGCTTTGAAATTACAAAGCCCCCTCCCATCTCGCTCGGCAGCACGTTAATTTCTATGGAAATACTTCACACAAAACACTCTCCCTACATCTCAGTCAAATACCTTTCATTCCCTAAGAAATTACATCGCCTGAGAACTTGGATTGGGAACTTTGAAATGACATTGCTCCCACCCACCGAGCTCGGCAGCACGTTAATTTCTATGGGAATACTTCACACAAAACAACCTCCACACATCTCAGTCAAATAAATACCTTTCATTCCCTTAGAAATTACATCGCCTGTGAACTTGGTTTGGAAGCTTTGATATGACATTGCTCCCACCCACCGCGCTCGGCAGCACGTTAATTTCTATGGGAATACTTCACACAAAACAACCTCCACACATCTCAGTCAAATAAATACCTTTTATTCCCTTAGAAATTACATCGCCTGTGAACTTGGATTGGAAGCTTTGATATGACATTGCTCCCAACCACCGCGCTCGGCAGCACGTTAATTTCTATGGGAATACTTCATACAAAACACCCTCCCCACATCTCAGTCAAATAAATACCTTTCATTCCCTTAGAAATTACATCGCCTGAGAACTTGGATTGGGAGCTTTGAAATGACATTGCTCCCACCCACCGCGATCGGCAGCACGTTAATTTCTATGGGAATACTTCACACAAAACACCCTCCCCACATCTCAATCAAATAAATACCTTGCATTCCCTTAGAAATTACATAGCCTGAAAACTTGGATTGGGAGCTTTGAAATGACATTGCTCCCACCGCGCTCGGCAGCACGTTAATTTCTATGAGAATACTTCACACAAAACACCTTCCCCACATCTCAGTGAAATAAATACCTTTCATTCCCTTAGAAATTACATTGCCTGAGAACTTGGATTGGGAACTTTCAAATGACATTGCTCCCACCCACTGCGCTCGACAGCACGTTAATTTCTATGGGAATACTTCATACAAAACACCCTCCCCACATCTCAGTCAAATAAATACCTTTCATTCCCTTAGAAATAACATCGCCTGAGAACTTGGATTGGAAGCTTTGAAATGACATTGCTCCCACCCAAAGCGCTCGGCAGCACGTTAATTTCTATGGGAATACTTCATACAAAACACCCTCCCCACATCTCAATCAAATAAATACCTTTCCTTTCCTTAGAAATTACATCGCCTGAGAACTTGGAGTGGAAGCTTTGAAATGACATTGCTCCCACCCACCGCGCTCGGCAGCACGTTAATTTCTATGGGAATACTTCACACAAAACACTCTCCCTACATCTCAGTCAAATACCTTTTCATTCCCTTAGAAATTACATCGCCTGAGAACTTGGATTGGGAGCTTTGAAATTACAAAGCCCCCTCCCATCTCGCTCGACAGCACATTAATTTCTATGGGAATACTTCACACAAGACACTCTCCCTACATCTCAGTCAAATACCTTTTCATTCCCTTAGAAATTACATCGCCTGAGAACTTGGATTGGGATCTTTGAATTTACAAAGCCCCCTCCCATCTCGCTCGGCAGCACGTTTATTTCTATGGGAATACTTCACACAAAACACTCTCCCCACATATCAGTCAAATACCTTTTCATTCCCTTAGAAATTAGAACGCCTGAGAACTTGGATTGGGAGCTTTGAAATTACAAAGCCCCCTCCCATCTCGCTCGGTAGCACGTTAATTTCTATGGGAATACTTCACACAAAACACTCTCCCTACATCTCAGTCAAATACCTTTTCATTCCCTTAGAAATTACATCGCCTGAGAACTTTGATTGGGAGCTTTGAAATTACAAAGCCCCCTCCCATCTCGCTCGGCAGCACGTTAATTTCTATGGGAATACTTCACACAAAACACTCTCCCTACATCTCAGTCAAATACCTTTTCATTCCCTTAGAAATTACATCGCCTGAGAACTTGGATTGGGAGCTTTGAAATTACACAGCCCCCTCCCATCTCGCTCGGTAGCACGTTAATTTCTAAGGGAATACTTCACACAAAACACTCTCCCTACATCTCAGTCAAATACCTTTTTATTACCTTAGAAATTACATCGCCTGAGAACTTGGATTAGGAGCTTTGAAATTACAAAGCCCCCTCCCATCTCGCTCGGCAGCACGTTAATTTCTATGGGAATACTTCACACAAAACACTCTCCCTACATCTCAGTCAAATACCTTTTCATTCCCTTAGAAATTACATCGCCTGAGAACTTGGATTGGGAGCTTTGAAATTACAAAGCCCCCTCCCATCTCGCTCGGTAGCACGTTAATTTCTATGGAAATACTTCACACAAAACACTCTCCCTACATCGCAGTCAAATACCTTTTCATTCCCTTAGAAATTACATCGCCTGAGAACTTTGATTGGGAGCTTTGAAATTACAAAGCCCCCTCCCATCTCGCTCGGCAGCACGTTAATTTCTATGGAAATACTTCACACAAAACACTCTCCCTACATCTCAGTCAAATACCTTTCATTCCCTAAGAAATTACATCGCCTGAGAACTTGGATTGGGAACTTTGAAATGACATTGCTCCCACCCACCGAGCTCGGCAGCACGTTAATTTCTATGGCAACACTTCACACAAAACACCCTCCCCACATCTCAGTCAAATAAATACCTTTCATTCCCTTAGATATTACATCGCCTGAGAACTTGGATTGGGAGCTTTGAAATGACATTGCTCCCACCCACCGCGCTAGGCAACACGTTAATTTCTATGGGAATACTTCACACAAAACAACCTCCCCACATCTCAGTCAAATAAATACCTTTCATTCCCTTAGAAATTACATCGCCTGTGAACTTGGATTGGAAGCTTTGATATGACATTGCTCCCACCCACCGCGCTCGGCAGCACGTTAATTTCTATGGGAATACTTCACACAAAACAACCTCCACACATCTCAGTCAAATAAATACCTTTCATTCCCTTAGAAATTACATCGCCTGTGAACTTGGATTGGAAGCTTTGATATGACATTGCTCCCACCCACCGCGCTCGGCAGCACGTTAATTTCTATGGGAATACTTCATACAAAACACCCTCCCCACATCTCAGTCAAATAAATACCTTTCATTCCCTTAGAAATTACATCGCCTGAGAACTTGGATTGGGAGCTTTGAAATGACATTGCTCCCACCCACCGCGATCGGCAGCACGTTAATTTCTATGGGAATACTTCACACAAAACACCCTCCCCACATCTCAATCAAATAAATACCTTTCATTCCCTTAGAAATTACATAGCCTGAAAACTTGGATTGGGAGCTTTGAAATGACATTGCTCCCACCGCGCTCGGCAGCACGTTAATTTCTATGAGAATACTTCACACAAAACACCTTCCCCACATCTCAGTGAAATAAATACCTTTCATTCCCTTAGAAATTACATTGCCTGAGAACTTGGATTGGGAACTTTCAAATGACATTGCTCCCACCCACCGCGCTCGGCAGCACGTTAATTTCTATGGGAATACTTCATACAAAACACCCTCCCCACATCTCAGTCAAATAAATACCTTTCATTCCCTTAGAAATAACATCGCCTGAGAACTTGGATTGGAAGCTTTGAAATGACATTGCTCCCACCCAAAGCGCTCGGCAGCACGTTAATTTCTATGGGAATACTTCATACAAAACACCCTCCCCACATCTCAATCAAATAAATACCTTTCCTTTCCTTAGAAATTACATCGCCTGAGAACTTGGATTGGGAACTTTCAAATGACATTGCTCCCACCCACCGCGCTCGGCAGCACGTTAATTTCTATGAGAATACTTCACACAAAACACCTTCCCCACATCTCAGTGAAATAAATACCTTTCATTCCCTTAGAAATTACATTGCCTGAGAACTTGGATTGGGAACTTTCAAATGACATTGCTCCCACCCACCGCGCTCGGCAGCGTTAATTTCTATGGGAATACTTCATACAAAACACCCTCCCCACATCTCAGTCAAATAAATACCTTTCATTCCCTTAGAAATAACATCGCCTGAGAACTTGGATTGGAAGCTTTGAAATGACATTGCTCCCACCCACCGCGCCCGGCAGCACGTTAATTTCTATGGGAATACTTCACACAAAACACTCTCCCTACATCTCAGTCAAATACCTTTTCATTCCCTTAGAAATTACATCGCCTGAGAACTTGGATTGGGAGCTTTGAAATTACAAAGCCCCCTCCCATCTCGCTCGGCAGCACGTTAATTTCTATGGGAATACTTCACACAAGACACTCTCCCTACATCTCAGTCAAATACCTTTTCATTCCCTTAGAAATTACATCGCCTGAGAACTTGGATTGGGATCTTTGTATTTACAAAGCCCCCTCCCATCTCGCTCGGCAGCACGTTAATTTCTATGGGAATACTTCACACAAAACACTCTCCCCACATATCAGTCAAATACCTTTTCATTCCCTTAGAAATTAGAACGCCTGAGAACTTGGATTGGGAGCTTTGAAATTACAAAGCCCCCTCCCATCTCGCTCGGTAGCACGTTAATTTCTATGGGAATACTTCACACAAAACACTCTCCCTACATCTCAGTCAAATACCTTTTCATTCCCTTAGAAATTACATCGCCTGAGAACTTTGATTGGGAGCTTTGAAATTACAAAGCCCCCTCCCATCTCGCTCGGCAGCACGTTAATTTCTATGGGAATACTTCACACAAAACACTCTCCATACATCTCAGTCAAATACCTTTTCATTCCCTTAGAAATTACATCGCCTGAGAACTTGGATTGGGAGCTTTGAAATTACAAAGCCCCCTCCCATCTCGCTCGGTAGCACGTTAATTTCTAAGGGAATACTTCACACAAAACACTCTCCCTACATCTCAGTCAAATACCTTTTCATTACCTTAGAAATTACATCGCCTGAGAACTTGGATTAGGAGCTTTGAAATTACAAAGCCCCCTCCCATCTCGCTCGGCAGCACGTTAATTTCTATGGGAATACTTCACACAAAACACTCTCCCTACATCTCAGTCAAATACCTTTTCATTCCCTTAGAAATTACATCCCTGAGAACTTGGATTGGGAGCTTTGAAATTACAAAGCCCCCTCCCATCTCGCTCGGTAGCACGTTAATTTCTATGGAAATACTTCACACAAAACACTCTCCCTACATCTCAGTCAAATACCTTTTCATTCCCTTAGAAATTACATCGCCTGAGAACTTTGATTGGGAGCTTTGAAATTACAAAGCCCCTTCCCATCTCGCTCGGCAGCACGTTAATTTCTATGGAAATACTTCACACAAAACACCCTCCCCACATCTCAGTCAAATAAATACCTTTCATTCCCTTAGATATTACATCGCCTGAGAACTTGGATTGGGAGCTTTGAAATGACATTGCTCCCACCCACCGCGCTCGGCAGCACGTTAATTTCTATGGGAATACTTCACACAAAACAACCTCCACACATCTCAGTCAAATAAATACCTTTCATTCCCTTAGAAATTACATCGCCTGTGAACTTGGATTGGAAGCTTTGATATGACATTGCTCCCACCCACCGCGCTCGGCAGCACGTTAATTTCTATGGGAATACTTCACACAAAACAACCTCCACACATCTCAGTCAAATAAATACCTTTCATTCACTAAGAAATTACATCGCCTGAGAACTTGGATTGGGAACTTTGAAATGACATTGCTCCCACCCACCGCGCTCGGCAGCACGTTAATTTCTATGGGAATACTTCACACAAAACACCCTCCCCACACCTCAGTCAAATAAATACCTTTCATTCCCTTAGAAATTACATCGCCTGAGAACTTCGATTGGGAACTTTGAAATGACATTGCTCCCACCCACCGAGCTCGGCAGCACGTTAATTTCTATGGCAACACTTCACACAAAACACCCTCCCCACATCTCAGTCAAATAAATACCTTTCATTCCCTTAGATATTACATCGCCTGAGAACTTGGATTGGGAGCTTTGATATGACATTGCTCCCACCCACCGCGCTCGGCAGCACGTTAATTTCTATGGGAATACTTCACACAAAACAACCTCCACACATCTCAGTCAAATAAATACCTTTCATTCCCTTAGAAATTACATCGCCTGTGAACTTGGATTGGAAGCTTTGATATGACATTGCTCCCACCCACCGCGCTCGGCAGCACGTTAATTTCTATGGGAATACTTCACACAAAACAACCTCCACACATCTCAGTCAAATAAATACCTTTCATTCCCTTAGAAATTACATCGCCTGTGAACTTGGATTGGAAGCTTTGATATGACATTGCTCCCACCCACCGCGCTCGGCAGCACGTTAATTTCTATGGGAATACTTCATACAAAACACCCTCCCCACATCTCAGTCAAATAAATACCTTTCATTCCCTTAGAAATTACATCGCCTGAGAACTTGGATTGGGAGCTTTGAAATGACATTGCTCCCACCCACCGCGATCGGCAGAACGTTAATTTCTATGGGAATACTTCACACAAAACACCCTCCCCACATCTCAATCAAATAAATACCTTTCATTCCCTTAGAAATTACATTGCCTGAGAACTTGGATTGGGAACTTTCAAATGACATTGCTCCCACCCACCGCGCTCGGCAGCACGTTAATTTCTATGGGAATACTTCATACAAAACACCCTCCCCACATCTCAGTCAAATAAATACCTTTCATTCCCTTAGAAATAACATCGCCTGAGAACTTGGATTGGAAGCTTTGAAATGACATTGCTCCCACCCAAAGCGCTCGGCAGCACGTTAATTTCTATGGGAATACTTCATACAAAACACCCTCCCCACATCTCAATCAAATAAATACCTTTCCTTTCCTTAGAAATTACATCGCCTGAGAACTTGGATTGGGAACTTTCAAATGACATTGCTCCCACCCACCGCGCTCGGCAGCACGTTAATTTCTATGAGAATACTTCACACAAAACACCTTCCCCACATCTCAGTGAAATAAATACCTTTCATTCCCTTAGAAATTACATTGCCTGAGAACTTGGATTGGGAACTTTCAAATGACATTGCTCCCACCCACCGCGCTCGGCAGCGTTAATTTCTATGGGAATACTTCATACAAAACACCCTCCCCACATCTCAGTCAAATAAATACCTTTCATTCCCTTAGAAATAACATCGCCTGAGAACTTGGATTGGAAGCTTTGAAATGACATTGCTCCCACCCACCGCGCCCGGCAGCACGTTAATTTCTATGGGAATACTTCACACAAAACACTCTCCCTACATCTCAGTCAAATACCTTTTCATTCCCTTAGAAATTACATCGCCTGAGAACTTGGATTGGGAGCTTTGAAATTACAAAGCCCCCTCCCATCTCGCTCGGCAGCACGTTAATTTCTATGGGAATACTTCACACAAGACACTCTCCCTACATCTCAGTCAAATACCTTTTCATTCCCTTAGAAATTACATCGCCTGAGAACTTGGATTGGGATCTTTGTATTTACAAAGCCCCCTCCCATCTCGCTCGGCAGCACGTTAATTTCTATGGGAATACTTCACACAAAACACTCTCCCCACATATCAGTCAAATACCTTTTCATTCCCTTAGAAATTAGAACGCCTGAGAACTTGGATTGGGAGCTTTGAAATTACAAAGCCCCCTCCCATCTCGCTCGGTAGCACGTTAATTTCTATGGGAATACTTCACACAAAACACTCTCCCTACATCTCAGTCAAATACCTTTTCATTCCCTTAGAAATTACATCGCCTGAGAACTTTGATTGGGAGCTTTGAAATTACAAAGCCCCCTCCCATCTCGCTCGGCAGCACGTTAATTTCTATGGGAATACTTCACACAAAACACTCTCCATACATCTCAGTCAAATACCTTTTCATTCCCTTAGAAATTACATCGCCTGAGAACTTGGATTGGGAGCTTTGAAATTACAAAGCCCCCTCCCATCTCGCTCGGTAGCACGTTAATTTCTAAGGGAATACTTCACACAAAACACTCTCCCTACATCTCAGTCAAATACCTTTTCATTACCTTAGAAATTACATCGCCTGAGAACTTGGATTAGGAGCTTTGAAATTACAAAGCCCCCTCCCATCTCGCTCGGCAGCACGTTAATTTCTATGGGAATACTTCACACAAAACACTCTCCCTACATCTCAGTCAAATACCTTTTCATTCCCTAGAAATTACATCCCTGAGAACTTGGATTGGGAGCTTTGAAATTACAAAGCCCCCTCCCATCTCGCTCGGTAGCACGTTAATTTCTATGGAAATACTTCACACAAAACACTCTCCCTACATCTCAGTCAAATACCTTTTCATTCCCTTAGAAATTACATCGCCTGAGAACTTTGATTGGGAGCTTTGAAATTACAAAGCCCCTTCCCATCTCGCTCGGCAGCACGTTAATTTCTATGGAAATACTTCACACAAAACACCCTCCCCACATCTCAGTCAAATAAATACCTTTCATTCCCTTAGATATTACATCGCCTGAGAACTTGGATTGGGAGCTTTGAAATGACATTGCTCCCACCCACCGCGCTCGGCAGCACGTTAATTTCTATGGGAATACTTCACACAAAACAACCTCCACACATCTCAGTCAAATAAATACCTTTCATTCCCTTAGAAATTACATCGCCTGTGAACTTGGATTGGAAGCTTTGATATGACATTGCTCCCACCCACCGCGCTCGGCAGCACGTTAATTTCTATGGGAATACTTCACACAAAACAACCTCCACACATCTCAGTCAAATAAATACCTTTCATTCACTAAGAAATTACATCGCCTGAGAACTTGGATTGGGAACTTTGAAATGACATTGCTCCCACCCACCGCGCTCGGCAGCACGTTAATTTCTATGGGAATACTTCACACAAAACACCCTCCCCACACCTCAGTCAAATAAATACCTTTCATTCCCTTAGAAATTACATCGCCTGAGAACTTCGATTGGGAACTTTGAAATGACATTGCCTGAGAACTTGGATTGGGAACTTTGAAATGACATTGCTCCCACCCACCGCGCTCGGCAGCACGTTAATTTCTATGGGAATACTTCACACAAAACACCCTCCCCGCACCTCAGTCAAATAAATACCTTTCATTCCGTTAGAAATTACATTGCCTGAGAACTTGGATTGGGAGCTTTGAAATGACATTGCTCCCACCCACCGCGCTCGGCAGCACGTTAATTTCTATGGGAATACTTCACACAAAACACCCTCCCCGCACCTCAGTCAAATAAATACCTTTCATTCCGTTAGAAATTACATTGCCTGAGAACTTGGATTGGGAGCTTTGAAATGACATTGCTCCCACCCACCGCGCTCGGCAGCACTTTAATTTCTATGGGAATACTTCACACAAAACAACCTCCCCACATCTCAGTCAAATAAATACCTTTCATTCCCTTAGAAATTACATCGCCTGTGAAATTGGATTGGAAGCTTTGATATGACATTGCTCCCACCCACCGCGCTCGGCAGCACGTTAATTTCTATGGGAATACTTCATACAAAACACCCTCCCCACATCTCAGTCAAATAAATACCTTTCATTCCCTTAGAAATTACATCGCCTGAGAACTTGGATTGGGAGCTTTGAAATGACATTGCTCCCACCCACCGCGATCGGCAGCACGTTAATTTCTATGGGAATACTTCACACAAAACACCCTCCCCACATCTCAATCAAATAAATACCTTTCATTCCCTTAGAAATTACATCGCCTGAAAACTTGGATTGGGAGCTTTGAAATGACATTGCTCCCACCGCGCTCGGCAGCACGTTAATTTCTATGAGAATACTTCACACAAAACACCTTCCCCACATCTCAGTGAAATAAATACCTTTCATTCCCTTAGAAATTACATCGCCTGTGAAATTGGATTGGAAGCTTTGATATGACATTGCTCCCACCCACCGCGCTCGGCAGCACGTTAATTTCTATGGGAATACTTCATACAAAACACCCTCCCCACATCTCAGTCAAATAAATACCTTTCATTCCCTTAGAAATAACATCGCCTGAGAACTTGGATTGGAAGCTTTGAAATGACATTGCTCCCACCCAAAGCGCTCGGCAGCACGTTAATTTCTATGGGAATACTTCATACAAAACACCCTCCCCACATCTCAGTCAAATAAATACCTTTCATTCCCTTAGATATTACATCGCCTGAGAACTTGGATTGGGAGCTTTGAAATGACATTGCTCCCACCCGCCGCGCTCGGCAGCACGTTAATTTCTATGGGAATACTTCACACAAAACACCCTCCCCACACCTCAGTCAAATAAATACCTTTCATTCCCTTAGAAATTACATCGCCTGAGAACTTGGATTGGGAACTTTGAAATGACATTGCTCCCACCCACCGCGCTCGGCAGCACGTTAATTTCTATGGGAATACTTCACACAAAACACCCTCCCCACACCTCAGTCAAATAAATACCTTTCATTCCCTTAGAAATTACATCGCCTGAGAACTTGGATTGGGAACTTTGAAATGACATTGCCTGAGAACTTGGATTGGGAACTTTGAAATGACATTGCTCCCACCCACCGCGCTCGGCAGCACGTTAATTTCTATGGGAATACTTCACACAAAACACCCTCCCCGCACCTCAGTCAAATAAATACCTTTCATTCCGTTAGAAATTACATTGCCTGAGAACTTTTATTGGGAACTTTCAAATGACATTGCTCCCACCCACCGCGCTCGGCAGCACGTTAATTTCTATGGGAATACTTCATACAAAACACCCTCCCCACATCTCAGTCAAATAAATACCTTTCATTCCCTTAGAAATAACATCGCCTGAGAACTTGGATTGGAAGCTTTGAAATGACATTGCTCCCACCCAAAGCGCTCGGCAGCACGTTAATTTCTATGGGAATACTTCATACAAAACACCCTCCCCACATCTCAGTCAAATAAATACCTTTCATTCCCTTAGATATTACATCGCCTGAGAACTTGGATTGGGAGCTTTGAAATGACATTGCTCCCACCCGCCGCGCTCGGCAGCACGTTAATTTCTATGGGAATACTTCACACAAAACACCCTCCCCACACCTCAGTCAAATAAATACCTTTCATTCCCTTAGAAATTACATCGCCTGAGAACTTGGATTGGGAACTTTGAAATGACATTGCTCCCACCCACCGCGCTCGGCAGCACGTTAATTTCTATGGGAACACTTCACACAAAACACCCTCCCCACACCTCAGTCAAATAAATACCTTTCATTCCCTTAGAAATTACATTGCCTGAGAACTTGGATTGGGAGCTTTGAAATGACATTGCTCCCACCCACCGCGCTCGGCAGCACGTTAATTTCTATGGGAACACTTCACACAAAACACCCTCCCCACATCTCAGTCATATAAATACCTTTCATTCCCTTAGAAATTACATCGCCTGAGAACTTGGATTGGGAACTTTGAAATGACAGTGCTCCCACCCACCGCGCTCGGCAGCACGTTAATTTCTATGGGAATACTTCATACAAAACACCCTCCCCACATCTCAGTCAAATAAATACCTTTCATTCCCTTAGAAATTACATCGTCTGTGAACTTGGATTGGAAGCTTTGATATGACATTGCTCCCACCCACCGCGCTCGGCAGCACGTTAATTTCTATGGGAATACTTCATACAAAACACCCTCCCCACATCTCAGTCAAATAAATACCTTTCATTCCCTTAGAAATTACATCGCCTGAGAACTTGGATTGGGAGCTTTGAAATGACATTGCTCCCACCCACCGCGATCGGCCTCACGTTAATTTCTATGGGAATACTTCACACAAAACACCCTCCCCGCACCTCAGTCAAATAAATACCTTTCATTCCGTTAGAAATTACATTGCCTGAGAACTTGGATTGGGAGCTTTGAAATGACATTGCTCCCACCCACCGCGCTCGGCAGCACTTTAATTTCTATGGGAACACTTCACACAAAACACCCTCCCCACACCTCAGTCAAATAAATACCTTTTATTCCCTTAGAAATTACATCGCCTGAGAACTTGGATTGGGAACTTTGAAATGACAGTGCTCCCACCCACCGCGATCGGCAGCACGTTAATTTCTATGGGAATACTTCATACAAAACACCCTCCCCACATCTCAGTCAAATAAATACCTTTCATTCCCTTAGAAATTACATCGCCTGAGAACTTGGATTGGGAGCTTTGAAATGACATTGCTCCCACCCACCGCGATCGGCAGCACGTTAATTTCTATGGGAATACTTCACACAAAACACCCTCCCCACATCTCAATCAAATAAATACCTTTCATTCCCTTAGAAATTACATCGCCTGAAAACTTGGATTGGGAGCTTTGAAATGACATTGCTCCCACCGCGCTCGGCAGCACGTTAATTTCTATGAGAATACTTCACACAAAACACCTTCCCCACATCTCAGTGAAATAAATACCTTTCATTCCCTTAGAAATTACATTGCCTGAGAACTTTTATTGGGAACTTTCAAATGACATTGCTCCCACCCACCGCGCTCGGCAGCACGTTAATTTCTATGAGAATACTTCATACAAAACACCCTCCCCACATCTCAGTCAAATAAATACCTTTCATTCCCTTAGAAATAACATCGCCTGAGAACTTGGATTGGAAGCTTTGAAATGACATTGCTCCCACCCAAAGCGCTCGGCAGCACGTTAATTTCTATGGGAATACTTCATACAAAACACCCTCCCCACATCTCAGTCAAATAAATACCTTTCATTCCCTTAGATATTACATCGCCTGAGAACTTGGATTGGGAGCTTTGAAATGACATTGCTCCCACCCGCCGCGCTCGGCAGCACGTTAATTTCTATGGGAATACTTCACACAAAACACCCTCCCCACACCTCAGTCAAATAAATACCTTTCATTCCCTTAGAAATTACATCGCCTGAGAACTTGGATTGGGAACTTTGAAATGACATTGCTCCCACCCACCGCGCTCGGCAGCACGTTAATTTCTATGGGAACACTTCACACAAAACACCCTCCCCACATCTCAGTCATATAAATACCTTTCATTCCCTTAGAAATTACATCGCCTGAGAACTTGGATTGGGAGCTTTGAAATGACATTGCTCCCACCCGCCGCGCTCGGCAGCACGTTAATTTCTATGGGAATACTTCACACAAAACACCCTCCCCACACCTCAGTCAAATAAATACCTTTCATTCCCTTAGAAATTACATTGCCTGAGAACTTGGATTGGGAGCTTTGAAATGACATTGCTCCCACCCACCGCGCTCGGCAGCACGTTAATTTCTATGGGAACACTTCACACAAAACACCCTCCCCACACCTCAGTCAAATAAATACCTTTCATTCCCTTAGAAATTACATTGCCTGAGAACTTGGATTGGGAGCTTTGAAATGACATTGCTCCCACCCACCGCGCTCGGCAGCACGTTAATTTCTATGGGAACACTTCACACAAAACACCCTCCCCACATCTCAGTCATATAAATACCTTTCATTCCCTTAGAAATTACATCGCCTGAGAACTTGGATTGGGAACTTTGAAATGACAGTGCTCCCACCCACCGCGCTCGGCAGCACGTTAATTTCTATGGGAATACTTCATACAAAACACCCTCCCCACATCTCAGTCAAATAAATACCTTTCATTCCCTTAGAAATTACATCGTCTGTGAACTTGGATTGGAAGCTTTGATATGACATTGCTCCCACCCACCGCGCTCGGCAGCACGTTAATTTCTATGGGAATACTTCATACAAAACACCCTCCCCACATCTCAGTCAAATAAATACCTTTCATTCCCTTAGAAATTACATCGCCTGAGAACTTGGATTGGGAGCTTTGAAATGACATTGCTCCCACCCACCGCGATCGGCCTCACGTTAATTTCTATGGGAATACTTCACACAAAACACCCTCCCCGCACCTCAGTCAAATAAATACCTTTCATTCCGTTAGAAATTACATTGCCTGAGAACTTGGATTGGGAGCTTTGAAATGACATTGCTCCCACCCACCGCGCTCGGCAGCACTTTAATTTCTATGGGAACACTTCACACAAAACACCCTCCCCACACCTCAGTCAAATAAATACCTTTTATTCCCTTAGAAATTACATCGCCTGAGAACTTGGATTGGGAACTTTGAAATGACAGTGCTCCCACCCACCGCGATCGGCAGCACGTTAATTTCTATGGGAATACTTCATACAAAACACCCTCCCCACATCTCAGTCAAATAAATACCTTTCATTCCCTTAGAAATTACATCGCCTGAGAACTTGGATTGGGAGCTTTGAAATGACATTGCTCCCACCCACCGCGATCGGCAGCACGTTAATTTCTATGGGAATACTTCACACAAAACACCCTCCCCACATCTCAATCAAATAAATACCTTTCATTCCCTTAGAAATTACATCGCCTGAAAACTTGGATTGGGAGCTTTGAAATGACATTGCTCCCACCGCGCTCGGCAGCACGTTAATTTCTATGAGAATACTTCACACAAAACACCTTCCCCACATCTCAGTGAAATAAATACCTTTCATTCCCTTAGAAATTACATTGCCTGAGAACTTTTATTGGGAACTTTCAAATGACATTGCTCCCACCCACCGCGCTCGGCAGCACGTTAATTTCTATGAGAATACTTCATACAAAACACCCTCCCCACATCTCAGTCAAATAAATACCTTTCATTCCCTTAGAAATAACATCGCCTGAGAACTTGGATTGGAAGCTTTGAAATGACATTGCTCCCACCCAAAGCGCTCGGCAGCACGTTAATTTCTATGGGAATACTTCATACAAAACACCCTCCCCACATCTCAGTCAAATAAATACCTTTCATTCCCTTAGATATTACATCGCCTGAGAACTTGGATTGGGAGCTTTGAAATGACATTGCTCCCACCCGCCGCGCTCGGCAGCACGTTAATTTCTATGGGAATACTTCACACAAAACACCCTCCCCACACCTCAGTCAAATAAATACCTTTCATTCCCTTAGAAATTACATCGCCTGAGAACTTGGATTGGGAACTTTGAAATGACATTGCTCCCACCCACCGCGCTCGGCAGCACGTTAATTTCTATGGGAACACTTCACACAAAACACCCTCCCCACATCTCAGTCATATAAATACCTTTCATTCCCTTAGAAATTACATCGCCTGAGAACTTGGATTGGGAGCTTTGAAATGACATTGCTCCCACCCGCCGCGCTCGGCAGCACGTTAATTTCTATGGGAATACTTCACACAAAACACCCTCCCCACACCTCAGTCAAATAAATACCTTTCATTCCCTTAGAAATTACATTGCCTGAGAACTTGGATTGGGAGCTTTGAAATGACATTGCTCCCACCCACCGCGCTCGGCAGCACGTTAATTTCTATGGGAACACTTCACACAAAACACCCTCCCCACACCTCAGTCAAATAAATACCTTTCATTCCCTTAGAAATTACATTGCCTGAGAACTTGGATTGGGAGCTTTGAAATGACATTGCTCCCACCCACCGCGCTCGGCAGCACGTTAATTTCTATGGGAACACTTCACACAAAACACCCTCCCCACACCTCAGTCAAATAAATACCTTTCATTCCCTTAGAAATTACATTGCCTGAGAACTTGGATTGGGAGCTTTGAAATGACATTGCTCCCACCCACCGCGCTCGGCAGCACGTTAATTTCTATGGGAATACTTCATACAAAACACCCTCCCCACATCTCAATCAAATAAATACCTTTCATTCCCTTAGAAATTACATCGCCTGAAAACTTGGATTGGGAGCTTTGAAATGACATTGCTCCCACCGCGCTCGGCAGCACGTTAATTTCTATGAGAATACTTCACACAAAACACCTTCCCCACATCTCAGTGAAATAAATACCTTTCATTCCCTTAGAAATTACATTGCCTGAGAACTTTTATTGGGAACTTTCAAATGACATTGCTCCCACCCACCGCGCTCGGCAGCACGTTAATTTCTATGGGAACACTTCACACAAAACACCCTCCCCACATCTCAGTCATATAAATACCTTTCATTCCCTTAGAAATTACATCGCCTGAGAACTTGGATTGGGAACTTTGAAATGACAGTGCTCCCACCCACCGCGCTCGGCAGCACGTTAATTTCTATGGGAATACTTCATACAAAACACCCTCCCCACATCTCAGTCAAATAAATACCTTTCATTCCCTTAGAAATTACATCGTCTGTGAACTTGGATTGGAAGCTTTGATATGACATTGCTCCCACCCACCGCGCTCGGCAGCACGTTAATTTCTATGGGAATACTTCATACAAAACACCCTCCCCACATCTCAGTCAAATAAATACCTTTCATTCCCTTAGAAATTACATCGCCTGAGAACTTGGATTGGGAGCTTTGAAATGACATTGCTCCCACCCACCGCGATCGGCCTCACGTTAATTTCTATGGGAATACTTCACACAAAACACCCTCCCCGCACCTCAGTCAAATAAATACCTTTCATTCCGTTAGAAATTACATTGCCTGAGAACTTGGATTGGGAGCTTTGAAATGACATTGCTCCCACCCACCGCGCTCGGCAGCACTTTAATTTCTATGGGAACACTTCACACAAAACACCCTCCCCACACCTCAGTCAAATAAATACCTTTTATTCCCTTAGAAATTACATCGCCTGAGAACTTGGATTGGGAACTTTGAAATGACAGTGCTCCCACCCACCGCGATCGGCAGCACGTTAATTTCTATGGGAATACTTCATACAAAACACCCTCCCCACATCTCAGTCAAATAAATACCTTTCATTCCCTTAGAAATTACATCGCCTGAGAACTTGGATTGGGAGCTTTGAAATGACATTGCTCCCACCCACCGCGATCGGCAGCACGTTAATTTCTATGGGAATACTTCACACAAAACACCCTCCCCACATCTCAATCAAATAAATACCTTTCATTCCCTTAGAAATTACATCGCCTGAAAACTTGGATTGGGAGCTTTGAAATGACATTGCTCCCACCGCGCTCGGCAGCACGTTAATTTCTATGAGAATACTTCACACAAAACACCTTCCCCACATCTCAGTGAAATAAATACCTTTCATTCCCTTAGAAATTACATTGCCTGAGAACTTTTATTGGGAACTTTCAAATGACATTGCTCCCACCCACCGCGCTCGGCAGCACGTTAATTTCTATGAGAATACTTCATACAAAACACCCTCCCCACATCTCAGTCAAATAAATACCTTTCATTCCCTTAGAAATAACATCGCCTGAGAACTTGGATTGGAAGCTTTGAAATGACATTGCTCCCACCCAAAGCGCTCGGCAGCACGTTAATTTCTATGGGAATACTTCATACAAAACACCCTCCCCACATCTCAGTCAAATAAATACCTTTCATTCCCTTAGATATTACATCGCCTGAGAACTTGGATTGGGAGCTTTGAAATGACATTGCTCCCACCCGCCGCGCTCGGCAGCACGTTAATTTCTATGGGAATACTTCACACAAAACACCCTCCCCACACCTCAGTCAAATAAATACCTTTCATTCCCTTAGAAATTACATCGCCTGAGAACTTGGATTGGGAACTTTGAAATGACATTGCTCCCACCCACCGCGCTCGGCAGCACGTTAATTTCTATGGGAACACTTCACACAAAACACCCTCCCCACATCTCAGTCATATAAATACCTTTCATTCCCTTAGAAATTACATCGCCTGAGAACTTGGATTGGGAGCTTTGAAATGACATTGCTCCCACCCGCCGCGCTCGGCAGCACGTTAATTTCTATGGGAATACTTCACACAAAACACCCTCCCCACACCTCAGTCAAATAAATACCTTTCATTCCCTTAGAAATTACATTGCCTGAGAACTTGGATTGGGAGCTTTGAAATGACATTGCTCCCACCCACCGCGCTCGGCAGCACGTTAATTTCTATGGGAACACTTCACACAAAACACCCTCCCCACACCTCAGTCAAATAAATACCTTTCATTCCCTTAGAAATTACATTGCCTGAGAACTTGGATTGGGAGCTTTGAAATGACATTGCTCCCACCCACCGCGCTCGGCAGCACGTTAATTTCTATGGGAACACTTCACACAAAACACCCTCCCCACACCTCAGTCAAATAAATACCTTTCATTCCCTTAGAAATTACATTGCCTGAGAACTTGGATTGGGAGCTTTGAAATGACATTGCTCCCACCCACCGCGCTCGGCAGCACGTTAATTTCTATGGGAATACTTCATACAAAACACCCTCCCCACATCTCAGTCAAATAAATACCTTTCATTCCCTTAGAAATTACATCGCCTGAGAACTTGGATTGGGAGTTTGAAATGACATTGCTCCCACCCACCGCGATCGGCAGCACGTTAATTTCTATGGGAATACTTCACACAAAACACCCTCCCCACATCTCAATCAAATAAATACCTTTCATTCCCTTAGAAATTACATCGCCTGAAAACTTGGATTGGGAGCTTTGAAATGACATTGCTCCCACCGCGCTCGGCAGCACGTTAATTTCTATGAGAATACTTCACACAAAACACCTTCCCCACATCTCAGTGAAATAAATACCTTTCATTCCCTTAGAAATTACATTGCCTGAGAACTTGGATTGGGAACTTTCAAATGACATTGCTCCCACCCACCGCGCTCGGCAGCACGTTAATTTCTATGGGAATACTTCATACAAAACACCCTCCCCACATCTCAGTCAAATAAATACCTTTCATTCCCTTAGAAATAACATCGCCTGAGAACTTGGATTGGAAGCTTTGAAATGACATTGCTCCCACCCAAAGCGCTCGGCAGCACGTTAATTTCTATGGGAATACTTCATACAAAACACCCTCCCCACATCTCAATCAAATAAATACCTTTCCTTTCCTTAGAAATTACATCGCCTGAGAACTTGGAGTGGAAGCTTTGAAATGACATTGCTCCCACCCACCGCGCTCGGCAGCACGTTAATTTCTATGGGAATACTTCACACAAAACACTCTCCCTACATCTCAGTCAAATACCTTTTCATTCCCTTAGAAATTACATCGCCTGAGAACTTGGATTGGGAGCTTTGAAATTACAAAGCCCCCTCCCATCTCGCTCGGCAGCACGTTAATTTCTATGGGAATACTTCACACAAGACACTCTCCCTACATCTCAGTCAAATACCTTTTCATTCCCTTAGAAATTACATCGCCTGAGAACTTGGATTGGGATCTTTGAATTTACAAAGCCCCCTCCCATCTCGCTCGGCAGCACGTTAATTTCTATGGGAATATTTCACACAAAACACTCTCCCCACATATCAGTCAAATACCTTTTCATTCCCTTAGAAATTACAACGCCTGAGAACTTGGATTGGGAGCTTTGTAATATTATAAAGCCCCCTCCCATCTCGCTCGGTTGCACGTTAATTTCTATGGGAATACTTCACACAAAACACTCTCCCTACATCTCAGTCAAATACCTTTTCATTCCCTTAGAAATTACATCGCCTGAGGACTTTGATTGGGAGCTTTGAAATTACAAAGCCCCCTCCCATCTCGCTCGGCAGCACGTTAATTTCTATGGGAATACTTCACACAAAACACTCTCCCTACATCTCAGTCAAATACCTTTTCATTCCCTTAGAAATTACATCGCCTGAGAACTTGGATTGGGAGCTTTGAAATTACAAAGCCCCCTCCCATCTCGCTCGGTAGCACGTTAATTTCTATGGGAATACTTCACACAAAACACTCTCCCTACATCTCAGTCAAATACCTTTTCATTCCCTTAGAAATTACATCGCCTGAGAACTTGGATTAGGAGCTTTGAAATTACAAAGCCCCCTCCCATCTCGCTCGGCAGCACGTTAATTTCTATGGGAATACTTCACACAAAACACTCTCCCTACATCTCAGTCAAATACCTTTTCATTCCCTTAGAAATTACATCGCCTGAGAACTTGGATTGGGAGCTTTGAAATTACAAAGCCCCCTCCCATCTCGCTCGGTAGCACGTTAATTTCTATGGAAATACTTCACACAAAACACTCTCCCTACATCTCAGTCAAATACCTTTACATTCCCTTAGAAATTACATCGCCTGAGAACTTTGATTGGGAGCTTTGAAATTACAAAGCCCCCTCCCATCTCGCTCGGCAGCACGTTAATTTCTATGGGAATACTTCACACAAAACACTCTCCCTACATCTCAGTCAAATACCTTTTCATTCCCTTAGAAATTACATCGCCTGAGAACTTGGATTGGGAGCTTTGAAATTACAAAGCCCCCTCCCATCTCTCTCGGTAGCACGTTAATTTCTATGGGAATACTTCACACAAAACACTCTCCCTACATCTCAGTCAAATACCTTTTCATTCCCTTAGAAATTACATCGCCTGAGAACTTGGATTGGGAGCTTTGAAATTACAAAGCCCCCTCCCATCTCGCTCGGCAGCACGTTAATTTCTATGGGAATACTTTACACAAAACACTCTCCCCACATATCAGTCAAATACCTTTTCATTCCCTTAGAAATTACAACGCCTGAGAACTTGGATTGGGAGCTTTGAAATTACAATGCGCCCTCCCATCTCGCTCGACAGCACGTTAATTTCTACGTGGTCGATCCCTGACCGTCACCAATAGCCCGTTGTTTTGCTCTAGTACGACGTTTATTAAAACCAATAACTCGGAAGGTCACAAACAGCCCCTTGTATTACTCCTATTTGACGTAAATTAACTACCTACGTATCTCTCTACATATCTAAGAACCCAAGTGCTTTGATTTTACCAACTGTCCTAGGTATCTGGTTAATTGGTAATTTTTAATTAACGTCCTACTGGAGCAACACAGCGGGCTATTGGATATGGTGCGGGATCAATACCCAAGGGACATCCAAGGACAACATCACGTCATTTTTAACCACAATACAGAAGTAATATTTCACTAGCACTATCAGGTAAGTAGATACGTTAAACTGGAGCAATATCAAGGGCTATTGGAGATGGTACTGGCTGAATGGTTGGCATTTTAATGGCGAAAGGGTCATGTTTGGCCATGGTGTTCCAGGCACAAGTTATACAATAAACAGTTCATGACAAACACATAAAGAAAGTTTTTCGGACACAGAGGAGAGAATACACCCAGAGAGGAATGAACCCGACAGGAATCGAACCTGCACCCTCTACAACTCGAAGGTTGCCAGATATACCCACTGAGACATGACGGACCAGTGTAACTAAAAAAAATTACTTCCATAAACTACGCTGGTAATGGTAATGGTAATTTTAGTTAAAGTCGTACTAGAGCAACACAACGGGCTATTGATGACGGTCCGGGATCAGTCCCTTGAGGGAAAGAACCGAGGACAACACCTCGTAATTTTGAACCACGGTCAGATGACGAAGCAACACCTGAGCTGGCACCCCACTCTCCAAACTTCCACGCCAACCCAACGTGAGGACTTTCGGCCACGACAGATTTAAGGTGCACCAGCCGCCTCTACACCATACGCTTACAAACATCCATGCCTGTACCCGGATTCGAACCAGGAACCTTCCGATCTAGAGGCTAACACCTTAACCACTATACCGGTCCATAAACTACGCTATTAACATTGCAAAACTAAGCAATGAAAATTTCATTTTAAAGACATTAAATATACGTAATGGTAATGATAATTTTAGATAACGTCATACTAGAGCAACACAACGGGCTATTCACGACGGTTCGGGATCAATCCCTTAAGGGAGAGATCCGAGAACCACCTCGTAATTTTGAACCACGGTCAGATGACGAAGCAACACCTGAACTGGCTCCCCACTCTCCAAACTTCCACGCCAACCCAACGTGAGGACTTTCGGCCACGACAGATTTAAGGTGCACCAGCTGCCTCTACACCATACACTTACAAACATCCATGCACGGACCCGGATTCGAACCAGGAACCTTCCGATCTAGAGGCTAACACCTGAACCACTCATTAAATATACGAGTTATAATTGGTAATTCTTAATTAACGTCGTACAAGAGCAAGACAACGGACTATTGACGACGGTCCGGGATAAATCACTTTTGGAAAAGATCCGAGGACAACACCAAATAACAGTATGAGTAAATTCATCTGTTCAAACACAGTACAAAATTTATTAAAAACAAATAAAACAAGCTGTATGTATTTTAATTAGAGTCGCAGTGCAGCTACACACGGGCTATTGGCGACGGTCCGGAATCATATTTGAAGAGAAAGATCCGACGACAGAACTAGGTAATTTTCAACCACGGTCAGATGACGAGATCACAAAAGAGGAGCCACCCCACACTCTAAACTTTCACACAACACCAACGTGATGACATTATAGTCCAAATGAGATTTAATGTGACCGCATCTACACAACGGTGTAGGGTTGGATTCGAATTCGTCACCTTCCAATTTTAACCCGTTATTCTTCCTCGTCATCTAACCTTGGTACTGAATTGCTTGGTGTTGTCATCGGTTGGTTGGTATTTAATGAACACCAGCTGCAGTAAACAACTCGCAATTGTCAACGGTCCAAATTCATAAAGAAGGGTAATGGTAATTTTAGTTAACGTCGTACTAGAGCAAGACAACGGGCTATTGACGACGGTCCGGGATCAATCCCTTAAGGGAAAGATCCGAGGACAACACCTCGTAATTTTGAACCACGGTCAGATGACGAAGCAACACCTAAGCACATAAAGAAGGGAAAGATCCGAGGAAAATAAGAGTTAATTTTGAACCACTGTAAAATGACGAGGTCCCGCTTGAGTTGGGACCCCAACCCCCAAAATTTCTATCACCCCAGCGTAAGGACATATCAGGTCACGACGGATTTAACGTGCTACAATGTAATCTATTACTATTGGATTTCATGGGATATATTTGTAGAATTTTCATAGAACAATCGCAAAACAATTTTTGTTTGCATCCTTAAATGAAAACCTATATGTGTTTGCTTAGTATATAATCGAGGCCGTGCGCAAAAGAACAGTTATAAGCTTATTTTCTTATTCGAATATTTGTAGGCATGAAACATTATAATTCCACCCAGAAATTTGTCGATACTGCCCAAATCTGACCTCCAGACTATCTGTTTGAAATTTTCCTAATAATACAGATTGTGGGTTCCTAATAATACAGATTTCCTAATAATACAGATGCTCTTTAAAGATGTGATCACAATATCTATCGAGGACTTTGTGGTAAACTGAAGACAAAATGTGTCTCCTTTGACAAGTTACCACCTTTACCTTGTAATCCCAGTTCTTTCCTTTCAGTCAATGTTAATAAAGAGATGTTGTTCCAGGAAACAAGCCAGAAAATAAAAAAATTTCAGGAATGTTAAACTCATATCATGTTTACTCCTAAATGAATCACGACCGTTGTCAATAACCCGTTGTGTTGCTCTAGTACGACGTTAACTAAAAAAATTACCAAATTACCAATTACCTAATTGAATCACCCCCCCCCCCCAAAAAAAAAAAAAGGCATTTTTCATTCTGTTTCCTTTCTCAGAATTTTTCACATTCCCTATGTTCCACCATTTTAAAAACTGATCTATAAATTACTTAGTTCCCATGGTATATGACATTTTCACCAGATCCATGAGCTAAAGCAGCACTATTGCTTTCATGAAATACATTTAGGGCCAGTAAAACATTTTGTTTTCAAACGTAGTAGGATATAAAACTTTCTGGGATAACTTTGGTGCAATCTTAATCAAATTTGATTTTTCGTGTTCATAAATATCTTTGAGATCTTGGAGTTTAGCTGAAGAGATTTTAGATGTATTATCAGGTGAAGGAAAATACAAAACTTGTCCTGGTGGTTTTTCATTAAACCAATTATTTCTCACAGATTTAATTAATTTAACTTGTATCAAATAAAAAGAATAATTTATTATCGGGTTGTGTATCGTATTTGATATGTAGTTTACCAGTTTTCCATTGCACATCTTGGTGAACATATTTCTATTGATTCTATTGTTGTCTGAAATTAACATTGAGAGACAATTAACATAAGACATTGAAACTGCAGTCCTATAGCAGTTTTAGGACCTTAAGTGTTTAACAATAAAGGTCATCAGCTGTTTGATTATTCATGGAAACTAAGGCAACAACATCTTTATAGTTTGAAAATCAAGATGTGATCATGAATGCTTGTATAGTTTGTTTATTGGCATTTTCTGCTTTTCCTAGAATTTTTCGTCCTTTATAATTTAAACTCCGATTTACATAAATTTCATCAATAGAAGGCAGATAAGTTTTTCATGGGGAGATAACATTTCACTCTTTTTTGGAAGATACTCAACATGATTATTGTTGGACACACTACTTGGGTCCTTTAAAAAATTAGACAGTTTTTTAATGTATACATGATGAAAGGTAAAATTAAAATTTTACAATTTCGTATAAAACTATAAGCTGCAGGATAGCAAAAATAAAATTTTGCTGCAAGAAGAAGAAACTATGTGGAATACATGTATTTTGATAATAATGTTAATTTTAGTTGTTCAATGATTACACTGAAATATAAAATTTCATTACTATCTTTTTGCTAAAAAAATGCATCATTAATCAAATTTTTATGGAATTTTCTATTTTCTCGTGTGGTTTGACATCATTAGGTTGGAATCCAGATAACAAACTCAACAAACAATCAAATTTTGTCCATCGATCACATTTATTTTTTTTCCAAATATAAACTGGTAAGATTTGGGCTTTAACAGCACAGAATCAAGCCAAATTTCGGCACTTGAATTCTTATACACTTTCATGGAAACCATAATACTAGGTTAATGTCAAGCCTGTAACATAAGACGAAATTATCTGTTCTAATGTTTAACCATTCAACATCAAGTTTCTTAGCATACGTTTCATAAAAAGTTTCAAAACAATTAATGGTGTCATTCGTGCACCATTCTTCGAACTTTTGTTTTCTCTCATTTGCAAGGCAGTCTTCCGTTCGGATAGAGATTTTCTGCAGGTAGATGGCTCATAAGATAGGTAAGAAGGTTCATTGGGAAAAATTAATGGCTATGTATCAGTGGTTAACTTCGGGGTTTTCCTCTGTACTACGAAAACTCGCTACTGTCATCTCTAACACGATCTTCCGTAATAATAAATTGTGAGCTAAAATGTCTAATGCATACAACAGCTGTTGAACTAGGAACAAAATTTGCTCTATTAATGCTTTTAAGCCAGTGGCTTTTTCTGGCTGCATCCTTTGGAAAATTGAACGACGTGATATATGTGTCTGTATTTGTCCAGCTAAGCAAGCAGCACACACTCCAGTGACGCCTCCACACATCGAACATTGACCTCAAGGGAAACATGATAGCGAAACCTCCACAAGGGGGTAGCGTGGGGTTGGCGGAATTCGCGCGGAAAAAAATCCCGAACAATGAGCCCTGCCGAAATGGACAGCCTGCCGTGGGGACGCTATCCTTGGGGTCCAATGGGAAAATAGCGAAAGCATCACGGGGGCTGAAGTGTGCCAAGTGAGGAAAAATAACTTTTTTTCGACAGTTGTCTCTGGGCGTCTGGAACTCAGATACTCACCATCGAAGTGCTGGGGGATGGATTGGACACCGGACAGGTCTATTGAATTTAATTTCATTCTTATTTTTATTCAATTAAAAATGCAGTGATTGTATCTATTTTTTATTTGTGAGCAATTATGTAAAATTGACTTGAATTCTGTGACAATATATTTTCTTTCTTGATTACCTGATGTGTCCTGTTTCTTTTGCAAGACTTTAATTTACTTGCATGATTATCACCACAATCACGGCCTAGTCAACGTATGACAGTATTATTGTAATTAGAATTGCAACCAGGTACACAGCACTTTCTTCCTTTGTCCACTTTAGTTAAAAGGAGTGAAAACCTATAAAAACATTTCCAATCAGATCTATGCTACAAACAGCAACCAAACAGAATCGCAATAAATGAACAATCTTTTGTATTCAGCGCCGACCAACCGGTATAATGGTTCAGCTGTTAGCTTCTAGATCGGAAGGTTCCTGGTTCGAATCCAGGTACGGGCATGGATATTTGTAAGCGTATGGTGTAAAGGCGGCTGTTGCACCTTAAATCTGTCGTGGCCGAAAGTCCTCCCGTTGGGTTGGTGTGGAAATTTGGAGAGTGGGGTGCCAGCTCAGGTGTTGCTTCGTCATCTGACCGTGGTTCAAAATTACATGGTGTTGTCCTCGGATCTTTCCTTTAGGGACTGATCCCGGACCGTCGTCAATAGCCCGTTGTGTTGCTCTAGTATGACGCGTTAACTAAAATTACCATTACCTTTGTGTTAAGCATGAAACAAAAACGAATGTAATTTTTAGGCTCTAATGCTCAGTCCTGCATAAATGATTGACAGAAATATTACTACGAAATAAACCGTTCATGTATAGATTCTAAAATTTAAACATAAAAAAAAATAACGAGAAGTGTCACCTTGTGAATTACATGAACACGGGTTTATGCAATCAAGTTAATATTAAGGTATGTTTTTTGCATTAAAAATAAACATAAAGGCTAAAAACTTACATCAATAGACTGATAAGTCAAAATGTAATCCACAAAATCAATCCTTATGTATTCGAAATTCTATAAAACCCCAAAAGAACTTACAAATACTAACACAAAATCCACACCACTTTGGTCGAAACTAGGCTTTACGCTGTGACGTCACAGTGTACTATGTAAGATTGTTCTGGCCTGAGTGGAAAAACTAGTTTATTTTGGCCAAGACCTCGCTATAATCAAGTATCAAACAATATTTTACGTTTTTACTTTTTCTACAGGGTTTCTATCAACACAATGAATATTCAAAATTGAAGAAAGGAATGTTAGGGGGTGAGTGCCTTTCGGACACTCGCTCACAAACCATCAGAAAATAGAAATTAGGAAATTAAATTTGAAATGTGTGTGAGATATGGAGAACAAACACTAAAATTATCGAAGAATAAATAACACTTTAAGAACATTTCAAACGGTTTAATCTATAAATACATCTTGGTACAAAGAGAAACTTCTAAATATTGCCTTCTAATGTCCGACACTATAATTCATAGCATACGCAACTATAATTCAAGCAAGTGTATATAAATGATGTGGATATATAACACTGCACAGATATTACAAGAAATTTATTAAGGTTTTAATTCATCACATAAATTTTAAAGTTTCTTTCAGTCAATTTTCATTTCAATACACATAAAATCAAATAAAATACAGATCGGAATAGGTTTTAAAAACACTTGGGGGGGGGGGGTACATGGGAGATTTAAAAAGGACTGAAAATATTTATCTTTTTAAAATATTTCATAAAACAGTTTACAAATAACATTGAAAAGGGCATTTTCTTACACAGTCCATTCTAAAAATTGAAAAACGTTAATATGTTATTTTCTAACGTTGCAAGTACAATTCCCAAAAATCTGTTTTCTAGTAGTTTTCACTTTTAATTATTTTCGTTTTTGATGCTTACGTCTATGTTTATTTAAGTTCTTAGTTTGTGAAAAACTTCTCCCGCATACTTCACACATATACGGTTTTTCTAGTGTGTGTGTGCGTCTGTGTACTCGTAAAACCGAAAGATCCGAAAATGCTCTGTTACAAATTTCACAATTAAAAGGTTTCTCACCTGAATGGACCCGTTTGTGAGTTGTCAAACTACCCTTCATTGAAAATGTTTTCTTGCAGACATCACACTCATAAGGTTTCTCACCAGTGTGCACACGAGTATGTCTACGCAAGTTGGAAACTTGCGAGAACCTTTTCATGCATACTTCACACTCATACGGCTTCTCTTTTGTGTGTGTTCGTCTGTGTATACGCAAGTCCCCAAGGTGTAAGAAGTCTCTGTTACAAATCTCACAAGTAAAAGGTTTCTCACCTGAATGGATGCGTAAGTGTTTTGTCAAGTTGCCCTTCTCCGAAAAGGTTTTTTTTGCACACTTTGCACTCAAACGGCTTTTCGCCACTATGTACTCGCATGTGCCTTTCTAAATCGAACTTTTTTGAACACCCTTTGCAGCAAATTTTGCACTCATGTAACTTCATCTTAGAGTGGAGTCCTTGATGTCGGGTAAGTTGCCGTATCTCTTTAAAACCTTTTCCACACTGGTCGCATATATAACGTTTTGCCGCTGAAATTTCAGTGTCATTCTCTCCCCTTAATGTACTATTCAAACAATCTGCTTTTGATTTTGTCGTTTTTGACAGCTGTAAGTACTGAGCGGTTTCTATGTACTGCTCAGCTGAAAACGTGCCGTGTCCACTTCCTGATCGTCCCGTTTTGTTCAAGTTTGAAAATTCCCTTTTAAACATTTTCTCTTCGGTCTGGGTCTTTGGATGCTGTGCTTTGTGGTGTTTTCCTTTAGTAAGCTTTAAACTTAGCACGGATATAGATGGTGGTATCATTGAATTACCAATACTTTTGTTTTTCTGCACACTCTTGGAATGATAAGAATTTGATTGTACCAAAGAAGAGATTTCTACCGAAGGGCAACGAGTTGCTAGGTTGTCACTGTCCAGCTCAGAAATATTTTTCCCTTCACTTCTATCTTGATGTCCTATACAATCAGAAGGAAGCATGTTTTTAACTGAGCTCTGTGCATCATGCGTTCGTCTTCGACCTCTTGCTATATCCGGAGTTGCTATTACTTCTGGTTCCATAACGTGCCCTAAAATTCCACTGCTTTTCTCAATTTGAGGGTGTATGTAGTGTTCACCGTCTTTGTATCTAATAATCCGGTTTGACAACGAATGGTGTAATTCTAGATTGTGGTGTCGGTTACAAGAAAATCTATCTCCTACAGAGCCCTTGTCCATCTTCGAACCTTTCGATCTCTTGGCACTTCTTTCCGTATTTCCTTCTCTTATTCAATTCACTGTTGCACCAGCTGTTTCGACCTTGCTTTCTTCAAATGTTGATGAATTCTGATCACCAAATGATGTCGTTGCTTGAACATGCGATGAACGCAAAATATCTGGATCCGAATCCTCCTGATCGAAATTCATTTTGAATACTTTGATAAGTTTTCGAATAAAATTCTAAAAGGATCCAATTAGATAAAAAGTAAAATTTTACGTCTAGAAAGGAAGGAAATTTTCGTATAGCAAAAGGAAAACCGATTCTCAGGACTTAAAAATTCAGGAACCGTATTCAAGTGAGTATCAATAAACTATTCGACACCTTTATAAAAGAATACTGTTCACTTTTACTTCACTTGTATTCGTTATGATTTGAAAGAAGTATTCCAAAATACAGAAAAGTATGACATTGAGATGATACACATACATTGAAAACTATCACCAACAGATATTTATTCTGTTATTTAGGAAGAAAAATATTTCGGGTTTGAAGCAGAAACGAAATATATATACTTCGTCCAATGGACGATGTAAAGTTAGAGCACATGAAATAACAAATGTATTTAAATGATCGCTTTATTTTATACGAAATTTAGACAGTTTCGTCAACTCTTTGATCACGTCAAAAACTAAATTTGATCGCTACATGCGAAGCACAAACAAAGCGGAATTTGTATAAACTCTTGACTTTGCTTGACCTCGTCATCTGACCGTGGATCGAAATTTCGAGGTGTTGTTATCGGATCTTTTTTCTTCGGGATAGGATCCCGGAAGGTCATCATTAGCCCCTTTTGTTACTTCTGTTTGACGTAAATTAACTACCTACCTATCTTTCTACTTATCTAAGAACACGGATGCTGTGATTTTACCCACTGTGCAAGGTACCTGGGAGTTGTAGGCTGTACATGTTTGATTCGAATCCAGCTCTATCCTGGGTGAATTTTTCTTTTTGTCAACTTTTATTTTGATTGTGTGCCTCTCGTGGAAAATTTGCAGGCTGGTAGAAATGGATATTTACGAGTTCAAAATTTGAACAAACACCGTGGTGTACATGTAGGTTGGTGCATGTTTAAATTGTCATGGCAACAAATGTAATCGTGTTGCTGTGGTATGGAAAATTTGAAGAGTAGGTAACAATTTCGGTGTTAAGATTTTCATCTGATAGTGGTTCAAAATTACGATCTATCTTTTAGTCTATTCATTCGGGAATTATATAGGATTGTCTCCAATACCTCGTTTTGCCGCTCCAGTGCGACGGTGATGCAACTACCTTAATTTGACAGTGTCAAGAAAATATTTTTTTGACTTTGAAATATCATACATTTTTGTTTGACATCGAGTAGTTATTTTCATCAAACACAACAAGTCGTAAATAGTGCGGGTGAAACAACGATTGGCTCTGTTTTTTCATTACACACTATGTACCAGTAAGTATTTGGACACCCATATTAATGACGATATCTGCGGTCCTGATATACGTCACGCCCTCCACCGATTAATATCGTGTAGAAAACAACACTGGCATTAATCACATGCATTATGCCACGAAGTGCCGAGTTATCTGATTTCGAGAAAGCTGTAATCGTCGGGTATCACGGAAATGGCCGATCCTTACCTAAAATCGACAGTATCCTATGTAATTCAGAAGTGGAAGGTGATCGGTGACTGTTCGGTGGTGTGGCCCCGAATCAGTAGACCCACGAAACTGATAGATAGAGATCGACGGGTGCTGTACTCAACTGATGGTCAACCTACTCCAGGAATTTTAACATGCATCCGGGAGTCTTGTTTAGATTAATACCATCAGTAAAGAAGCACATCTGCTTGCTTTTCAAGGTCGTGCTGCCGCCCATAAGCCTTTGATCGCAAAGTCCAACCGCTCTGATGAGTTAATGTGGTGCAAAGTACGTCGAAAGCGGACCGTAGATCAGTGGAAACGGGTTCTCTGGAGTGACGAATCAAGGTTCACCCTCTACCGTTCGGGTGACAGGGTCTGCCTGGAGAACGCCTCCTGCCAGAATGCATTGTGCCTCAGAAAAAGTCGGTGGAGGTGGAATTGTGGTTTGGGGTATTTCTCCTGGTATGTACTGAGACCCTTGTTCCCAGTTCAAGATAAGCTTAACGCCGAGGCAATAGCGTTTATTTTGACAGTGTTCTTCCTACATTGTGGCAGTTTTACGTTGGACCCATGTTACTTCTAGGACGACAACGAATGGTGTCATGTTGCGAGATCCACCATGGATTGGTATGGTGATAATGGGGTTAGCCGAATGGACTGGCCTTCCCAGAGCTTAGACCTAAACCCTATCGAGAAACTCTGGGACGAGTTGAATCACCGAATAAAAGGGTGCAACAACCGTCCAAAATTGGTGAAGGAACTTACATGTCTTCTCCAAGCAGAATGGAATAAAATACCACTAGCCGTCATACAAGAACTTGTGGAGCGTATGCCCCAGAGGCTTGAGGCTGTAATTGCCTCTCATGGAGGGTCTACTAACTATTGAATATGAATACATTTAGTAAATATAATAAAGTTAAGGATTATATTGGATATAGTTCGTTTACCAATCTTTTTTCTCAACAAGTAGAAACATTAGAAGCATATTTTTTACACAAAAACTGCATTGTATTACCCAGCCACATTTATTCCTCGTGTAGTATATGACGTATCGCATCATAAGGCAACACGTCCTCGAAGAAAACAAAATTTGACCGCCTGTCAGTTACAATCTCCACGAGATTTTAATTATTTTTATCTATGAGCTTTTTGTAAAAATCGCCGAGGTGCTTTTTTAAATCGCCGAAAAGTTTACTTAAAAGTTTTAATCTCTTGGCATGTCAACCTATGACACGCGTGTCATAGGTTCGTCATCACTAAATTATAGTGTAAGGCTCAGTTCGTCCGTTTCTGTTCCATTATATACTCCACCACCCCATCCAAACTTGCAGTCCATGCATCTTGTGTGACCTTTCTGCGTAGCTGCCAATCTCTAATGTTATAAAAGGAAGTGTTTGTCTGTTTGTTTTTTTCGCGGCCGCAAAATCCTGACGATTCTATGGTACTTACAGCAATGAGTTTTGGCACACAGGTAGTCCAAATTTTTTGCAATTTGTGGGTCTCGGCGAAATTTTAAAAATCAATCTAGAAGATTTTAAAATGAATTTAATAGTTTTATTCTCTTCCTGGGTCTTTAACGCATTTCTACCGCGATAGAAGAATAACCTCAATCTTGACTTCTCTAACCCACGTGACCTTGTATTCAGCCTTGGAACCATGCCTGGTTTTTTTTTATCGCCCCGGAAAACGCTCAGAAAAATATACTTTGCGTTTCCGCTTTCATTTTGCACGGAGGAATGTTTTTACAGCCAGTCGATAAATCTTTTAACTGTAGTCACAGTTATTTTTTCTATCTCCAAGACCGTTAAATATGGATTAAAAATTTCAAGGGATTTGAAATCTGCGGAAAATTTCAGTTTAGATTGATACCTATATATATGATTTTCTTTAAATAAATAATTTTTAAATTGCATATATCTTCAACGTATTTGAAATTTTACACCAGATTAATACCTTACATCACGGCGTTGCCACTGCGGGGCCAGCACGGCGTTCCAAGTGACAGTTCTTGTCATGGTGTCAAGTGTGACTACTGCTCGTTCACGCTCACTAACACCAGGAGAATGTTATGTATTCTCATTTGATTTGCTTCACAAATTAACTCCATAGGCAACAACGTGATGGCCTTGAAGTGGCATTTACGAACAACGTAAATCAGAACACACTAGAGTCGGAAAATGTTGCATGGTTCCAAAGGCATTAGGACGTAAAACGCTTTAAACGTCAGAAGTCGGAAATCGCAAAATCCGATCCTTCTTCATTCGAGGAAGCTATAGCGTCACATTCCGAATAGAAGGACGTCAGGTGAAAAAACAAATATAATAGCAGAGATACATGTCGGGTGTACAACAATGAGTCAGAACTCTTAGGTTTGTTAATTGAGTTTTACTTCTCACTGAAGTAACACGAAGGCCCATTGCGGTGCTGTCTAGAAAAGGTGTAAAATTATTTATCAGTAGCAAGACCTTCGTATAGGATCTGCATCTTTTTAGCTTGAAGTGGTTGTTGGTGGATCACCCTGTTCCACCCCAACACCACCTTTATTCTTTGAATCATTCCTCGTCACCTGACCGTTGCTTCAATTACTCGGTATTGTCCTCGGATTGGGCTATCAACGACAGTCCGATATCAATCCCAAATGGAAAAATCGAGGACAACACCACGTAATTTTAATACATGGTCAAATGACGAGGCACCATCTGAGCGGGCACTCCATTCCAGGATCCGAATCCTCCTTATCTAAATTCATTTTGAATACTTTGGTATAAGTTTTCGAATAAAATTCCTATAAAATCCAACTAGATAAAAGTAAAATTTTACGTCTTGAACGTTATGAAATTTTCTTTCATCAAAAGTAAAAGCGATTGTCAGAACGGAAAAATTCAGGAAGTATTCAAGTATCAGCAAACTGTTCGAGACCTTTATATAAGAATACTGTTCACTTTTACTTCACTTGTATTCGTTATATAATTTGAAATAAGTATTCCATAAAACAGAAAAGTATGACATGAAGATGATACATGTATACTGAAAACTATCACTAAAGATTTTTGTTCTGTTACTTGGAAACAAAAATATTTCGGGTTTGAAGCAGAAACGAAATATATATTCTCCGTCTAATGGACGATGTAAATTTAGAGTATATGATATAATAATTTGGCAATTTTGTCATTAAGGTCGTACTTGAACAACACTACGGGGTATTGTTGACGGTCCGGGATCAATCCATTAAGAGAAAGATCCGAGGACAACACCTCGTAATTTTGAACCACGGTCAGATGACGAAGCAACACCTGTACTGACACCCCACTCTGCAAACTTCCACACCAACCCAATGCGAGGATTTTCGACCACGACAGATTTAAAGTCTACCATCCGACAAACGCTTATAAACATCCATGCCCGGACCCGGATTCGAACCATTAACCTTCCGATCTAGAGGCTAACACCATAACCACTATACCGGTTAGTTGGCATATGATATAATAAACGTATTTATAAGTTCGTTTTATTTTAAACTAAAATTTGAAAGTTTCATCAACTCTTTGATGACGTCAAAAAGTAAATTCTATCACTATGTTCGAAGCACATACACAGTGAAATTTGTTTACACTCGTTAATTTGCTTGACCTCGTCATCTGACCTTGGATCAAAATTACGAGAGGTTGTTATCTGATCTTTTCCTTCTGGATTGGGTCCTGGAAAGTCACCAACACCCCCTTCTTCTTCTAGACCCACTCACCATTAGGTTTAGAGTGTTATATGATCTAGGAAGGGAAAAGGGAGGACTCTTCTACCGCAGCATGGAGGAGGGCTAGAAGGCCCACCATTAGCCAGTCGCTCTTTTATTGTTCCTCTGTTGACTAAGCGTCATCGTCAACTACGCCTACAGTGGGTCCGGGAAAATCGAGATTGGACCATGGATGAGAGGAAGATAGTTGCCTGATCAGACGAATCCCATTCTCATTTATTCTCATTCATCACGTCGATGGTCGTGTCAGGGTACGCCGTATGCCAGGTGAACAGTTGCTTCCCTCTTGTACAGCAGGTCATACACAGGCTGGTGGTGGCGGTATTATGCTTTGGGGGGTGTTCTCATGGGTGACTCTGGGACCCGTAGTTGTAGAACAGACTATGAACGCTGCGAACTATCTGAAAATCATTGCGAATCAGTTGCACCCTTACATGGCGTCTGCCTTACCAACTGGAAATGGAATCTTCCAGCAGGACAACGCACCATGTTACAAGGCTCGGCTTGTGTTGGAGAGGTTCGAGGTACTGATGAATTCCACTTAATGTCCTAGTTACCTAACTCCCCGGATCTTAATCCGATACAGCACATTTGTGGTGTCACGGAGTGGCAGAACAGAGCTCAAACACTACCATGTCCGAATATCTCGATTTTGTGTGACCGCTGCTTAGACATTTGGTACAACCTGTCTCCAGTTATGTACCAAGAACTTATGGAATCTATGTCCAGGCAAGTTTTAGCTGTTTTGCAGGCCAAAGGAGGCGTAACGCGTTATTGAGTAGGTGGTCATAATGTTTTGGCTCTCCAGTGTAGATATGTATATATCAAAAGAATGTCACTATTCTTAGAACCATGCCCACGAATGTGCTTGCCAACAGCGCAAAGAAGCCAAATATTGTCACTTACTGCAATCATACAAAATGTGGTGTATATATAGATCAGGTGCTAAGGAAATATACTATGAGGAGTGGAACTCGTAGGTGGCTTCATGATTTTTATAATATCTTTGACATTGCTGCACTCAATGCTTGACTAATTTTCAAGGAATCCCCGGGCTCCAAAATTTTACTTCGAGAATTTATTCTTGCTCACAAAGTAAAGGTATGAGTAAATTCATCTCTTTAACCAGTAAAAATTTTATTAAACACAAATCGAACAAGCTGTGTGTATTTTAACTTGAGTCGCAATGGATCTAAACACGGGCTATAGGCGACGGTCCGGGATCAGAACTGAAGGGAAAGATCCGACGACGGAACCACGTAATTTCTAACCACGGTCATAGGACGAGATCACAAATGAGGAGACACCCCACACTCTAAACTTTCACACCATGCCAAAGTGATGACATTTAAGGCCAAGTCAGAATTAATGTGCACCAGACTCCATCTACGTAACGATGGATTCGAATTAGCCACATTCCATTTGCTAACCCGTTATTCTTCCTCGTCATCTAACCGTGGTACAAAATTAAAAGATGTTATCATCGGTTGGTAGATAGTTATATAATGAACAGCAGCTGCAGCAAATAACTCGCAATTGTCAACGGTCGGATTTTATAAACAAGGAAAAGATCCGAAGGAAATACTAGGTGAATTTGAACCACTTTAAGGTGACAAGGTCACGCTTCAACTGAAACTCCAATCCCCAAACTCTCAATCACCCCAGCGAAAGGGCATTTAAATCACGACGGATTTAACGTGCTACAATGTAATATATCACTATTGAAGTTCATGAGCTATATTTGCAGAATTTTCATAGAACAGTCGCTAAATAACTATTGTAAACATGCTTAAAGGAAAACCTATCTGTGTGTGCACAGCATATAATCAAGTATAAAAAAATATTTTACTTTTTACAGGGCTCCTATCAACACAATGAATATTCAAAATTGAAGTAAGGCAAAATTGAAGTAGGGATGAGTGCCTTTCGGACGTCCGCTACCAAACGATTAGAAAATGAAATTTTTAAATTATATTTTAAATGTCTTTGAGTTATAGAGAACAAAAACTGAAATTATCAAGGAATAAAAACACTTTTCAAACGTTTCAAAAGTTTTAATCTTTAAATATATCTTGCTACAAAGAGATATCTCTAAATTATGGCTTTTACTGTCCAACACTATAATTTATAGTAAACACAACTATAATTCAAGCAAGTGCATATAATCGATGTAGTTATGACACTGCACATAAATTACAAGAAATTTATTTACGTTTTAATTCATCACATTAATTTTGAAGTTTGTTTCTGTCAGTTTTCATTTTAATACATTCAATCTGTTTTACACATAAAATCAAATCAAATGCAGATCCGAATAGGTTTTAAAAACACTTGGGGTGTTACAAGGAAGATCTAAAAACGACTAAAAATATTTATCCCTTAAAATATAACATAAAACAGTTTACAAATAACATGAAAAGGGGCATTTTCTTTCACTGTTCCTTCAAAAATTTGGAAAACATTAATATGTCCTTTTATGTTGTTGAAAGTACACTTCTCACAAATCTGTTATCTCGTACTTTTCACATTTAATTACTTTACGTTTTTAATGCCTACGTCTATGTTTGTTTAAGTTCTCATTTTGTGAAAACATTTTCCCGCATACTTCACACATATATGGTTTTTCTAGAGTGTGTGTACGTCTGTGTACTCCTAAACCCGAAAGATCCGAAAAGGCTTTGTTACAGATTTCACAATTAAAAGGTTTCTCATCTGAATGAACCCGTTTGTGCCTTGTCAAATTACTCTTAATCGAAAATGTTTTCTTGCAGACATCACACTGATAAGGTTTATCACCAGTGTGCACACGACTATGTGTCCGCAAGGTGGAAGCTTGTGAGAAACATTTGTTGCAGACTTCACATGCATGTGGTTTCTCACTATTATGTATACGGCTATGTATTCGTAAGTTCGAAGCTCGTGAGAATCTGTTCATGCATACTTCACACTCATACGGCTTCTCTTCAGTGTGTGTTCTTCTGTGGTTACGCAAGTTCTCACGGTTCGTGAAGCCTCTGTAACAAATTTCGCAGGTAAAAGGTTTCTCACCTGAATGGATTCGTATGTGTTCTGTTAAGTTGCACCTCTGCGAAAAGGTTTTTTTGCACACTTTGCACTCAAACGGCTTCTTGCCATTATGCACTCGCATGTGCCTTTCTAAATCAGAGTTACTTGAAAACCCTTTGTTGCAAAGTTTGCACTCATGTAACTTCATCTCAGAGTGGAGTCCTTGATGTCGGATAAGTTGTAGTCTCTTTTTAAAACATTTTGTACACTGGTCGCAAGCATAACTTTTTGCCGCTGAATTTTCAGTGCGATTCTTTCCTCTACATATACTATTCGAAGAATCTGCTTTTGGTTTTGTCGTTTTTGACGGTTGTTGGTATTTTAGAACGGTTTCTCTGTCGAGCTGAGTTAAGAAAGGAGTTTGTCCACTTCCAGATCCTTCCTTTTGGTTCAAGTTTGAAAATTCTCTTTTAAGCATTTTCTCTCTTCAGTGTGTTTTTTTGGATGTTGTGCTTTGCGGTGTTTTGGGGAACTGAGTTTTCCACTTTGCACGGATACAGATGGTCTTATCACTGAATCACCAAGACTTTTGTTTTTCTGCAGACTTTTAGGACGACAAGAATTTGAAGACATTTCTACCAAAGAAAGGCGACGACTTGCTAGGTTTTCACTGTCAAGCTCCGAAAATTGTTCCCCTTCTCTTCGATCTTGATGTCCTATGTAATCAAAAGTAAGCATGGTCCTTACTGAGCTCTGTGCATCAGGCGTTCGTCTTCGAAGTCTTGCTATATCCGGACTTTCTACTTCTGGTTCCATTACGTGCTCTGAAATACCACTGCTTTTCTCAAATTGAGTGTGTTTGTAGTGTTTACCGCCGAATGACCTAATAATCCGGTTTGGCGTCGAATGGTGTACTTCCAGATTAAGGTGTTGATCTGTAGAAAATCTGTCTCCAACAGAGCTCTTGTCAATCTTCGAATCTTTCGTTCCCTTGGCGCATCTATCTGTATTTCCTTCTCTAATCCAATTCACTGTTGCATCAGCTGTTTCGGTCTTCTTTTCTTCGGGTGTTGGTGAATTCTGATCACCAAATGATGTCGTTGCTTGAACATGCGATGTACGTAAATCATCTGGATCCGAATCGTCCTGATCTAAATTCATTTTGATTACTTTGATACGTTTAAAATTCTTACAGAATCCAATGAGATAAAAGTAAAATTTTACGTCTAGAACAATAAGAAATTATCGTACCTCAAAAGGAAAAGCGATTCTCAGGACGAGAAGATTCAGGAATCGTATTCAAGTGAGTATCAGCACAAACTATTCAAATACAAATACAAATATTGACGACCAGCTACAGGATCGAGCCCAACAAGGCTGGTCCTTTGTTTATGAATTCTCCAATTCCCACTGACTATCCAATTGTGTCTTAAATTCGTACACTCCCTTTGAATTAACTATATTTTCTGGCAACGCGTTCCAACTGTCTATTACCCTATTAAAGTAGTAGTTTTTCCTTAAATCCCGATTAAAATGTGTCTTATTCAATTTATACCCATGGCCCCTTGTTCTGTTATCCCTATTGAAATTTAAGCCCTCTGTGTCCCCTTGTTTTACAAACTTGAAAAGCTGAATCAAATCCCCCCTCCTTCTTCTTCTTTCCAGTGTATACATGTTTAGCTTACTTAAACGTTCATTATAGTCGAAATTTGCTAGCCCCTTTATTATTTTTGTAGCTCTGTGCTGAACCCTTTCAATTGATTCTATTCGACACCTTTATAAAAGAATACTATTCACTTTTACTTCACTTGTATTCGTTATGATTTGAAAGAAGTTTTCCATAGTACAGAAAAATATGACATTAAGATGATAAATGTTCACTGAAAACTATCACCAATAGAATTTTGTTCTCTTATTTTCGAACAAAACTATTTCGGGTTTGAAAATGAAACGAAATACATATACTTCGACCAATGAACGATTGAAAATAAGAGTACATCATACAATAACCTTTTTTTATAAATTCGTTTTATTTTATACGAATGGTAATGGTAATTTTAGTTAACGTCGTACTAGAGCAACACAACGGGCTATTGACGACGGTCCGGAATCAGTCCCTTAAGGGAAAGATTCGAGGACAACACCTCGTAATTTTGAACCACGGTCAGATGACGAAGCAACACCTGAGCTGGCACCCCACTCTCCAAACTTCCACGCCAACCCAACGTGAGGACTTTCGGCCACGACAGATTTAAGGTGCACCAGCCGCCTCTACACCATACGTTTACAAACATCCATGCCCGGACCCGGATTCGAACCAGGAACCTTCCGATCTAGAGGCTAACACCTTAACCACTATACCGGTTGGTCGGCTATTTTATACGAAAAATTTAAATTTTCATCAACTTTTGATCGCGTTAAAAACTAAATTGGATCACTATGTTCGAAGCACAAAGAAAGCGAAAGTTGTTTACACTTGTGAAGTTGCTTGACCTCGTCATCTGAACGTGGATTAATATTACGAAATGTTGTTTTCTGATCTTTTTCTTCGGGATTGGATCCTAGAATGTCTCCAATAGCTCTTTGGTCTACTTCTCTGTTTGATGTAAAATAAATATCTAACTATCTAAGAACACTGGTGCTGTGATTTTACCCACTGTGCTAGGTACCTGGGTGTTGCAGTCTTTACAGGTTTTATTCCTTGAATTTCTATCCTGGGTGAATTTTTCTTTTTGACAAATTTTATTTTAACTATTCGCCTTTCAAAATTTGCAGGCTGGCAAAAACGGAGATTTACGTGTTCAAAATTTGAACAAAGACCGTCGTGTACGTGTAGGTTGGTTCATGTTAAAATTTCCATGGCAACAAATGTAATCTTGTTGCTGTGGTATGGAAATTTGGAGAATAGGTTATCAGTTCATGTGTTAATCTTTTAATCTGATAGTGGTCAAAATTATATATCTTTAAAATATCTTTTAGTCTCTTCATTTCGCACTTATAGCGGATCGTCGCCAATAGCCCTCTGTGTCACTCCAGTGCGACGGTAATGCAACTACTTTATTTTGTCGGTCAGTCTAAAAAATATTTTTTGACGTTGAACTATATGATACATTTTTGTTTGATATTGAATGCGTATGGAACCACGTTTGGCTTTTTTTACATTATTCACTATCCACCAATAAGTATTTGGACACCAATGCACATGACGATACCTGCGGTCCTGATATACGTCACGACCTCTGCCGTTAAGTATCGTGTAGGAAACAACATTGACATTAGTCGTATGCCTGATGCCACGAAGTGCAGAGTTAAGATTTAAGGAAATGTGTAATCGACGGGTTTCACAGAAATGGCGATCCTTAAGGGGCATATCTAATCAGCTGAATGACTTAAAATAGACAGTGGCAAAATCGACAGACCCACAAGACCGGGAGATAGATACTGACGTGTGCTGTCCAGAGATATTCGGAAGAACCGCACCCAACCAATGGCACCTTTACTCCAGGAGTTTCAACAGGCGTCCGGGAGTGTTGTTTCGATTCATATCATCCGTAAGGAAGCCCATCTGCTTGGTTTTCATGGACGTGCTGCAGCCCATAAGCCTTTGATCACGAAGTCCGAACATGCTGCTCAGTAAATGTGATGCAAAGCACGTCGAAAGTGGACCGTAGATCAAAGGAAACGGGTGCTCAGGAGCGACGAATCAAAGTTAACCTTCTTCCGTTGGGATGGCAGGGTCTGGGTCTGGCGTCTGCCTGGAGAACGCCACCTGCCAGAATGCATTGTGCCCTCAGTTAAGTTCATCGGAAGTGGAATTATGGTCTGTGTTGTTTCTCCTGGTATGGACAGGGACCCTTGGTCCAAACTCGTGGTAAGTTTTTACGGGTAGGACTCATGTTACTTCCAGGACGAAAACGCTAGCTGTCATGTTGCGATGTCCACCATGGGTTGGTATGGTGACAATGGAGAGCCCAGAATGCCCCAGCCCTACCCAGGGCCCAGAACTGAACCCAATCGAGAACCTCTGCGACAACATAGATCGCCGAATAAAGAGGTTATGTGCAGATTAACTTGTGTGATCCGTTAAAGTACCGAAAAATGTTTCATTTTTCAAATTACCTTTTTGCTCTGCAAATTACCTAGATAATCTGCAGATTACCTTCTACTCATTCGTTAAAGTGAAAATAAGAACTTTGCTGGAACAACATCAACGTTTTTTTTTTGTTACGATTAAATTAACATAATGTTGTTGAATTATTTTTCGATTGCTAAAGAATCAAGTTAATATAATCTAAAAAACAATAAATTAGTTGTTTGAAACTATCATCAATCAATTATAAAACTCGATTACAAAGAAGCAAACGGTTTAAAATATTATTAAAACTGAGGAAATTAACACGGTGTTATTTATTTACTTTTCAATATGTAAAGAATCAAATTAATACAATGAAATAATCAACAAATTATTTGATAGAATCAATAATCAATGAATTCAAAAAACTATAATAGAAAGAATCAAATGGTTTAAAATATTATTACAACTAAGGAAATGAATTTGCTAAACACGATAAAAATTATGCTTACTTATTAGTGCAATGTAAAGATTGGTGACACTTTGAATTACATGGCAATTGATTTTTGTGACCAGCACATCTATTTGTGGTACATTTCGATTTGGCCCAGTACCAAGGGATTGTTTTATTGCTGTTTGACGTAAAGATCTTTCTACAACAGGGACATCTTCTTTCGTTAAAAATCTCTGTTCGCAAACAATGAATTCAGATTTTGCATACAATTGTTTTAAAATACCGGTATTAGTAATAAGTTTATAAAATCTATCCTCTCTTTTAGTAAGAACCACAGCTAAAATCGAGCGGGCAACAGTTTTTGCTCTGTCTACTTTGGGTACTTTAATTCGCACAGTGACACCTTCATGGACATTTGGGTGCTTTGCATTAGAAACTGCTAACATTATTTGTGCTTGTTTTTCTAAACCTTTCCTGGATCCATCACGCTGTATTTTCATATCCGAATACTATTTACAGATGTTGCACAATACATTCTTATGATACCCTTCCTCTTTAGAATCTATTTCACCACAAATTACATGAACAAACATATCACACGATCACTTGTAGCGAAAGGAAATGAGAGAAACAGGCGAAAGGAAATTCAAAGTGGAGTGAGAGAGGGAAGATGTAGGGAAAGGAAATGAGCGAACAAACTTTTGAACTTTAAGAGATACAGAAGCCGTTAATGTGCACATTACCTTGGTTAAATGAGGAAAAATCTTGATTCCCCCCGATCGTCAAAGAAGGAAATCAATTAATCTGCAGATTAACTATATAATGTGCACATTAACAGCTTTCGAGCATCTGCGGTAACATATATACTTGTTATATCTGGTGGGGCCTTGTCGACCTCTCGACAGAAGAGGGAAAAGCTCTGCTGGGTCCAAAACGGTCAGCCGAGAGAGTTTGATTGATTCTAAGGGGCAGCAGTAGTCGTATAAATACTATCCAAAAATCCAGTCACAAGATGCGTGACATCCTGTTGACATACTATCGCCGGATGCGTATTGTTTCATGTGTCCTTGCACGCATCCGGCGTGACAGGATGCGGGTTCTATTTTTAAGCCCGATGCACATCCGTCCACAGGAAGTGTCTTTTGTGATAAGGAATTTAGTGACTGGCACCTTGACATCCAAAGGCTGCAGAACAGCCTCCTTGTATAATAACGATAAAACTGCCGCCATGCGCCGCTGAGCAGAAGGTTGCAAAGTCTGTGGGGATGTGTACAAAAAAAACTACACAGTCAATTTTTTTTCGTTCCAAATTCAACTAACGTTGGTCACTAACCCAACGAAAAAACACCACCACTCACGAACCCACTCCACTCTTCCGAGGCGAGATGGTTCGTGAGACTGGATTTGTTTTTGCAATTTATTAAATCCATACAATTACAGAGATTCAAAAAAATTTTACACGAGATGAAGATTTTTTTCTTCTTTGTTATGCTGTTTGGATGATATATTTTGGTTTGACAGTGAGTTATAAATTTCATCAAACAATACAAGTCGTAAATAATGTATATGAAACCAAGGTTGTCTTCTTTTTTTTTCTCAAGAATACCGTATAAATTTTACAAGCTTTGTTTTTACAAAGAAGTTGCACTGTATCACACAGTGCGCACAACATTTATTCCTCGTGCGGTATACGACGTACCACATCATGAGGCAACACGTCCTCCAAGAAAGACGTACCGCATCATGTGGCAACACGTCCTCCAAGAAAAGAAATGTTAACCACCTCTCCGTTGCAATCTCCACGAGTTTCTGATTGTTCTTCTCTACGAGTTCTTTGTGAAAAAAACAACAAGGTAATTTTTGAAATTGAAGAAAATAACTTAAAAGTTTTAGTCTCTATAAACCTCGTTTAAAATTTTAAGTAGAATAGAATTTAATCTTTTGCTATTCAAAAGAATTCCATTGTTGTTAGAAACTAGAAAGTTTTCGTTGTTTTCCATTATTGTTCACTCAACTGTTCTCGAATTGACTGTTTCATATGCTTTTTTACTTTCGAGCATTGTATCGAAGACTAAACAATATTTTAATTGTTATGGATCAACAAATCAAGGTGAGTGTTCTTTTTGTCGTTCTGATTGGCATCCCCACCACGACCAGGAATTAAACTCGGAGCTCGATTCCACACGTAGTTGTTGGTTAAGCTTTTGATAACGTGATAAGATTTCGCAATTCTGTTTGAATATTGAAATTTTCCAAATCCTCCTGTTCGAAAGATGTCTACTTTTAATGATTTTCTATGCAAACCCCAATGCTTTCAAATCTTCCTCATTTCTCATTTGGTATTTCCTGCCAAACGTCTGCCAACGGCCATACCATGGTGAACACACCGGTTCTCGTTCGATCACCGAAGTTAAGTGTATTCGATCATGGTCAGTACTTGAGAGGGATACCATCTGGGAACAACGCATCTTGTTGCAGCCTCTTAATTTTTGTATTTTTTTTTTGGAAGAAATAAGTGTGTTTTTCCACATTTCGGATATTGTATTCTATGAAAAAATGTATAACTGAAAGTAAAGGGGAATGAAAAAGTGAAAAATAGAATGTTTTGTACTTGAAATAAGCATGAATGTTACGAGTTCGTAGTAAAAAGTCGCCCCTTTTATATTCAGTCGGATGCAGCTATCAAAATGAGGATATGCCATTGGAGAAACATCCGCAAAAGGTAAACAAAAGTGGCCAGCCACACCCTGAATGGTGTAAAGAGTGATTGACGACATCTACTTAAAACTAGTTGTCAAAAAGATTCTAGTGCGGTTTTTGGCCGTCGGATCGGCAAAACCGTCGTATGCAACCCGAAAAGAGAATTACGAGCAAATCTAACATGCTTCGGTTTATTGTTTGTAGAAATGACGGTTTCAGCACTGTGATCTATAGAAAAAACATTCCATATTTTATAAAATCAGTTTAAAATATTGTTCAGTGATATAGAATGAGAAAAAAATTTATTGCTTTCGGTTGCTTCCATTCTTGTTCTTAAGATACTACACCAACATTAGATTTCACTCTTTTGCAATTCAAAGGAATTCCATTGTTTGTAGACACTAGAATGGTTCCATTGTCTTCCATTATTGTTCACTCAACTGTTATCGAATTGACAGATTCATATGCTTTTTTTCTATCGAACATTGTCTCGAAGACTCAACGATATTTTAATTGTTTTAGATCAACAAATCAAGGTAACTGTTTTTTTGTCGTTCTGATTGACAACGTGTACCTTCACCACGACCAGGAATAGAACTCGGAGCTCGATTTCACACGTAGTTGTTGGTTAAGCTTTTGAAAACATAGTAAGATTTCAAAATTCTGTTTGAATATTGAACTTTTCTAAATCTTCCTGTTTGATATATGTCTACTTTTAATGATTTTCGATGCATACCCAAATGCTCTGAAATCTTCCTCGTACTGAAGTAAAGAACTCAAAGTAAAGGGGAAGGAAAAAGGGATAAATAGAATGTTTTGTATTTGAAGTACCTGTAAGCATGAGTGTTACGATTTGGTAGTAAAAAGTCGCCCCTCTTATATTCAGTCGAAGCTGCCAACAAAATGAGGATTTGCCATTGCACAAACAACCGTCGGATGTAAACAAAACCGGCCACCACCTGAATGACGTAAAGAGCGATTGACGTACATCTACTTAAAACTAGTTGTCAAAAAGATGCTCGTGCAGTTTTCGGCCGTCTGTTCAGCAAAACCGTCGTATCCAACCAGAAAAGAGAACTACGAACAAATCTAACATACTTCGGGTTACTGTTTATAGAAATGACTGTTTTATCACTGTGTTCTATGGAAAAAAACAATACATATTTTTAAAAAGCAGTTCAAATATATTATTGATTGATGAAGAATAAAAAAAATATTTCATTGTTGTCGGCTGCTTCTATTCTTGTTCGATTCTTTCTATACCTAACAATAGATTTCATTGTTTTGCAATTCAAAGGAATAAATTGTTGGTAGACACATAAATGGTTCCATTGTATACTATTATTTTTCACTTAACTGTTATCGAATTCACAGTTTCATATAATTTTTATTTCTTTTGGGCATTGTCTCGAAGACACAACATATTTTAACTGTTGTAAATCAACAAATCAAGCTACGTTTTCTTTTTGTCGTTCTGATTGACAACGTGTATCATCGCGACGACGAGGAATTGAACTGGGAGCATGAATTCCACGTAGTTGTAGGTTAAACTTTTGATACAATTATAAGATTTCGGTATTTTGTTTGAATAATAAACTTTTCTAAATCCTCCTGTTCAATAGAAGTCTACTTTTATTTATTTTCGAAGCAAACCTTAATGTTTTCAAATATATCTCGCTTCTTTTTTGGTATTTCCCGTCTAACCTCAGTCAACAGCCATACCATGGTGGACACATGGTAGAAATTGATGGCATCGATGAAGTTACTTTGAAATAACAGACTTAATAACAGCAAGTGCTAGTGCATAAATTAAAAAAGTCATTAATTTGTGTGAAAACAAAAGAAACCTTGGTTGAATGATGAATGTAGCAATGCATATCGGAAACAGAGGAAAGCATGGAATATCTTCAATATTATATAACTATATTGTATTTTAAAAAACAAAAGCAGCATTTCAAAAATTACAAAGACGTAGTCAGATGGATTTTGGGAGGAATTATTTAAATGGTGTAAATATTAAAACCACAAGTAAACAACTATGGAACAGGATTAAAAGAATTTCCGGTGTTTACACCAATAAACAAATTCCGATTCTAGAATTCAATAACCCAATATTATCGGCAACGAAAGATATAGGAAACAATATCTTTGAACTGATTTTGCAAAGAGGGATAGTTTTTTTTAAATAGAACACAGAACTGAAACACTCATTTCACATAACAATAACCCGACGATACGTTAATTTTGTTCATTGTTCACGTTCTAATTGTATTTGACGACTGCGCAGAACGGGCGCCCACAAACTGAACGAGCAACTTTTTCACAATCAAGTTTCAAATAGATGTAGTAAAATCTCCTATTACAGATATTTCAGGGTTGGCCACTTCCGTTTACCATTGGCTAATGATTATGCAATGGCAAAACCCCATTTTCGTGGCCTGCGACTGAATAACTATGGGTAAACTTTTTCTACCGACTCGTCACATTGTTGCTCACTTCAAATCAACAACATTCCATTCATCCATTTTTCCTTCCCATTTACTTTTTCATTTTAATTATATATTTTTTCAGAGATTCATCTAAGCATAACCCAAAATGTGGGGAAAAAATACTTATTTGTTCCAAAAAAAATACAAAAATTAAGATGCGTCAGCAGCACGTGGTGTTTCCAGGTGGTCACCCTCCCAACTACTGAGCACGCCCTAAGGTGCTTAACTTCGGTGATTGAACGAGTACCGTTGTGTTCACCATGGTATAGCCGAAGACAGAACTTTCACAGAAAATGCCAGAAAAGAAGTGATGAAGATTTAAAAACAGTAGGGAGTGCATCGAAAATCGTTAAAAGTTGTATATCAAAGAGGAGCATATAGAAAAGTTTGCTATTCAAACAAAATCATGAAATTTTAAAATTTAATGAAAAGCTTAACCTACAACTACGTGTTAATTCGTGATCCCAGTTTAATTCCTGGTAGTTGCGGGGATACACGTTTTAAATCACAACAACAAAAAGAAACATACCTTAAATTGTTGTTCTAAAACAATAAAAATATCGTTGATACTTGAGACAATACTCATAAGAAAGAAAGCTATCGAAACCTTCAATTCGATAACAGTTAAGGGAATAATAATCGAAAACAATGGGACCATTCTAGTGTCTACCAACAATGGAATTCTTTTGAATTGCAAAACAGTGAAATCTATTGTTAAGTATAGTATTAATGAAACAAGAATTGGAGCAACCAACAACAATGGGATATTTTTCATTCTTCAACAATCAACAATATCTTTGAACTGATTTTACAAAAGAGAAATGGTTTTTTCCATAGAACACAGTGCTAGAACAGTCATTGCAATTAACAATACACCTACGCATGTCAGCTTTGTTCATTGCCCCCTGTGTTCTGGTTTCATTCGACGTCTCCTTCGATTGGAAGCCCGAAAACTGTACGAGCGTCTATCTGACAATTAAATTTAAACAGATGTACTGAATTCGCTCTTTATACCATTCAGAGCGTGGCCACTTCCATTTACCACTGTCGGAAATTTGTGCGATGGCAAAACCCCATTTTGCGGGCTGCCTGCGACTGAATATTAAAAGAAAAAGTTTTTGCTACCAACATGTTCCATTCGTGCTCACTTCAGTTTAATAACATTCCATTCATCCATTTTTCCTTCCCCTTTACTTTTGTCTTTCAAATATAAGTTTTTTGCAGTTATTCATCTATGGGCGTAACCGGATTGTTCCCCTCCGAAAATTGTTCGCTTCTCTTCGATCTTGATGTCCTATGTAATCAAAAGTAAGCATGGTCCTTACTGAGCTCTGTGCATCAGGCGTTCGTCTTCGAAGTCTTGCTATATCCGGACTTTCTACTTCTGGTTCCATTACGTGCTCTGAAATACCACTGCTTTTCTCAAATTGAGTGTGTTTGTAGTGTTTACCGCCGAATGACCTAATAATCCGGTTTGGCGTCGAATGGTGTACTTCCAGATTAAGGTGTTGATCTGTAGAAAATCTGTCTCCAACAGAGCTCTTGTCAATCTTCGAATCTTTCGTTCCCTTGGCGCATCTATCTGTATTTCCTTCTCTAATCCAATTCACTGTTGCATCAGCTGTTTCGGTCTTCTTTTCTTCGGGTGTTGGTGAATTCTGATCACCAAATGATGTCGTTGCTTGAACATGCGATGTACGTAAATCATCTGGATCCGAATCGTCCTGATCTAAATTCATTTTGATTACTTTGATACGTTTAAAATTCTTACAGAATCCAATGAGATAAAAGTAAAATTTTACGTCTAGAACAATAAGAAATTATCGTACCTCAAAAGGAAAAGCGATTCTCAGGACGAGAAGATTCAGGAATCGTATTCAAGTGAGTATCAGCACAAACTATTCAAATACAAATACAAATATTGACGACCAGCTACAGGATCGAGCCCAACAAGGCTGGTCCTTTGTTTATGAATTCTCCAATTCCCACTGACTATCCAATTGTGTCTTAAATTCGTACACTCCCTTTGAATTAACTATATTTTCTGGCAACGCGTTCCAACTGTCTATTACCCTATTAAAGTAGTAGTTTTTCCTTAAATCCCGATTAAAATGTGTCTTATTCAATTTATACCCATGGCCCCTTGTTCTGTTATCCCTATTGAAATTTAAGCCCTCTGTGTCCCCTTGTTTTACAAACTTGAAAAGCTGAATCAAATCCCCCCTCCTTCTTCTTCTTTCCAGTGTATACATGTTTAGCTTACTTAAACGTTCATTATAGTCGAAATTTGCTAGCCCCTTTATTATTTTTGTAGCTCTGTGCTGAACCCTTTCAATTGATTCTATTCGACACCTTTATAAAAGAATACTATTCACTTTTACTTCACTTGTATTCGTTATGATTTGAAAGAAGTTTTCCATAGTACAGAAAAATATGACATTAAGATGATAAATGTTCACTGAAAACTATCACCAATAGAATTTTGTTCTCTTATTTTCGAACAAAACTATTTCGGGTTTGAAAATGAAACGAAATACATATACTTCGACCAATGAACGATTGAAAATAAGAGTACATCATACAATAACCTTTTTTTATAAATTCGTTTTATTTTATACGAATGGTAATGGTAATTTTAGTTAACGTCGTACTAGAGCAACACAACGGGCTATTGACGACGGTCCGGAATCAGTCCCTTAAGGGAAAGATTCGAGGACAACACCTCGTAATTTTGAACCACGGTCAGATGACGAAGCAACACCTGAGCTGGCACCCCACTCTCCAAACTTCCACGCCAACCCAACGTGAGGACTTTCGGCCACGACAGATTTAAGGTGCACCAGCCGCCTCTACACCATACGTTTACAAACATCCATGCCCGGACCCGGATTCGAACCAGGAACCTTCCGATCTAGAGGCTAACACCTTAACCACTATACCGGTTGGTCGGCTATTTTATACGAAAAATTTAAATTTTCATCAACTTTTGATCGCGTTAAAAACTAAATTGGATCACTATGTTCGAAGCACAAAGAAAGCGAAAGTTGTTTACACTTGTGAAGTTGCTTGACCTCGTCATCTGAACGTGGATTAATATTACGAAATGTTGTTTTCTGATCTTTTTCTTCGGGATTGGATCCTAGAATGTCTCCAATAGCTCTTTGGTCTACTTCTCTGTTTGATGTAAAATAAATATCTAACTATCTAAGAACACTGGTGCTGTGATTTTACCCACTGTGCTAGGTACCTGGGTGTTGCAGTCTTTACAGGTTTTATTCCTTGAATTTCTATCCTGGGTGAATTTTTCTTTTTGACAAATTTTATTTTAACTATTCGCCTTTCAAAATTTGCAGGCTGGCAAAAACGGAGATTTACGTGTTCAAAATTTGAACAAAGACCGTCGTGTACGTGTAGGTTGGTTCATGTTAAAATTTCCATGGCAACAAATGTAATCTTGTTGCTGTGGTATGGAAATTTGGAGAATAGGTTATCAGTTCATGTGTTAATCTTTTAATCTGATAGTGGTCAAAATTATATATCTTTAAAATATCTTTTAGTCTCTTCATTTCGCACTTATAGCGGATCGTCGCCAATAGCCCTCTGTGTCACTCCAGTGCGACGGTAATGCAACTACTTTATTTTGTCGGTCAGTCTAAAAAATATTTTTTGACGTTGAACTATATGATACATTTTTGTTTGATATTGAATGCGTATGGAACCACGTTTGGCTTTTTTTACATTATTCACTATCCACCAATAAGTATTTGGACACCAATGCACATGACGATACCTGCGGTCCTGATATACGTCACGACCTCTGCCGTTAAGTATCGTGTAGGAAACAACATTGACATTAGTCGTATGCCTGATGCCACGAAGTGCAGAGTTAAGATTTAAGGAAATGTGTAATCGACGGGTTTCACAGAAATGGCGATCCTTAAGGGGCATATCTAATCAGCTGAATGACTTAAAATAGACAGTGGCAAAATCGACAGACCCACAAGACCGGGAGATAGATACTGACGTGTGCTGTCCAGAGATATTCGGAAGAACCGCACCCAACCAATGGCACCTTTACTCCAGGAGTTTCAACAGGCGTCCGGGAGTGTTGTTTCGATTCATATCATCCGTAAGGAAGCCCATCTGCTTGGTTTTCATGGACGTGCTGCAGCCCATAAGCCTTTGATCACGAAGTCCGAACATGCTGCTCAGTAAATGTGATGCAAAGCACGTCGAAAGTGGACCGTAGATCAAAGGAAACGGGTGCTCAGGAGCGACGAATCAAAGTTAACCTTCTTCCGTTGGGATGGCAGGGTCTGGGTCTGGCGTCTGCCTGGAGAACGCCACCTGCCAGAATGCATTGTGCCCTCAGTTAAGTTCATCGGAAGTGGAATTATGGTCTGTGTTGTTTCTCCTGGTATGGACAGGGACCCTTGGTCCAAACTCGTGGTAAGTTTTTACGGGTAGGACTCATGTTACTTCCAGGACGAAAACGCTAGCTGTCATGTTGCGATGTCCACCATGGGTTGGTATGGTGACAATGGAGAGCCCAGAATGCCCCAGCCCTACCCAGGGCCCAGAACTGAACCCAATCGAGAACCTCTGCGACAACATAGATCGCCGAATAAAGAGGTTATGTGCAGATTAACTTGTGTGATCCGTTAAAGTACCGAAAAATGTTTCATTTTTCAAATTACCTTTTTGCTCTGCAAATTACCTAGATAATCTGCAGATTACCTTCTACTCATTCGTTAAAGTGAAAATAAGAACTTTGCTGGAACAACATCAACGTTTTTTTTTTGTTACGATTAAATTAACATAATGTTGTTGAATTATTTTTCGATTGCTAAAGAATCAAGTTAATATAATCTAAAAAACAATAAATTAGTTGTTTGAAACTATCATCAATCAATTATAAAACTCGATTACAAAGAAGCAAACGGTTTAAAATATTATTAAAACTGAGGAAATTAACACGGTGTTATTTATTTACTTTTCAATATGTAAAGAATCAAATTAATACAATGAAATAATCAACAAATTATTTGATAGAATCAATAATCAATGAATTCAAAAAACTATAATAGAAAGAATCAAATGGTTTAAAATATTATTACAACTAAGGAAATGAATTTGCTAAACACGATAAAAATTATGCTTACTTATTAGTGCAATGTAAAGATTGGTGACACTTTGAATTACATGGCAATTGATTTTTGTGACCAGCACATCTATTTGTGGTACATTTCGATTTGGCCCAGTACCAAGGGATTGTTTTATTGCTGTTTGACGTAAAGATCTTTCTACAACAGGGACATCTTCTTTCGTTAAAAATCTCTGTTCGCAAACAATGAATTCAGATTTTGCATACAATTGTTTTAAAATACCGGTATTAGTAATAAGTTTATAAAATCTATCCTCTCTTTTAGTAAGAACCACAGCTAAAATCGAGCGGGCAACAGTTTTTGCTCTGTCTACTTTGGGTACTTTAATTCGCACAGTGACACCTTCATGGACATTTGGGTGCTTTGCATTAGAAACTGCTAACATTATTTGTGCTTGTTTTTCTAAACCTTTCCTGGATCCATCACGCTGTATTTTCATATCCGAATACTATTTACAGATGTTGCACAATACATTCTTATGATACCCTTCCTCTTTAGAATCTATTTCACCACAAATTACATGAACAAACATATCACACGATCACTTGTAGCGAAAGGAAATGAGAGAAACAGGCGAAAGGAAATTCAAAGTGGAGTGAGAGAGGGAAGATGTAGGGAAAGGAAATGAGCGAACAAACTTTTGAACTTTAAGAGATACAGAAGCCGTTAATGTGCACATTACCTTGGTTAAATGAGGAAAAATCTTGATTCCCCCCGATCGTCAAAGAAGGAAATCAATTAATCTGCAGATTAACTATATAATGTGCACATTAACAGCTTTCGAGCATCTGCGGTAACATATATACTTGTTATATCTGGTGGGGCCTTGTCGACCTCTCGACAGAAGAGGGAAAAGCTCTGCTGGGTCCAAAACGGTCAGCCGAGAGAGTTTGATTGATTCTAAGGGGCAGCAGTAGTCGTATAAATACTATCCAAAAATCCAGTCACAAGATGCGTGACATCCTGTTGACATACTATCGCCGGATGCGTATTGTTTCATGTGTCCTTGCACGCATCCGGCGTGACAGGATGCGGGTTCTATTTTTAAGCCCGATGCACATCCGTCCACAGGAAGTGTCTTTTGTGATAAGGAATTTAGTGACTGGCACCTTGACATCCAAAGGCTGCAGAACAGCCTCCTTGTATAATAACGATAAAACTGCCGCCATGCGCCGCTGAGCAGAAGGTTGCAAAGTCTGTGGGGATGTGTACAAAAAAAACTACACAGTCAATTTTTTTTCGTTCCAAATTCAACTAACGTTGGTCACTAACCCAACGAAAAAACACCACCACTCACGAACCCACTCCACTCTTCCGAGGCGAGATGGTTCGTGAGACTGGATTTGTTTTTGCAATTTATTAAATCCATACAATTACAGAGATTCAAAAAAATTTTACACGAGATGAAGATTTTTTTCTTCTTTGTTATGCTGTTTGGATGATATATTTTGGTTTGACAGTGAGTTATAAATTTCATCAAACAATACAAGTCGTAAATAATGTATATGAAACCAAGGTTGTCTTCTTTTTTTTTCTCAAGAATACCGTATAAATTTTACAAGCTTTGTTTTTACAAAGAAGTTGCACTGTATCACACAGTGCGCACAACATTTATTCCTCGTGCGGTATACGACGTACCACATCATGAGGCAACACGTCCTCCAAGAAAGACGTACCGCATCATGTGGCAACACGTCCTCCAAGAAAAGAAATGTTAACCACCTCTCCGTTGCAATCTCCACGAGTTTCTGATTGTTCTTCTCTACGAGTTCTTTGTGAAAAAAACAACAAGGTAATTTTTGAAATTGAAGAAAATAACTTAAAAGTTTTAGTCTCTATAAACCTCGTTTAAAATTTTAAGTAGAATAGAATTTAATCTTTTGCTATTCAAAAGAATTCCATTGTTGTTAGAAACTAGAAAGTTTTCGTTGTTTTCCATTATTGTTCACTCAACTGTTCTCGAATTGACTGTTTCATATGCTTTTTTACTTTCGAGCATTGTATCGAAGACTAAACAATATTTTAATTGTTATGGATCAACAAATCAAGGTGAGTGTTCTTTTTGTCGTTCTGATTGGCATCCCCACCACGACCAGGAATTAAACTCGGAGCTCGATTCCACACGTAGTTGTTGGTTAAGCTTTTGATAACGTGATAAGATTTCGCAATTCTGTTTGAATATTGAAATTTTCCAAATCCTCCTGTTCGAAAGATGTCTACTTTTAATGATTTTCTATGCAAACCCCAATGCTTTCAAATCTTCCTCATTTCTCATTTGGTATTTCCTGCCAAACGTCTGCCAACGGCCATACCATGGTGAACACACCGGTTCTCGTTCGATCACCGAAGTTAAGTGTATTCGATCATGGTCAGTACTTGAGAGGGATACCATCTGGGAACAACGCATCTTGTTGCAGCCTCTTAATTTTTGTATTTTTTTTTTGGAAGAAATAAGTGTGTTTTTCCACATTTCGGATATTGTATTCTATGAAAAAATGTATAACTGAAAGTAAAGGGGAATGAAAAAGTGAAAAATAGAATGTTTTGTACTTGAAATAAGCATGAATGTTACGAGTTCGTAGTAAAAAGTCGCCCCTTTTATATTCAGTCGGATGCAGCTATCAAAATGAGGATATGCCATTGGAGAAACATCCGCAAAAGGTAAACAAAAGTGGCCAGCCACACCCTGAATGGTGTAAAGAGTGATTGACGACATCTACTTAAAACTAGTTGTCAAAAAGATTCTAGTGCGGTTTTTGGCCGTCGGATCGGCAAAACCGTCGTATGCAACCCGAAAAGAGAATTACGAGCAAATCTAACATGCTTCGGTTTATTGTTTGTAGAAATGACGGTTTCAGCACTGTGATCTATAGAAAAAACATTCCATATTTTATAAAATCAGTTTAAAATATTGTTCAGTGATATAGAATGAGAAAAAAATTTATTGCTTTCGGTTGCTTCCATTCTTGTTCTTAAGATACTACACCAACATTAGATTTCACTCTTTTGCAATTCAAAGGAATTCCATTGTTTGTAGACACTAGAATGGTTCCATTGTCTTCCATTATTGTTCACTCAACTGTTATCGAATTGACAGATTCATATGCTTTTTTTCTATCGAACATTGTCTCGAAGACTCAACGATATTTTAATTGTTTTAGATCAACAAATCAAGGTAACTGTTTTTTTGTCGTTCTGATTGACAACGTGTACCTTCACCACGACCAGGAATAGAACTCGGAGCTCGATTTCACACGTAGTTGTTGGTTAAGCTTTTGAAAACATAGTAAGATTTCAAAATTCTGTTTGAATATTGAACTTTTCTAAATCTTCCTGTTTGATATATGTCTACTTTTAATGATTTTCGATGCATACCCAAATGCTCTGAAATCTTCCTCGTACTGAAGTAAAGAACTCAAAGTAAAGGGGAAGGAAAAAGGGATAAATAGAATGTTTTGTATTTGAAGTACCTGTAAGCATGAGTGTTACGATTTGGTAGTAAAAAGTCGCCCCTCTTATATTCAGTCGAAGCTGCCAACAAAATGAGGATTTGCCATTGCACAAACAACCGTCGGATGTAAACAAAACCGGCCACCACCTGAATGACGTAAAGAGCGATTGACGTACATCTACTTAAAACTAGTTGTCAAAAAGATGCTCGTGCAGTTTTCGGCCGTCTGTTCAGCAAAACCGTCGTATCCAACCAGAAAAGAGAACTACGAACAAATCTAACATACTTCGGGTTACTGTTTATAGAAATGACTGTTTTATCACTGTGTTCTATGGAAAAAAACAATACATATTTTTAAAAAGCAGTTCAAATATATTATTGATTGATGAAGAATAAAAAAAATATTTCATTGTTGTCGGCTGCTTCTATTCTTGTTCGATTCTTTCTATACCTAACAATAGATTTCATTGTTTTGCAATTCAAAGGAATAAATTGTTGGTAGACACATAAATGGTTCCATTGTATACTATTATTTTTCACTTAACTGTTATCGAATTCACAGTTTCATATAATTTTTATTTCTTTTGGGCATTGTCTCGAAGACACAACATATTTTAACTGTTGTAAATCAACAAATCAAGCTACGTTTTCTTTTTGTCGTTCTGATTGACAACGTGTATCATCGCGACGACGAGGAATTGAACTGGGAGCATGAATTCCACGTAGTTGTAGGTTAAACTTTTGATACAATTATAAGATTTCGGTATTTTGTTTGAATAATAAACTTTTCTAAATCCTCCTGTTCAATAGAAGTCTACTTTTATTTATTTTCGAAGCAAACCTTAATGTTTTCAAATATATCTCGCTTCTTTTTTGGTATTTCCCGTCTAACCTCAGTCAACAGCCATACCATGGTGGACACATGGTAGAAATTGATGGCATCGATGAAGTTACTTTGAAATAACAGACTTAATAACAGCAAGTGCTAGTGCATAAATTAAAAAAGTCATTAATTTGTGTGAAAACAAAAGAAACCTTGGTTGAATGATGAATGTAGCAATGCATATCGGAAACAGAGGAAAGCATGGAATATCTTCAATATTATATAACTATATTGTATTTTAAAAAACAAAAGCAGCATTTCAAAAATTACAAAGACGTAGTCAGATGGATTTTGGGAGGAATTATTTAAATGGTGTAAATATTAAAACCACAAGTAAACAACTATGGAACAGGATTAAAAGAATTTCCGGTGTTTACACCAATAAACAAATTCCGATTCTAGAATTCAATAACCCAATATTATCGGCAACGAAAGATATAGGAAACAATATCTTTGAACTGATTTTGCAAAGAGGGATAGTTTTTTTTAAATAGAACACAGAACTGAAACACTCATTTCACATAACAATAACCCGACGATACGTTAATTTTGTTCATTGTTCACGTTCTAATTGTATTTGACGACTGCGCAGAACGGGCGCCCACAAACTGAACGAGCAACTTTTTCACAATCAAGTTTCAAATAGATGTAGTAAAATCTCCTATTACAGATATTTCAGGGTTGGCCACTTCCGTTTACCATTGGCTAATGATTATGCAATGGCAAAACCCCATTTTCGTGGCCTGCGACTGAATAACTATGGGTAAACTTTTTCTACCGACTCGTCACATTGTTGCTCACTTCAAATCAACAACATTCCATTCATCCATTTTTCCTTCCCATTTACTTTTTCATTTTAATTATATATTTTTTCAGAGATTCATCTAAGCATAACCCAAAATGTGGGGAAAAAATACTTATTTGTTCCAAAAAAAATACAAAAATTAAGATGCGTCAGCAGCACGTGGTGTTTCCAGGTGGTCACCCTCCCAACTACTGAGCACGCCCTAAGGTGCTTAACTTCGGTGATTGAACGAGTACCGTTGTGTTCACCATGGTATAGCCGAAGACAGAACTTTCACAGAAAATGCCAGAAAAGAAGTGATGAAGATTTAAAAACAGTAGGGAGTGCATCGAAAATCGTTAAAAGTTGTATATCAAAGAGGAGCATATAGAAAAGTTTGCTATTCAAACAAAATCATGAAATTTTAAAATTTAATGAAAAGCTTAACCTACAACTACGTGTTAATTCGTGATCCCAGTTTAATTCCTGGTAGTTGCGGGGATACACGTTTTAAATCACAACAACAAAAAGAAACATACCTTAAATTGTTGTTCTAAAACAATAAAAATATCGTTGATACTTGAGACAATACTCATAAGAAAGAAAGCTATCGAAACCTTCAATTCGATAACAGTTAAGGGAATAATAATCGAAAACAATGGGACCATTCTAGTGTCTACCAACAATGGAATTCTTTTGAATTGCAAAACAGTGAAATCTATTGTTAAGTATAGTATTAATGAAACAAGAATTGGAGCAACCAACAACAATGGGATATTTTTCATTCTTCAACAATCAACAATATCTTTGAACTGATTTTACAAAAGAGAAATGGTTTTTTCCATAGAACACAGTGCTAGAACAGTCATTGCAATTAACAATACACCTACGCATGTCAGCTTTGTTCATTGCCCCCTGTGTTCTGGTTTCATTCGACGTCTCCTTCGATTGGAAGCCCGAAAACTGTACGAGCGTCTATCTGACAATTAAATTTAAACAGATGTACTGAATTCGCTCTTTATACCATTCAGAGCGTGGCCACTTCCATTTACCACTGTCGGAAATTTGTGCGATGGCAAAACCCCATTTTGCGGGCTGCCTGCGACTGAATATTAAAAGAAAAAGTTTTTGCTACCAACATGTTCCATTCGTGCTCACTTCAGTTTAATAACATTCCATTCATCCATTTTTCCTTCCCCTTTACTTTTGTCTTTCAAATATAAGTTTTTTGCAGTTATTCATCTATGGGCGTAACCGGAAATGCGGAAAAATCACACATATTTCTTTCGAATAATAATACAAAAATTAAGGGGCGGAACAACACGTGATTCACACTTAGGTGGTCAGCCTCATAAGTACTGAGTAAGCCCGAAAAGGTGCTTAACTTCGGTGATCGAACGAGTATCGTTGTGTTCACCATGGTATGGCCGTCGGCAGACATTTCACAGGAAATGCCTGAAAAGAAGTGAGAAAGATTTGAAAGCAGTAGGGTTTGCTTTGAAAATCGTTAAAAGTAGATATCTATCGAAGAGAAGCATTTAGAAAAGTTCAATATTCAAACAAAATCAAACGAAATCTTAAAATTTGATTAAAAACTAAGGTTTCACTATGTTTGAATTCGTGCTCTGTGTTCGATTCCTGGTTGAGGCGGGGAGACACTTTGTTAATCAGAACTATAAAAATGAAAAATACATGAAGTTGTTGTTCTGCAACAAGTAAAGCACCGTTGAGTTCTGGAGACAATGCGAAAAAGAAGGAAAGAAATGTAAACAGTCCATACGATAACAGATTAGTGTGAGCAATCTATATAAATAAGAATGGAGTGTTTGTTTGTACATTCAATATTTTCGACCCATTTCAAGTTTTCTATCCGTTTTGGACCCTTCTGATGCCGAATCTGCCTTTTTCTCGTTTGGTGTCTGTCTGTCTGTATGTTGTGCCCTGTACACGTCCACGCGGTTTAAGATATTTTCATGGAAATTTGCATACAGTGAGTACTTATCTTGATTTAGTGAATGGAATTGGTTGCGAAAGTCTGTCTGTCCGTCTTTCTGTTCTATGCTCGATTTTGTGTTTGTGTGTTTGTGTAGGCATCACATTAATTGTATTCCAGATATTTGATTGCAGTGTATTTTATTTTATACATTATCTATAAATTTAGTGAATGCAATATTAAACATTTCTTTATTGTTATATTTAGACGAGTTTCATGCTAAAACACCTTAGTAAGTATACTTAAATCAACCATAGTTTGGTAGTTTTGTAAAAATTGGAATGTCTATTGAATATTACGATTAATTCGATTGCTTTACCAGTACTGCTGAAAAAGTAATTATTCTTCAAAAAATTATTTTTTTTAATGGAATTTCATCTCTGATACGTCATTTATTTCGAGTCTTATTTTTATTCTTTGCGCAATGAAAACGATTTCCGAATATTTGGGACAGACGATATTTTTCAATGCAACGAGAATGAACAAGATCGCGCGAGCAGTGATATTTTTTCTGGTTCTTTCGCTCTGAATTAATTTCACATTTCTAAATTTTGTACACTTTTAGTTGTAAGTTGTGGCAACTGTGCGAGATCAAGAGATAAAATTGAATCACAAATTAATATCTTTAGAACAATTTTTTGAGACATCTTTTATTTTGTTTTACTTCCCTGTTTCCTGTTTTAAATATTTATTATTTTAATAAATGTGTTTTCCTTCTCATCACACCCAACAGCACCACAAAGTATTAGACTTGAAAATGTTAGGTAAGTCAGTATAAATTTTCAGTAAATTTTAAGTGTAGTTATGCCAGTATTGAAAGAATAATGCCGTTATTTAAAGAATAATGCCGTTATTTAAAGAATAATGCCGTTATTTAAAGAATAATGCCGTTATTTAAAGAATAATGCCGTTATTTAAACAATAATGCCGTTATTTAAAGAATAATGTCGTTATTGAAATAATAATAATGTTTAAAAATCCAAACTAGAACTTTTTCCAACATTAAAAAATTCGTTGTAGTAATGACAGGAGAAGATTGCAAAATTTCACAATGTCGCATACCGGAGGCAAGAGTGCCACAAGTAAAAAAATATTGTTTTGTTGACTATGAGTGCGAGAGCACTCGCCGTAAATCGTAATTTTAATTAATTGAGTTGCACATGAAAAGAACTTAAGAAAGGGAATTCCAAATCTTCCTATAAATCGTCTTTTATAGTAGTAACCTTAGTATCACCTTTCGTCTTTTTGTAGCTTTGTCATACAGCAATTGTGCGATGTATGTGAAATGTATTACATGAATGGATATGCATGTGTAGGATTTGTGTCCAAAGTAAGTTGTAGAAAATATAAAGATGGCGACAGGTGTTAAATTAAATTTTTATTCTACAAAAAACGTAAGTCATTATATATTTTGATTATCTCTTCAATCTAGAGTAAACGAATTCAAACCGAGTAAGGTCGGGTATTTTGCTAGTAATTGATAACAATGGAACCATTCTCGAGTCTACAAAAAATGAACTTCTTTTGAATTACAAAAGGATGAAATCCGTTGTTAGGTATAGTATCAATCGAACAAGAATTGGAGCAACCGACAACAATAGAATATTTTCTTCTCCTTCATCAATCATTAATATCTTCAATTAATAAAAATGACGATTTACGTCTAGTCCTCTCTCACTGATTGTCAACAAAATAATATTTTTTTACTCATGTGCTGTGATTTTATCCACTGTGCTAGGTACATGGGAGTTGTAAGCTTTACAGGTTTGATTCCAGTCAAGTTCTTTCCTGGGTCAACTGTTATTTTCGCTGAGGGCCCCTTTAATTCGGCAGGCTGGTAGCAACGGAGTTGTACTTCAAAATTTGACCAAAGACCGTCTTGTAAGTGTAGGTTGGTTTACGTTAAAACTGTTTTGGCGTCAAATGTAATCTTGTTGCTTTGGTATGGAAATTTGGAGAGTAGGTTATCAGTTCAGGTGTTGACATTTTCATATGCTAGGGGTTCAAAGTAACGATGTGTATTTTAGTACTTTTATTTGGGACTTACATCAGATCGTCGCAAATAGCCCGCTGGGTCGCTCCAGTGCGGAGGTGTTGCATCTATCTCACTTTGTGTCACTGTCAAGAAAATATTTTTTTGACGTTGAACTATATGATATATTTTTGTTTCACAGTGAGAAGTAATTTTTTGAGTTAGTATTTGGACACCTATGCAAATGAGGATAGCTGATATACGTCCCTCCCTCCACCGTTAAGTATCGTGTAGGAAACAACATTGGCATTTGTCGCATGCAAGATGGCACGAAGTGAAGAGTTCTCTGATTTCGAGAAATTTTGCAATTTTTGAAAGGATGAAAGTTTAAACACTATGAATTCATTGACGCTAATCATTTTGCAATATACACCCTGGAACAATCCCCTGTCACTTTAAGATGGCCATGTGTGATGGCAACTTGTGTTTTAAAGCAAATCAGATGTTTTACGTTTTGATTTTATTTTGAAAATTCACCTTTTAAATGCATTACCATGTATCAAATGATTTTTAGGAAAATATATACTTATTTTCCATGTCACAAATTCTGATTGTTTCCAAAAGAAAATATTGGTTTACATGTCATGTCAAAAACTAAATTTTCTATGTAACAAATTAATATAAGTATTTTTATAAAAACAGCGTATAGGGTGTAAGCTTACGAGGTTTTGAACTTATAAAAAAAATAGAGTATCTGGTTTTTAATTAATATGTACAGTTAAGGCATATAAAAAACAAGCTAGATGGTCACCTTTGCAGTTCTCAGAGCAAAGGGATGATGGCGTACAGAAATCGGTCTTGTTTTCTGTACTAGAGCATTTTGAACATGTTTCTTTGCCAAGGCAAGCAAGGAAAGAGTGTCCAAATCTTTGCCATTCAAAGCAACAAACTGGTTACACTATAAAAGGTCTAACTTGGTGTATTGAAAGTTAATATTATGTGTTTGGTAGGTATTTTTTGTCAATTTATTGAATTAGTGATTCTTTTGACATTAATTACATATTGTCCGGACAGGGATTCTAAGATGTCTTGTTCCGTAGCATGAACATAATCTGATTTAGAAATTACGCCTCTTGATGAATTCAATGTTTTATGGGGTGTAACAGTCACTGCTATTGGACCGACGAATTTTATTTTTTGAATGTTTAAAGCCTATGTTTTGTTAGAAATTTTTATAAGTAGTACATCTCTTGCTAATGTTTATTTTTATGTTTTTTGTCTCTCTAACCATTTTTAACATAGTTTTGTGTAGTAAATTAGCTGATTTGTTTTTTAGATGTTCCTCGTTACTCATCATTACAAAAACTTTTGCTCCGATATATTGTTTTCTTTAGTTTTATTACATAAGTGCTCCACTGAAGGAGAAGTTGATTTTTGGTTTTCCGTGTTTTAAAGTGAAATTTTCAGTCCCCGGAAGCACCACTCATCATGCAGTCCAACGAGAGGGTACAAGCTCCTGTACCAGAACTAGCCAGGGACTAGACTTACCCATGTCACCTCTATGACTGCCCTAAGGAGCTAGTTGGTGATCAGGTCCTTAGTCCAAGACGGATATACGCATCAGCCCATTAATATACTGGGACCAAATAACATTTCCTGTTTGTTCAAAGCAAGAACCGAAGTAATGTATTGGGGCGTTATGTTGTTTCTCAATCACCAGGATCACTTTTTCCGAAGAAAAAGATCTCCACGCACGGTAAACACGTGGGTGATATAATCCAAAAAAAGAATGAAAGCAACACAGTGGCGAAAAGCTTCTCCCGGAGAGCCCTTACCTCCGAAGAGGTAACCACTGTGAGGGAGGAAGAAACAGCAAAAAAAAAAGGGGAGGAGGAGAAAAAAGACGAAAGGGAAATATGTTCATTCAGGTTCCTTAGGATTGTGAAGCTCGTACGAACCTAAAGAAGGTATGTCCCTGAGGGCCGACAAAAATGGAATCTTTTATTATTCTTCATCAATCAACAATATCTTTGAAATCATTTGATAAAAGATAGATTATTATTTCCATAGAACACAGTGTTGAAATGGTCGATTCTATAAACAAAAACCCGAAGCATTTTAGCTTTGTTCACAGTTCTATTTTCTGGTTGCTATGCCGAACGGGCGGCCGAAAACTTCACGAGCATATTTTTAACAATCAAGTATTAAATAGATAACTGAAATCACTCTTTACACCATTCAGGGGGTGGCCACTTTTGTTTACTAATTGCGGAAGTTTGTGCAGTGGCAAATCCACATTTTGTTGGCAGCTTCCGCCTAAATATAAAAGGGGCGACTTTTTACTACCAATTCGTAAAAATCATGCTCACTTTAAATCTTAAACATTACATTTATCCATTTCCCATTTACTTTCAGTTATATATTTTTTGCAGAGATTCATTCATGCATTAGCCGAAATGTGAAAAAAAACACTTATTTCTTCCAAATAAAAATCCAAAAATTAAGAGGCTCCAACAGCACGAGGTGTTCCCAGTTGTTATCCCACCCAAGTACTGACCACGCCCGAAGGTGCTTAACTTCGGTGATTGAACGAGAACAGGTGTGTTCAAAATGGTATTGCCGTTGGCAAACTTTTCACAGGAAATACCAAAAAAAGAAGCGAGGAACATTTAAAAGCAGTAGGGTTTTCTTTGAAAATCGATAGACATATATCGAAGAGGTGGATTTAGAACATTTTAGTATTCAAACAGAATAACGAAACATAAAATTTTTTATCAAAATTTATCCTACAACAACGTGTGAATTCCTGCTTCGAGATCAATTCCTGGTCTTTGCAGGGATACACGTTGTCAATCAGAACGACCAAAAGAAAACTTACCTTGATTTGTTGATCTACAACAATTGAATTAACGTTGAGTCTTTGAGACAATGCTCAGAAGAAAAAAAGGCTTATGAAACTGTCAATTCCATAACGGTTGAGTGAGTAACAATAGAACCATTCTAGTGTCTACCAATATTGGAATTCTTTTGAAATTCAAAAGACTGAAACCTATTGTTAGGTATAGTATCAATCGAACAAGAATGGGAGCAACCAACAGCAATGGAATCTTTTCTTATTCTTCATCATTCAAGAATAACTTTAAACAAATTTTACGAAAGATGGATGATTTTTCCATTGAACACAGTGCTGACACAGTCATTTCTATATATTATAACCCGACGTATGGTAGCTTTGTTTATAGTTCTTCTTTCTCGTTGCTTTCGAAGGCCGAGCCGAAGAGGCGGCCGAAAACAGCACGGGCATTTTTTGACAATCAAGTTTTACATAGATATACTGAAATCGCTCTTTACACTATTCACGGGTTGGCCACTTTTGTTTACCTTTTGCGTATGTTTGTACAGTGGCAAATCCTCATTTTGTTGGCAGCTTCCGCCATAATATAAAAGAGACGACTTTTTACTACCAACTCGTAACATTCATGCTACCTCAAATCTAAAAAATTCCATTTATATTGTTTTTCCTTCCCCTTTTCTTTCAGTAATATACTTTTGCAGAGATTCCCGAAATGTGGATAGCCCGAAATGTGGAAAAACACACTTATTTCTTCAAATAAAAATACAAAAATTAAGAGACTCCAAAACTACACGCGGTGTTCCCAGATGGTATATCTCCCAAGTACTGAACACGCCCGAAATTGTTTAATTTCGGTGGTTGAACGAGAAGCGGTGTGTTCACATGGTTTGGCCTTTCACAGACGTTTGACAGGAAATACCAAAAAAAGCGAGGAAGATATGAAAGGAGTAGGGTTTTCTTCCCGAAGCATTCTTCGAAAATCATTAAAAGTAGACAACTATCGAAGAGAAGGATTTAGAAAAGTTTAGTATTCAAATAGAATAAAGAAACCTAAACTTTTGTGAAAAGTTTATCCTACAACTACGTGTGAATTCGTGCTCCGAGTTCAATTCTTGGTCGTGGCGGGAATACACGTTGTCAATCAGAACGACAAGAGGAAAATTTACCTTGATTTGTTGATATACAACAGTTAAACTATCGATGAGTTTTCGAGACAATGCTCAAAAGAAAAAAGCATATGAAACAGTTAATCGATAGCAGTTGAGTGAACAATAATGGAAAACAATGGAACCATACAAGTGTCTATAAACAATGGAATTCTTTTGAAGTGCAAAAGAGTGAAATCAATTATTAGGTATAGTATCAATCGAACAAGACTGGGAGCAACCGACAACAATGGAATCGTTTCTTATAATTCATAAATCAACAATATCTTTGAACAAATTTTATATAAGATGGATTATTTTTTTCATAGATCGTAGAGCTGAAACAGTCATTTCTACAAACAATAACCCGAAGCATGTTAGCTTTCTTTCACAGTTATCTTTTCTGGGTGCATACGACGCCTGTGAAGAACGGGCGGCCGAAAACTTCACGAGCATATTTTTAACAATCAAGTTTTAAATAGATAACTGAAATCGCTCTTTAAACCATTCAGGGGGTGGCCACTTTTGTTTACCATTGGCGGATGTTTGTGCAATGGCAAATCCTCATTTTGTTGGCAGCTTCCGCTTGAATATAAAAGGGGTGACTTTTTACTAACAACTCGTAACAATCATTATAACTTTAAGTCTAAGACATTCTATTTAGCCCTTTACATTTAGTTACATATTTTTAGCATAGATTCATCGATGCTTAACCTGAAATATGAAAAAATACATTTTTTTTTCCAAGTAAAAATACAAAAATTTTGAGGCTCCAAATAATCGGGGTGTTTCCAGGTGGTATCCCTCCCAAGTACAGACCACGGCCAAAGGTGCTTAACTTCGTACAACGAACGAGAACTGGTGTGTTCAACATGGTATTGCCGTTGGCATACTTTTGGCAGGTACTCAAACAGAATAACGTCACCTAAAATTTTATCAAATTTTGTCCTACAACTACGTGTGAATTTGAGCTCTGTGTTCAATTCCTGGTAATGACGGGCCTATACGTAGTCAATCAGAACGACAAAAAGAAAGCTTATCTTGATTTGTTGATCAGCAACAAATAAAATATCGTTGAGTCTTCGAGACAATGCTCAAGAGAAATAAAAGCATATGAAACAGTCAATTCGATAACAGTTAAGTGAACAATAATGGAAAACAATGGAATAATTCTAAGAATGGAAGCAACCGACAACAATGCATCTTGTTTTAAACATTTCATATGCTTGTTGTACCCTCGTTTCATGCTTTTTATAACCCTTGTTTCATGCTTTGTATACCCTTGTTGCATGTTGTCTGTACCCATGTTTTAGGCTTTTCATTCACTTGTTTTTTGTACGCCCTATCTGTACATATTTTTTACAATACAGATACACAGTTTTTTTATAAGCTCAAAATTGTGAAACTGAAGAAAATCTAGAATTTTGTTTTAGTACATTTTTTTATTTACCTTAAAGTAATCAAAATATCAATCTCATTTTGTTGGAAATCGTAGAAACTTTTACTATTTAATTTGCTTCACTTGATTTGTGTCGCAATTTTTTCAGATTAAAAAAAAAATTATTCTAAAAGATTGGTTCTATCTTATATGAACACATCCAAATTAATTCTTAAACACTTCTGTGCACAGTGGACCATACACCAGGTGTAAAAAAATGATGTTTTTTTAACAATCAAACTATCGCATTTTTTAATATTTAAATCTGATTTTTTTTTAATCCGAATTTTTTATTTGAATTTCTGTATACACCCAATACACTGTTTTTATAAAAAATACTGCTATTAATTTGTTACATAAAAAATTGATTTTTTGAAATGACTTGTAAACTAATATTTTCTTTTGGGTGACATGGTAACATGGTAAATGACATGGGTGACATGGTAATGAATATTTATTTTACTAAAAATCATAGTTTCTTACATGGTAATGCTATTAAAAGGTGAATTTTCAAAATAAATGCAAAACGTAAAACATTTGTTTTGCTTTAAAACACAAGTTGCCATGCTACATAGCTTTTCTTGCGTACATTACCTAAATTGTAGTCTAATTATATAAATATTTGTTATGGGTCATTACTCTTTAAGTGACAGGTGATTGTTTCAGGGTGTATAGTGCAAAATGATTAGCGTCAATGAATTCATAGTGTTTAAACTTTCATCCTTTCAAAAATTGCAAAATTTCTCGAAATCAGATAACTCTTCACTTCGTGCCATCTTGCATGCGACAAATGCCAATGTTGTTTCCTACACGATACTTAACGGTGGAGGGAGGGACGTATATCAGCTATCCTCATTTGCATGGGTGTCCAAATAGAAACTCTTAAAATTACTTCTCAATGTGAAACAAAAATGTACAAAGACTGTTCGCACTTTTTTTATACGATTTTGGTCAGCGGTAATAAAAAATCGTTTGCTGTAAAAGAAATAATTGCAGTTGGACTATGTTTTTAAAAGTCAAAATTATCGTCTGCGGCTTGAGAGGTTTGTTTTTATTCAAAATGGCGTTTTAACGAAGCAGTGGTTCGAAGGCTATATTTATGCTCTTTCCGAAGAGAAATATTCATATTCCGTCATCGAAAACGATGTGAGAGTCATGGTTTTGTGATATCTAAAGCGTCGATACGTACTATCGTCAACAAGAAAGGAAAAAAACGTCAAATTGGAGCCTCAAGTGGGACACAAATTCCAAACAAGTATCCAAGGAAGAAAGGGACATCTTCGACTATTGCAAAGGTGTGTTGTTTAATATTAAAAGAAAATCCCACTAGTCAAAGGACAATTGCAAAATCATTAAAATTATCGGTGTCCACTGTAAACAAAATAATAAACGTTGATTTAAATCTTAAGAAGGCGAAAAAACGCAATGTGCATCGTCTTTCTCCAAAGCATATCGCTGAACGCAGGACACGCTGCCGAATTCTATATGAAAAACACTTATCCAAAGAAAAATGGAAAAAAAATAGTCACAATATATGAATCATGGGTGTATTTAAATGACTGCAGCAAAAAAAAAGCCATTTATTATCATAAAAGGGGAGAAAAAATTTAAGTACATGGTTCACAGAATCGAAAGAAAGTTTTTCTAAGGGATTCATGATTGTTGCTGGTTTTTCATATAATGGCAAGTTAAAAAAAAAGAGAGTGGAAAAAAATGTCAAGATTAACTCCAAATTCTACCAGGAACATATTTTAACGCCAATTTTTCTGAATGAAATACCATCGCTTTCCCCACAGTGCCATCAATCTGTGGAACTCCATCAAGACAAAGCTAGCAGTCACACATCAAAATCCACTGTAAATTTCCTAAAAGAAATGGAACAAAAAACCGGTATCAAGGCCATACCCTTCACTGATATCCCTACTAAATCTCCCTATGTATCACCTATGGATTTTTGGGCTTTCGTACTTTTAAAATCTGCATTATCCAAACGTCGTCCCACAACCCTTACAGGACTCTGGAAAGCTGTTCAGGAGAAATGGGATCGAATACCTCTTCTGACACTTCAAAAGGCATTATTATTCTGGAAATTACGGTGTCGAAAGATAGTTCAGAATAAGGGCTATCAAATAAAACATTTAAAACACAAGAATTTTATATAATTTAGTTTCGTGAATACAATATACATTATTTAAAAAATGTGTGAACAGCCTCTGTATCATAATTCAACGTCAAAAAAATATTTTCTTGACAGAGACACAAAGTGAGATAGTTGCAACTCCGCCGCACTGGAGCGAATCTGCGGGCTATTGGCGACGATTAGATATGAGTCCTGAATGAAAATACTAAAAGACACATTGTAATTTTGAACCACTATAATATGAAAATGTCAACACCTGAACTGATAACATACTCTCCAAATTTCCATACCACAGCAACAAGATTACATTTGACACCATGACAGTTTTAACGTAAACCAACCAACACTTACTTGACGGTCTTTGGTCAAATTTTGATTTCGTAAAACTCCGATGCTACCAGCCTGCCGATATAGAGGGGCCCACAACCAAAACAAAGTTGACAAAAAGAAAAATTGACACAGGAAATAATTTGACTGGAATCAAACCTGTAAAGCCAACAACTCCCAAGTACCTAGCACAGTGGGTAAAATAACAGCATCAGGGGTTTTAGATAAGTAGAAAGATAGGTAGGTAGTTAATTTACGTAAAACGGCAGTAACACAAGGGGCTAGTGGTGACTTTCTGGGATCCAATCCCGAAGAAAAATATCCGATAACTACACCTAGTAATTTTTATCCACGGTCAGATGACGACGTCAAGCGAGTTCAGGAGTTTAAACAAATTCCACTCTGTTTGTGCTTCGAACATAGTGATCAAAGATTTGACGTTACGTTCTTAACGTTATTTTCGTATAAAATAACACGAACTTATAAATAAGTTGATTATATCATATGCTCTAACTTTGCATCGTTCATTGGACGAAGTTTATATAGGTCGTTTCAGGTTCAAACCCGAAAAATTTCTGTTCTTAAGTAACAGAACAAAAATATGCTAATAATAATTTTCAATGTGCATGTATCATCTTAGTTTGGAGTCTGGGGTGCCTCGTCATCTAATCATGGTTTAAAATTAGAAGGTGTTGTCCTCGGTTCTTTCCATAAAGGGATTGATCCCGGACCGTCGTCAATAGCCCGTTGTGTTGCTCTAGTACGACGTTAATTAAAATTACCAAATTACCAGTATCATCTTAATGTCATACTTTTCTGTATTATGGAATACTTTTTTCAAATTATAACGAATACAAGTGAAGTAAAAGTGAAGATAATTCTTTTAAAAGGTGTCGAACAGTTTGTTGATACTTACTTTAATACGATTCCTGAATTTTCTCGTCCTGAGGATTACTTTTCCTTTTGCTGAACGAAAATGTATTACTTTCCAGACGTAAAATTTTACTTTTATCTAATTGGATTCTATTCGAATTTTATTCTAAAACTTATCAAAGTATTAAAAATGAATTTAGATCAGGAAGATTCGGATCCAGATGATTCTCGTTCATCGCATGTTCAAGCAACGACATCATTTGGTGATCAGAATTCACCAACACACGAAAAAAGCAAGACCGAAACAGCTGTTGCAACAGTGAATTGGATTCGAGCTCGTATTATGGATAAAAGGGGCGAAAAGAGCGAAAGGTTCAAAGACGGACAAGGGCTCTGTTGGAGAAAGATTTTCTTCGGATCGACATCTCAATCTGGTTCTACACCATTCGTTGCCAAACCGGATTATTAGGAACAAATACGTTGACAACAAACAAGGCAAAGACTGCAAACACCCGAGATTTGAGAAAAGTAGTGTTATTTTAGAGTACAAAATGGAACCGGTTGTAGCAAGAGATCGAACACGAACGCCTGATGCACAGAGCTCAGTTAGGACCATGCTTCCTTCTGATTACATAGGACATCAAGATTGCAGTGAAGGGAAAACCTAACATTTCGTCGCCTTTCTTCGGTAGAAATCACTTCAAATTGTTATCGCTCCAAAAATGTACAGAAAAACAAATGTCTTGGTGATTCAGTGATAACACGATCTCTGTCCGTGCGAAGTGGAGAGCTCAATCCACGAAAACGCCACAAAGCACAGCATCCGAAAACACACACTGAAGAGAAAATGTTTGAAGGGGAATTTTCAAACTTGAACGAAACGGGACGTTCGGGAAGTGCACACGACACGTTTTCAACTCAGCACTACAGAGAAACTGCTCAAAAATACTTACAGCCGTCAAAAACGACAAAATCTAAAGCAGATTGTCTGAATAGTATATTAAGGGGAAAGAATAGCAATGAAATTCCAGCGGCAAAACGTTATATATGCGACCAGTGTGGAAAAAGTTTTAAAGACATACGGCAACTTACCCAACATCAAGGACTCCCACTCTAAGATGAAGTTACATAAGTGCAAAATTTGCGGCAAAGGGTGTACAAATAACTTCGATTTAGAAAGGCACATGCGAGTGCATAGTGGCGAAAAGCCGTTTGAGTGCAAAGTGTGCAAAAAAACCTTTTCACAGAAGTGCAGCTTAACAGAACACTTACGCATCCATTCAGGTGAGAAACCTTTTACTTGTGAGATTTGTAACCGATGCTTTTCGCACCTTGGGGACTTGCGTAGACACAGACGAACACACACCAAAGAGAAGCCGTATGAGTGTGAAGTATGCATGAAAAGGTTCTCACGAGCCTCCACCTTGTGGACACATAGTGGTATGCACACTGGTGGTATGCACACTGGTGAGAAACCTTATGAGTGTGAATTCTGCAACAAAACCTTTTCGAAGAAGAGTTATTTATTCTTCGATACTTTTAGTTTTTATTCTCCATATCACAAAGACATTAAATATTTAATTTCCTCATTTCCTTATTCTGGTCGTTTGTGATCGAAGGTTCGAAAAACTTTCATCCCCATAAGCCTTACTTCAATTTTGAAAATTCGTTGTGTTGATAGAAACCCTGTAAGAAAAGTTAAAAAGTAAAATATTCTTTGCTACTTTATTATATACTGTGCACACACAAATTGGTTTTCATTTAAGGATGATTTACAAAGAGGTCCAGATTGGCAACCGGAGGGCTGCAAGTTCGAGTCATGCCAAAGACGTCGCGTCAAAAGGGAACAAGTCCGTCGTGCACTCAAATGTCCTCACGCTTGCGTGGTGTTGATGTTTGCAGACTGGGAGTGCCAGCTCAAATGTGGCCTCGTTATCTGACCGTGGATCAAAATAAAGTGGTCTTTCACTTTTGATTGATCCTGGACCGTTCTCAATTGCCCGTTGTGTTGCTTATAGTATGACGTTGGTTAAAAAACCAATACCAGAGCAACACAACGGGTATTGAAGACGGTTCGGGATCAATCTCTTAAAGAAAAGTTTCGAGAACAGCACCTCGGAATTGTGAACCACGGTCAGATGTGACGAACTAAGAAAACGGAAATTAAACATGAGTCAAACGGAACTCCATGTTTACGCGATAAAGCCTCAAGACATAATCTAATTGAAGAAAATTAAGGATATATCATCGTAGGTAAGTACTTAATAAACCTCGCTATGGAGAAATACAACGGAGTATTTTCGACTGTCTGAGTAATTTGAACCACTGTCAGATGACGATAAATATTTCTAAAAATGAAGGTGGTGTTTTTAGTTCAATAGGGTGATCCACCAACAACTCTTCAATCTTAAAAAGATGCAAATGCTATACGAAGGTCTTACTAGTAATGAATAAAAAATTTTAGATCCAAGTTTTTTGGAATACTTGGATTCGATTGCCGGACACTTTTATCACTTTTAAAAATCTAGCGATGGATTTTCTCACAAATTTACCTTTTACGTACTACGTCGAAACCTTATTCTCTCCTTGTCGTTAAATAATAATAAAAGAAATCGACTGACAGATTGTAATGCGATTTATATGTCTGGATGGTTAATATTTACTTTTAATATCAATATATACTCTTTTCATACTAAGGTATAAAGGTAACGCGTTTATAATGGTCTTAAGGTATTACTTAATCTTCAATAATTTGAGCTTTTATTCGATGCTTTTAATACATTTCAAATTTAATTTCCTAATTTCCATTATCTGATCGTTTGTGAGCAAAGGTCCGTAAGGTACAAATCCCCAAATCCAGACTTCAGTTTTTAATATTGATATTCGTAATAGCAACCGTGTAAAAAAGAGTGAAAGTAAAGTATTTTTTATAGTACTTGATTATATTGGTATTGCAAATTGGTTTTCAGTCCAGGAGGCATACAAAAGTCCTATACTCTCTGTTCTATAAAAATTCTCAAATATAGCTCATTACCCCAATACTCATAGATTACACTGAATCACGTTAAATCTGCCGTGGCTTGAAATATCCTCATGCTCGAGTAATTGAGAGTTTGGAGATTTGGGTGCAATCTCAGGTGTGACATTCATCTGACCTTGGTGAAAATTTACTTCTTAATGTCCTCGTATCTTTCCCTAAGGGGTAATAACTGACCGTCGCCAGTACCGAGTTGTTTTGCTGCAGTTTGATGTTAATTGCTTACCTACCAACCGAAGACAACACTCGTTATTTTTTTTATCAAGGTCAAATAACGGGTCACTAACGGGTTAGCAACTGGAGATGTACGAGTTCAATTTCAACCCTACACCGACGCTACAAAAGCTAAATCTGTCATGTTTTTCGACAAACCGGTTTAAGGGTTAAGGTGTTAGTCTCTAGATGGGAAGGTTCCTGGTTCGGGTCCGGGCATGGATGTTTGTAAGCGTATGGTGAAGAAGCGGCTGGTGCACCATAAATCTGTCGTGGCCGAAAGTCCTCATGTTGGGTTGGTGTGGAAGTTTGGAGAGTGGGGTGCCAGCTCTGATGTTGCTTCGTCATCTGACCGTGGTTCAAAATTACGAGATGTTGTCCTCGGATCTTTCCCTTAAGGAACTGATCCCGGACCGTCGTCAATAGCCCGTTGTGTTGCTCTAGTACTACGTTAACTAAAATTACCATTACCATCAATTGTTTTGTTTGAAAAGTAATACAGAAGGGTAGGTAGAGAGGTATTTTAATAAAGTTGTACTGGAGCAACACAGCGGGCTACTGACGATGATCCGAGTCCGATCCCCCAAGAGAAAGATCTGAGGACAACACCACGTAACTTTGCACCTCAATACAGAAGGAATATTTCACTAGCACTTTCAAGTAGGTAAGTAATTAATTGACGTCAAACTGGAGCAATATCAAGGGCTATTGACGATGGTCCTGGTTGGTTAGTTTCGCGTTTTTAATGCGAAAGTGTCATGTTTGGCTATGGTGGGACAGGCACAAGGTACACAATATCCAGTACATGACAAATACATAAAAAATGTTTTTCTGATACGGAGGAGAGAATATTTCCAGGAATGATGAACCCGACAGGAATCGAACCTGCGCCGTCTACAACTCGAAGGTTGCCAGACATAAACACAGAAACATGACACGTGAAGTGTATCTATATAAATAAGAATGGAGTGTTTGTTTGTACATTCAATATTTTCGACCCATTTCAAGTTTTCTATCCGTTTTGGACCCTTCTGATGCCGAATCCGCCTTTTTTTCTTTTGGTGTCTGTCTGTCTGTCTGTCTGTCTGTCTGTCTGTCTGTCTGTCTGTCTGTCTGTATGTTGTGCCCTATACACGTCCACGCGGTTTAAGATATTTTCATGAAAATTTGCATACAGTGAGTACTTATCTTCATTTAGTGAGTGGTATTGGTTTCGAAAGTCTGTCTGTCCGTCTTTCTGTTCTATGCTCGATTTTGTGTTTGTGTGTTTGTGTAGACATCACATGAATTGTATTCCAGATATTTGATTGCATTGTATTTTATTTTATACATTATCTAATAGTTTAGTAAACGCAATATTAAACATTTCTTTATTGTTATATTTAGTTGAGTTTCATGCTAAAACACCTGAGTAAGTATACTTAAATCAACCATAATTTGGTAGTTTTGGAAAAATTGGAATGTCTATTGAATATTACGATTACTTCGATTGCTTTACCAGAACTGCTGAAAAAGTAATTATTCTTCAAATTTTTTTTTTTTTTATGGAATTTCATCTCTGATACTTCATTTATTTCGAGTCTTATTTTTATTCTTTGCGCAATGAAAACGATTTCCGAATATTTGGGACAAACGATATTTTTCAATGAAACGAGAATGAACAAGATCGCGCGAGCAGTGATATTTTTTCTGGTTCTTTCGCTCTGAATTAATTTCACATTTCTAAATTTTGTACACTTTTAGTTGTAAGTTGTGGCAACTGTGCGAGATCAAGAGATAAAATTGAATCACAAATTAATATCTTTAGAACAATTTTTTGCGACTTCTTTTATTTTGTTTTACTTCGCTGTTTCCAGTTTTAAATATTTATTATTTTAATAAATTTTCCTTCTCATCATACGCAACAGCACCACAAAGTATTAGACTTAAAAATGTTAGGTAAGTCAGTATAAATTTTCAGTAAATTTTAAGTGTAGTTATGCCATTATTGAAAGAATAATGCCGTTATTTAAAGAATAATGCCGTTATTTAAAGAATAATAATGTTTATTAATACAAACTGGAACTTTTTCCAACATTAAAAAATTCGTTGTAATAATGACAGGAGAATATTGCAAAAATTCACAATGTCGCATACCGGAAGCAAGAGTGCCACAAGTAAAAAAATATTGTTTTGTTGACTATGAGTGCGAGAGCACTCGCCGTAAATCGTAATTCTAATTAATTGAGTTGTGAACATGAAAAGAACTTCAGAAAGGGAATTCCAAATCTCCCTCAAAATCGTCTTTTATAGTAGTAACCTTAGTATCACCTTTCGTCATTTTGTAGCTTTGTCATACAGCAATTGTGCGATGTATGTGAAATGTATTACATGAATGGATATGCATGTGTAGGATTTGTGTCGAAAATAAGTTGTAGAAAATATAAAGATGGCGAAAGATGTTAAAATAAATTTTTATTCTACAAAAAACGTAAGTCATTATATATTTTGATTATCTCTTCAATCTAGAGTAAACCAATTCAAACCGAGTAAGGTCGGGTATTTTGCTAGTAATTAAATAAATATCTTCCATAAACAACGCTGTTAACATTATAAACATTTCCAAAAAATATATATATTAACGACGTCAAACATAAGAGTTATAATTGATAATTCTTCATTGACATCGTACTAGAGCAACAGAACGGACTATGGATGACGATCCGGGATCAATACCTTAAGGAAAAGATCGGATGACAACACCATCTAAACGTTTGAGTATATCGTCTGTTTAAAAAAAAAATTAAAATTTTAACTAAAAACAAATCGAACAAGCTGTGTGTATTTTAATTAGAGTCGCACTGGATCTAACAACGGGCTATAGGCGACAGTCCGGGATCAGAACTGAAGGGGAAGATCCGACGACAGAAACAGGTAATTTCTAACCACGGTCAGAGGACGAGATCACAAATGATGAGCCACCCCACACTCTAAACTTCCACACCACGCCACCGTGATGATATTTAAGGCCAAGACAGATTTAATGTGCACCAGACCCCCTCTACACAACGGTGTATGGTTGGATTCGAATGCGTCACATTCCATTTGCTAATCAGTAATTCTTCCTCGTCATGTAAGCGTGGTACAGATTTACAAGATCTTGTCATCGGTTTGTAGGTATTTATATATAATGAACATCAGCTGCAGTAAACAAGTCGCAATTGTAAACGGTTCGAGTACATAAAGAAGGCGCCTACCAACCGGGATGGTGGTTAAGGTGTTAGCCTCTAGATCGAAAGGTTCCTGGTTCGAATCCGGGTCCGGGAATGGATGGTTGTAAGCCTATTGTGTAGAGGCGGTTGGTACACCTTAAATCTGTCATGGCCGAAAGACCTCACGCTGGATTGTTGTGGATATTTGGAGAGTGGGGTGCCAGCTCAGGTGTTGCGTCATCAAATGACTGTGGTTCAAAAATACGAGGTGTTGTCCTCGGAACTTTCCCTTAATCGATTGATTCCGGATCGTCGTCGATAGGCAGTTGTGTTGCTCTAGTACGACGTTAGTTAAAAATTACCAACTACCATAAAGAAGGGAAAGTTACGAGGAAAGTACGAGGTAATTTTGAACCACTGTAAGGTGACGAGGTCACGCTTGAGTTGGGATCCCAACCCTCAAAATTTCTATCACTCCAGCCTAAGGATATTTCAGATCACGACGGATTAAACGTGCTACAATGTAATTTATCACTATTGCGGTTCATGAGCTATATTTGCAGAATTTTCATAGAACAGTCGATAATAACTTTTGTAAGGATGCTTAGATGAAAACCAATCTTTGTGTGTGCATATCATATAATCAAGTATAAAAAAATATTTTACTTTTTACAGGGCTCTTATCAACACAGTGATTATTCCAAATTGAAGTAAGGCTTATAGGGATGGTCTTTTTGACCTTCGATCACAAAATGGAAATTAAGTAATTAAATTTTAAATGTCCTTGAGATATGGAGAACAAACACTAAAAGTATCGAAGGATCAATAAAACTAAGAAAATTTCAAACGGTTTAATCTAAAAATATCTTGGTACAAAAACATACTTCTAAACATTGTCTTCTACTGTCCAACACTATAATTCACTGCAAACACAACTATAATTCAAACAAGTGCATATAATTAATGTGGTTATAACAGTGCACATAAATTACAAGACATTTATTTAGGTTTTAATTTATTGCATTAATTTTTAAAAGTTTGTTAAAGTCAATTTTTCATACATAAATCTGTTTTATACATATAAATAAATCAAAAAACAAATAGGTTTTAAAAACATTTAGGGGTTACAAGCGAGATTTAGAAACAAGTGAACACATTTATTCTTTTATATATATATATATATATATATATATATATATATATATATATATTTTAAAACAGATTACAAATAACATGAAAAAGCGCACTTTCTTACAGCGTCCCTTTTGAAATTTGGTAAACGTTACTATGTCCTTTTATGTTGTTGCAAGTACACTTCCTACAAATCTGTTTTCTAGTGCTTTTTACTTTTGATTATTCTCCGGTTTGATGCCTACGTCTATGTGTATTTAAGTTATGATTTTGTGAAAACCTTTTCCCGCATACTTCACACATATACGGTTTTTCTACAGTGTGTGTACGTCTGTGTACTCGTAACACCGAAAGATCCGAAAAAGCTCTATTACAAATTTCACAATTAAAAGGTTTCTCACCTGAATGGACCCGTTTGTGCCTTGTCAAATTATGCTTCGTCAAAAATGTTTTCTTGCAGATATCACACTCATAAGGTTTGTCACCAGTGTGCACACGACAATGTGTTCGCAAGTTGAAGGCTTGTGAGAACCTTTTCATGCATACATCACACTCATACGGCTTCTCTTTAGTGTGTGTTCGTCTGTGGCTACTCAAGTTCCCACTGTTCGTAAAGCCTCTGTTACAAATTTCACAAATAAAAGATTTCTCACCTGAATGGATGCGTATGTGTTGTGTTAAGCCGCACTTCCTCGCAAATGTTTTTTTGCACAATTTGCACTCAAACGGCTTCTCGCCACTATGCACTCGCATGTGCCTTTCTAAATGAGAGTTTCTTGAAAACCCTTTGCTGCAAATTTTGCACTCCCGTAACATCATCTCAGTGTGGATTCCTTGATGTCGGGTAAGTTGTCGTTTCTCTTTAAATCCCTTTCCACACTGTTCGCATGGATAACTTTTTGCCACTGAATTTTTAGTGCTTTTCTTTCCCTTTAATATACTATTAGAAGAATCTACTTTTGATTTTGTCGTTTTTGTCGTCTGTGGGTATTTTTGAACGGTTTCTATGTAGTGCTGAGTTGAAAAAGGGCTTTGTCCACTTTCCGATCGTTCCTTTTTGTTTAAGTTTGAAAATTCCCTTTTAAACATTTTCTCTTCGGTGTGTGTTTTCGGATGCTGTGCTTTGTGGTAATTTCGTAGTTTGAGCTTTCCACTGAGCACGGATACAGATGGTCTTATCACTGAATCACCAAGACTTTTGTTTTTCTGCACACTTTTGGAACCATAAGAATTCGAAGAGATTTCTACCGAAGAAAGGCGACGACTTGCTAGGTTTTCACTGTCAAACTCGAAAAATGTTTTCCTTTCACTTCGATCTTGATGTCCTATGCAATCAGAAGGAATCATGTTTCTAACTGAGCTCTGTGCATCATGCGTTCGTCTTCGACTTCTTGCTATATCCGGAGTTGCTATTTCTTCTGGTTCCATAACGTGACCTAAAATTCCACTGCTTTTCTCAAATTGAGGGTGTATGTAGTGTTTACCGTCTTTGTATCTAATAATACGATTTGACAACGAATGGTGTAATTCTAGATTGTGGTGTCGATTAGAAGAAAATCTATCTCCAACAGAGCCCTTGTCCATCTTCGAACCTTTCCATCTCTTGGCGCTTCGATCCGTATTTCCTTCTCTAATCCAATTTCCTGTTGCACCTGCTGTTTCGGCCTTGTTTTCTTCAAATTTCGGTGAATTCTGATTACCAAATGGTGTCGTTGCTTGAACATGCGATGGACGTAAATCATCGGGATCCGAATCCTCCTGTTCGAAATTCATTTTGAATACTTTGATAAATTTTGGAATAAAATTGTAATAGAATCCGACTATATAAAAGTAAAATTTTACGTCTAGAAAGTTATGAAATGTTTGTACTGCAAAAGGAAAAGCGATTCTCAGGACGAGAAAATACAAGAACCGTATTCAAGTGAGTATCAGCAAACTATTCGACACCTTTATAAAATAATACTGTTCACTTTTACTTCACTTGTATTCCTTATAATTTGATAGAAGTATTCCATAATGCAGAAAAGTATGACATTAAGATGATATATGTACACTGAAAGCTATTACCAGTAGAATTTTCTTCTGTTATTTGGGAACAAAATTATTTCGGATTTGAAAATGAAACGAATATATAAACTTCGTCCAATGGACGATTGAAAATTAGAGTATATGATACAATAAACGTTTTTATAACGTTTTATTTTATACGAAAATTTGAAGGTTTGATCAACCCTTTGATCATGTCAAAAATTACATTGGATCACTATGTTCGATGCACAAAGAAAGCGGAAGTTGTTTAAACTTGTGAAGTTGCTTGACCTGGTCATTTGAACGTGGATCAATATTACAATTGTTGTTATCGGATCTTTTTTTACGGGATTCAATCCTGGAATTTGTCCGCCGGCCAACCGGTATAATGGTTAAGGTGTTAGCCTTTAGATCGGAAGGTTCCTGGTTCAAATCCTTGTCTTGATACTGTGCTAGGTACCTGGGATATGTAGGTTTTACAGGTTTGATTGTAATCAGTTCTATCCTGAGTGAATTTTTCTTTTTGTCAACTTTTATTTTCATTGAGGGTAATTGGTAATTTTAGTTAACGTCGTACTAGAGCAACACAACGGGCTATTGACGACGGTCCGGGATCAGTCCCTTAAGAGAAAGATCCGAGGACAACATTTCGTAATTTTGAACCACGGTCAGATGACGAAGCAACACCTGAGCTGGCACCCCACTCTCCAAACTTCCACGCCAACCCAACGTGAGGACTTTCGGCCACGACAGATTTAAGGTGCACCAGCCGCCTCTACACCATACGTTTACAAACATCCATGCCCGGACCCGGATTCGAACCAGGAACCTTCCTTTGATTGAGGGTATTTCGAAATTGGCAGGATGGCAAAAACGGAGTTTTACGAGTTTTAAATATGAAAAAAGACCGTCGTGTACGTGTAGGTTGGTGCATGTTAAAATCGTCATGGCAACAAATTGTAATATTGTTGCTGTGGTAAGGAAATTTGGAGAGTAGGGTATCAGTTCAAGTGTTGACATTTTCATCTGATAGTGGTTCAAAATTACGATATATCTTTTAGTTTCATCATTCCACACTTATATCGGATCGTCGCCAATAGCCCGCTGTATCGCTCCAGTGGTACGGTGATGCCACTACTTTTCTTTGTCTGTCTGTCCAGAAAATATTTTTTTGACGTTGAACTATATGATACATTTTTGTTTGATATTGAGTCTTAATTTTCATCAAACAATACAAGTCGTTAGTAAAGAGTATTGAACCACCTTTGGCTTTTTTTTTTCATTATTCACTATCTACCGATAAGTATTTGGACACCCATATAAATGATGATACCTGCGGTCCTGATATACGTCACGCCCTCTGCCGTTAAATATCGTTTAGGATATCATTAGGGTTAGTCGCATGCAAGATGCCACGAAGTGCAGAGTTATCTGAATTTAAAAAAATGTGTAACCGTCGGGTATCACAGAAATGGCGATCCTTAAGAGACATATCTAACCAGCTGAATGATTCAAAATCGACAGTGGCAAAAACGACAGTCCCACAAAACCGGGAGATAGAGACCGACGGGTGCTGTCCAGAGATATTCGGAAGAACCGCAATAAAACGATGGCACCCTTACTCCAGGAGTTTCATGAGGCATCCGGGAGTGTTATTTCGATTCATATCATCCGTAAGAAAGCCCATCTGCTTGGTTTTCGAGAACGTTCTGCAGCTCATAAGCCTTTGATTACAAAGTCTGAACACTCTGCTCGGTAAATCTGATGCAAAGCACGTCGAAAGTGGACCGCAGATCAAAGGAAACGGGTGCTCTGGAACGACAAATCAAAGTTAACCTTCTTCCGTTTGGATGGCAGGGTCTGGGTCTGGCGTCTGCCTGGAGTACGCCTCCTGCCAGAATGCATTGTGCCCTCAGTTAAGTACATCGGAAGTGGAATTATGGTCTGTGTTGTTTCTCCTGGTATGGACAGGGACCCTTGGTCCAAATTCGTGGTTTTTTACGGGTAGGACTCATGTTACTTCCAGGACGAAAACGCTAGCTGTCCTGTTGCTATGTCCACCATGGGTTGGTATGGTGACAATGGAAATCCCAGAATGCCCCTGCCCTACCCAGGGCCCATAACTGAACACAATCGAGAACCCCTGTGACGACATAGATCGCCGAATTAAGGGATGCCAAAACCGTCCAAAATCGGTGATGGAACTTACATGACTTCTCCAAACCGAGTGCAATAAAATACCATTAGTCATCATACAAGGACTTGTGAAGGTTGTAATTACATCTTGTGGAGGC
>CANAIC010000047.1:0-145000 GCA_947359465.1 Metellina segmentata | reverse complement strand
TTGTATATGGTAAAAAAATGAACCACAAATGGGGGTGTTTCGTAAAAATCTTGAAAACTTCTTTTCCCATTAACAAAAAGACTCGCAAGATCTTTTAATAACGTGAATTGGTTCACTATTATTGTCCAAGTTTTGGAATTCACACTGGTATGGTTATATCCGTACCGAATCCATTTCATTGAAATGAAATATCTGATCAAGGTAATGATGTTCTGACAATCGAGTGCTAAAACATTGCTTTTATACCTTTCGTTCAAGATCATTGTATACAAAAATAGATTTGTTTTATTTGATCACCTGTAAATAACATGTGAAAACATTATTAAACTAATCTCATCCCCAATTGAAAAAGGTTGACCCTTTAAATATTGAAAAAAAAAAAGACGCGTCTTTTTTTTTTTCAATATTTAAAGGGTCAACCTTTTTCAATTGGGAAAAACAATAATTGAATGTAAACATATAATCATGAATTTTTTAACAAACCAAAAAGTACAAAATCTTATTGAATAGTTTTTGAAAAACAAACTAATTCAACAAAAAAAATTGCACCATTTAGTTATTTAAAATTTTCAAATATAACAGATTGGATGCCAACAAGACTCTCCAATTAATAATTAAACTAAGCAAAGTCTTTTTTTTCCCTCAATATTTAAAGGGTCAACCTTTTTCAATTGGGAAAAACAATAATTGAATGTAAACATATAATCATAAATTTTTTAACAAACCAAAAAGTACAAAATCCTATTGAATAGTTTTTGAAAAACAAACTAATTCAACAAAAAATTGCACCATTTAGTTATTCACAAAAGTTTCAAATATAACAGATTGGATACAAACAAGACTCTCCAATTAATAATTAAACTAAGCTAATTTATGACAACAGACGCAAAACTTGTCAACGTTAACAAGACTTCTGTGTTCTTATATAATTAGGTCATTGAAGACGTAGATGTTTCTCGAAAAAACATCCGAGGAATATAAATAGATGCTGGTTTGAAGCAACAAGAATTCACATACTCAATTTAACAATGTAATTAATGATGTTACAATATTCGGCAACATAAGTAATTTGGTAACAAGTTATTTTAATAATTTTTTTTTATTGAAATTACATTTTTTTTATAATTAAAAAGCTATGTGGATAAACAAGCATGTTTTTAGATTATTGTAATAGCCTTTGGTATGAGTAAAAAAAAAATACCCTCTAAGAATGTGATTGAAACTATAACAAAATGTTAACTAACATGACTCAAAGAAATTGAATGGAAAACAAATAGTAATAAGATTTTTACACCAAGTACTTACAACGAAGCTTTATGTAACGAGTTTCTCAAAACCTTCAATAGATCAAAGAATAATCAAAGTGCAAGAATTCTATTGAATATCTCTTACAATAAGTGTATAAAAATTTTAAAGAAATAAATTCAATATAAACAAGAATTAATTTAAGGGTTTATGTTAAATCTGTAGTGAAACAATATATTTGTTTATATCGAGAATCAATTCAGCACTCGTAAATAGAAAAAATGATGAGAATGTATAAAGTGTTGTGCAAATTAATTTCTCAAGTCTAGAAAAATGTTTGTATTTTTTAAAGCATTCATCATTTTAATTTACCAGCATAAAGTGTTGTGTAAATTAATTTCTCAGAATTGTCAGTACTCATAAATAGAAAATTATGAGAATTCACCTGTTGTGAGAAGTAATTTCTCAGTCATGATACAATATATTTGTTTATATCGAGAATCAATTCAGCACTCGTAAATAGAAAATGATGAGAATGCATAAAGTGTTGTGCAAATTAACTTCTCAAGTCTAGCAAATGTTGTGTTTTATCGAGAATATTTTTAATGCATTCATGTTTTTAAAAAGGTGACAAGTTAATTTCTCAGTAGTTGTTTGTCAATGCTAAATATGTTCTGTTTTATCAAGAATCAATTCAAATTTTTTTTAAAGTATTCGTGTATAAAAAGGTGAGTGTTGTACAAATGACACATATTTGTTTACAAAAATAATCATTTCAGAATTGATTTTTAAAAAAACAAAAAATGAATTTACCAGTGTTGTTCAAATTAATTTCTCGACGTTTGCAAAAATAATCATTTTTTAGAATTAATGTAAAGATTGGAATTCAGTTTTTTTAAAGCACTTGTAAAATAGAGAGCATGATGAGAATTCACCAGCAAAGTTAATTTCTCGACACATATTTGTATTGCAAAAATAATCATTTCAGAATGGTAAAAAGAATACATCAAATTGTCAAACAAAAAGCTTTCAAGGTAATTAATTACACAGCAATAAAAAAAAATTCTACATTGAAATGTTATCAAAAGTAGCATGTTCAATTAATGAAAAAATTCCCCCTTAAACAATTTTTAAAAAAAAGTCTTCGCTGCGCTTTCGACTTTTTTTTTAAATTGTTTAAGGGGGAATTTTTTCATGTTAGATTTAAATAGTCTAATATATTTGCAAAAAACATAGTCATGAATATAAAGTTCTAAACCATAGGGGAAAAAAAAATCTAGTGGTCAAAAAATATATCTATTTCAATAAATATTATTTTAGGAAATAGATATTTTTTTCTTCAAATATTATAGGTAACAAATATATTTTGACCAGAGAGCATTTTCTTTTGAGTCGAATTTGAATAGTCTTAAAATTTTCATACTGTTTCAGATTGAAAAAAAAATATATACAAGACGTTTTTTAAAATAGAAAACTAATGCATAACTTACCGAAAGAAAGCATTCCAAGACGTTTTAATCCAACGGATAGAAACACAAACAAGAGATTTGATAACAACACAATTATTTTATTTCAAATATTCGTTCGAACATTTCTTTTTCTTCATTCCAGCGTGGCACAACAAACCATGCTCGAAATTTTCACAGTGACACGCACAAGTTATCGATTGTTGCCACTTAGCAAAAAATATTCTGCAAAGAAAATCGTTTATTTAATTGTGGAATTCCCGATAAAAGTGAATAAATTCTGAAAACGTTTATTTAAAGACAAAAAAAAATGTTAAACATCTCATTATTCATCTATATGAGTTTAATTAATAATTTACGTGTGGGTTTTATAAGCAATTTCCGCTAAACGAATTTGCGAAATCGATTGAAATCATCTTTTTAAATAAATAAACATAATTCATTTATAACGCCAAAAACAATTTCAAATATTTCGTTTTCAATCTACAAGAGTCTAATTAATAATTTACGTGTGGTTTTTAAGACTTGTTTTGTTCGATAATGGAACACGCTATATCAAGAATCGTGTTTACCAAGTCATCATCCAGACGATTTATTTCAAAAAATAACTAAAAAAACCAATATCAAACATTTAATTTTCAACTCATTAGAGTCTATTTTATCGTTTGCGCGTGGTTTTATAACCGAAATCAACACTCGAAATGATTTTCAATTCGGTATAAGTACGTTTAAAGACTTTTCAATTTCGAGTTGACGGTGGCTCAATGGCGGACGCGACGGACAGCAATGGTGAAGCGATAGATTGTGAGATCGAACCCATCCAATGAAAAATTTTAAAACTGATTCTAATAAATGAAATTAAATTTGAAAATTATATTTATGAATTATCATGAAACTTAAAATGAATTAGATGAAATATTTAATTTATTAAAAATCATTTAATAAATCGTCCTCATAAAAATTCAAAACAAATTATTAGATTTAATGAGAGGATTAATTCGATGTAATTAAGTTGGTTCTGTAAAAATTATACCATTAGATTTAAATAAAAGATTAACATTGAAATATTAGATTTGAACAGAAACTTAAAATTGAAAATTTGGAATTAATTAGATGATTAAAACATTAGATTGCAATCTAAGATTAACAAATGGAAACATTACCTTTAATTAGATAAATAAAACAGGTGTAGATAAAATATATAATAAAATATAATTCAAATAAAAAAAGTGTTATAATATAAAATAGGAATAAGAAAATATAATAAGATATAATACACATAAAATAAATCAAATATAATGTAAATATAAAATAGATAAATAAAATATAATACAGATAAAATAAATAATAAAAGATTAACATTAAAACATCAGATTTGAACAGAGGATTAAATTGAAACAATAAACCGAAATAGAAACCAAATTACAATATTTGGCAATCTATATTCTGGGATATTGGAAAGTTACTTCTGCACATAATCGGATCCAATGGGGCAGATTAAAGTCAGCAAACCTAAGCCTCTAATCTTATAGCTACTCTAGCTTACTAAAAAAAAAAAAAAAAAAAAAAAAAAAAAAAAAAAAAAAAAAAAAAAAAATTTTTTTTTTTTTTTTTTTTTTTTTTTTTTTTTTTTTTTTTTTTTTTTTTAGTAAGCTAGAGTAGCAAGGTTTGATTGTTGAAAATTTTGCCTCTAGCCATAGCTATAAATAGTGGCTTTAGGAATTATTTTTCATTCGGGTTTTTTCCTTGATCTCGAAAGGACCTTATAATTTTAGAATAAATTTTAAGCTTTTCAATTTTTACAGAACCAACTTAATTACATCGAATTAATCCTCTCATTAAATCTAATAATTTGTTTTGAATTTTTATGAGGACGATTTATTAAATGATTTTTAATAAATTAAATATTTCATCTAATTCATTTTAAGTTTCATGATAATTCATAAATATAATTTTCAAATTTAATTTCATTTATTAGAATCAGTTTTAAAATTTTTCATTGGATGGGTTCGATCTCACAATCTATCGCTTCACCATTGCTGTCCGTCGCGTCCGCCATTGAGCCACCGTCAACTCGAAATTGAAAAGTCTTTAAACGTACTTATACCGAATTGAAAATCATTTCGAGTGTTGATTTCGGTTATAAAACCACGCGCAAACGATAAAATAGACTCTAATGAGTTGAAAATTAAATGTTTGATATTGGTTTTTTTAGTTATTTTTTGAAATAAATCGTCTGGATGATGACTTGGTAAACACGATTCTTGATATAGCGTGTTCCATTATCGAACAAAACAAGTCTTAAAAACCACACGTAAATTATTAATTAGACTCTTGTAGATTGAAAACGAAATATTTGAAATTGTTTTTGGCGTTATAAATGAATTATGTTTATTTATTTAAAAAGATGATTTCAATCGATTTCGCAAATTCGTTTAGCGGAAATTGCTTATAAAACCCACACGTAAATTATTAATTAAACTCATATAGATGAATAATGAGATGTTTAACATTTTTTTTTGTCTTTAAATAAACGTTTTCAGAATTTATTCACTTTTATCGGGAATTCCACAATTAAATAAACGATTTTCTTTGCAGAATATTTTTTGCTAAGTGGCAACAATCGATAACTTGTGCGTGTCACTGTGAAAATTTCGAGCATGGTTTGTTGTGCCACGCTGGAATGAAGAAAAAGAAATGTTCGAACGAATATTTGAAATAAAATAATTGTGTTGTTATCAAATCTCTTGTTTGTGTTTCTATCCGTTGGATTAAAACGTCTTGGAATGCTTTCTTTCGGTAAGTTATGCATTAGTTTTCTATTTTAAAAAACGTCTTGTATATATTTTTTTTTCAATCTGAAACAGTATGAAAATTTTAAGACTATTCAAATTCGACTCAAAAGAAAATGCTCTCTGGTCAAAATATATTTGTTACCTATAATATTTGAAGAAAAAAATATCTATTTCCTAAAATAATATTTATTGAAATAGATATATTTTTTGACCACTAGATTTTTTTTTCCCCTATGGTTTAGAACTTTATATTCATGACTATGTTTTTTGCAAATATATTAGACTATTTAAATCTAACATGAAAAAATTCCCCCTTAAACAATTTAAAAAAAAAGTCGAAAGCGCAGCGAAGACTTTTTTTTAAAAATTGTTTAAGGGGGAATTTTTTCATTAATTGAACATGCTACTTTTGATAACATTTCAATGTAGAATTTTTTTTTATTGCTGTGTAATTAATTACCTTGAAAGCTTTTTGTTTGACAATTTGATGTATTCTTTTTACCATTCTGAAATGATTATTTTTGCAATACAAATATGTGTCGAGAAATTAACTTTGCTGGTGAATTCTCATCATGCTCTCTATTTTACAAGTGCTTTAAAAAAACTGAATTCCAATCTTTACATTAATTCTAAAAAATGATTATTTTTGCAAACGTCGAGAAATTAATTTGAACAACACTGGTAAATTCATTTTTTGTTTTTTTAAAAATCAATTCTGAAATGATTATTTTTGTAAACAAATATGTGTCATTTGTACAACACTCACCTTTTTATACACGAATACTTTAAAAAAAATTTGAATTGATTCTTGATAAAACAGAACATATTTAGCATTGACAAACAACTACTGAGAAATTAACTTGTCACCTTTTTAAAAACATGAATGCATTAAAAATATTCTCGATAAAACACAACATTTGCTAGACTTGAGAAGTTAATTTGCACAACACTTTATGCATTCTCATCATTTTCTATTTACGAGTGCTGAATTGATTCTCGATATAAACAAATATATTGTATCATGACTGAGAAATTACTTCTCACAACAGGTGAATTCTCATAATTTTCTATTTATGAGTACTGACAATTCTGAGAAATTAATTTACACAACACTTTATGCTGGTAAATTAAAATGATGAATGCTTTAAAAAATACAAACATTTTTCTAGACTTGAGAAATTAATTTGCACAACACTTTATACATTCTCATCATTTTTTCTATTTACGAGTGCTGAATTGATTCTCGATATAAACAAATATATTGTTTCACTACAGATTTAACATAAACCCTTAAATTAATTCTTGTTTATATTGAATTTATTTCTTTAAAATTTTTATACACTTATTGTAAGAGATATTCAATAGAATTCTTGCACTTTGATTATTCTTTGATCTATTGAAGGTTTTGAGAAACTCGTTACATAAAGCTTCGTTGTAAGTACTTGGTGTAAAAATCTTATTACTATTTGTTTTCCATTCAATTTCTTTGAGTCATGTTAGTTAACATTTTGTTATAGTTTCAATCACATTCTTAGAGGGTATTTTTTTTTTACTCATACCAAAGGCTATTACAATAATCTAAAAACATGCTTGTTTATCCACATAGCTTTTTAATTATAAAAAAAATGTAATTTCAATAAAAAAAAATTATTAAAATAACTTGTTACCAAATTACTTATGTTGCCGAATATTGTAACATCATTAATTACATTGTTAAATTGAGTATGTGAATTCTTGTTGCTTCAAACCAGCATCTATTTATATTCCTCGGATGTTTTTTCGAGAAACATCTACGTCTTCAATGACCTAATTATATAAGAACACAGAAGTCTTGTTAACGTTGACAAGTTTTGCGTCTGTTGTCATAAATTAGCTTAGTTTAATTATTAATTGGAGAGTCTTGTTTGTATCCAATCTGTTATATTTGAAACTTTTGTGAATAACTAAATGGTGCAATTTTTTGTTGAATTAGTTTGTTTTTCAAAAACTATTCAATAGGATTTTGTACTTTTTGGTTTGTTAAAAAATTTATGATTATATGTTTACATTCAATTATTGTTTTTCCCAATTGAAAAAGGTTGACCCTTTAAATATTGAGGGAAAAAAAAGACTTTGCTTAGTTTAATTATTAATTGGAGAGTCTTGTTGGCATCCAATCTGTTATATTTGAAAATTTTAAATAACTAAATGGTGCAATTTTTTTTGTTGAATTAGTTTGTTTTTCAAAAACTATTCAATAAGATTTTGTACTTTTTGGTTTGTTAAAAAATTCATGATTATATGTTTACATTCAATTATTGTTTTTCCCAATTGAAAAAGGTTGACCCTTTAAATATTGAAAAAAAAAAAGACGCGTCTTTTTTTTTTTCAATATTTAAAGGGTCAACCTTTTTCAATTGGGGATGAGATTAGTTTAATAATGTTTTCACATGTTATTTACAGGTGATCAAATAAAACAAATCTATTTTTGTATACAATGATCTTGAACGAAAGGTATAAAAGCAATGTTTTAGCACTCGATTGTCAGAACATCATTACCTTGATCAGATATTTCATTTCAATGAAATGGATTCGGTACGGATATAACCATACCAGTGTGAATTCCAAAACTTGGACAATAATAGTGAACCAATTCACGTTATTAAAAGATCTTGCGAGTCTTTTTGTTAATGGGAAAAGAAGTTTTCAAGATTTTTACGAAACACCCCCATTTGTGGTTCATTTTTTTACCATATACAAAACTTACTTAATCACCTTTTACGATGAAAAATCAAAGTTATCATTATAAAAGAACACGGTAAATAATACTGCAATAAACGGAAATTGAATTCGTGATTTTATAACTGGAAGAAAAATATGCTTGGAATCTCGGAAGATTCCTGTACCGAAACGAAAAGAATAAAAAAAATATACCCTTGATGAATGTATTTTGAAATGTTAACATTAAATCAGTTGACAACTTTTGCGTCATAAATTAGCTTAGTTTAATTATTAATTGGAGAGTCGTTAAATCTTGTTGGAATCCGATATGTTATATTTTGAATAACTAAATGGTGCAATTTTTTGTTAAATTAGTTTGTTTTTCAAAAACTATTCAATAGGATTTTGTACTTTTTGGTTTTTTAAAAAATTTATTATTATATGTTTACATTCAATTATTGTTTTTCCCAATTGAAAAAGGTTGACCCTTTAAATATTGAAAAAAAAAAGACGCGTCTTTTTTTTTTCAATATTTAAAGGGTCAACCTTTTTCAATTGGGGATGAAATTAGTTTAATACATGTTACAACAAATCTATTTTTTTGAATGAGAAAGTTTTAATACATGTTATTTACAAGTGATTAAACTTGTTGACATTAAATCTGTTACAACTTGTTGACATTAAATTTGTTACAACTTGTTGACGTTAAATCTATCACAACTTGTTGACGTTAAATCTGTCACAACTTGTTGACATTAAATCTGTTACAACTTGTTGATATTAAATCTATCACAACTTGTTGACATTAAATCTGTTACAACTTGTTGATATTAAATCTATCACAACTTGTTGACGTTAAATCTGTCACAACTTGTTGACATTAAATCTATCACAACTTGTTGACATTAAATCTGTTCAACTTGTTGACGTTAAATCTGTTACAACTTGTTGACGTTAAATCTGTTGCAACTTGATCGAAAAAAAGATAGGGTACCGGTGTTCAAATATATATTTGGCTGACTGTAAAAAATACTATCATTTACCGTAAAAGGGATAAATACCAGCTATTTTACAATAAATTTATTTTGAAGAAAACATTTTACAATCACATTTACAAAAAAATGTAGCTTTGCATTTATAACACGCCATACCTCGAACAATTCGATTCGGACCTTTAAAACAATTATTATCGCAACAGTGAAAAGATTCATCCATTTCGATTAATTCCATCATACATCCATTAAACATCCATCATCCATCCATCCAATTTAAAACACTTGTCTTTACAACAATAATCATCCGTTTTTGCAGACATGATTTGTAAAGAAATTTTATTTCAGCATCCATATATACAGGTCGGAAAATCAACACAAAAAATTTTCATATCCAGAACCTTTTACTAAAAAAAAAAAAAAAAAAAAAAAAAAAAAAAAAAAAAAAAAAAAAAAAAAAAAAAAAAAAAAAAAATTTTTTTTTTTTTTTTTTTTTTTTTTTTTTTTTTTTTTTTTTTTAGTGAGAGTGAAAGAGAGAAAAGTTTTTGCAAAAAACTTTTTACTTCAAATGGCAGTCACACAATATAAAATTAGCGTTTTAGAATATGATCATTGTAAAACTTACATATTCTCCACCTGATATGAAACTTTTACTTCAATCTTGGCTTTTTTTCAATATTTAAAGGGTCAACCTTTTTCAATTGGGGATGAAATTAATTTAATACATGTTACAACAAATCTATTTTTTTGAACGAGAAAGTTTTAATACATGTTATTTACAGGTGATTAAACTTGTTGACATTAAATCTGTTACAACTTGTTAACGTTAAATCTGTTACAACTTGTTGACATTAAATCTGTTACAACTTGTTGACATTAAATCTGTTACAACTTGTTGACGTTAAATCTGTTACAACTTGTTGACATTAAATCTATCACAACTTGTTGACGTTAAATCTGTTACAACTTGTTGACATTAAATCTATCACAACTTGTTGACATTAAATCTATCACAACTTGTTGACATTAAATCTATCACAACTTGTTGACATTAAATCTATCACAACTTGTTGACGTTAAATCTATCACAACTTGTTGACATTAAATCTATCACAACTTGTTGACATTAAATCTATCACAACTTGTTGACATTAAATCTATCACAACTTGTTGACATTAAATCTATCACAACTTGTTGACATTAAATTTGTTACAACTTGTTGACGTTAAATCTGTTACAACTTGTTGACGTTAAATCTGTTGCAACTTGATCGAAAAAAAGATAGGGTACCGGTGTTCGAATATATATTTGGCTGACTGTAAAAAATACTATCATTTACCGTAAAACGGATAAGTACCAGCTATTTTACAATAAATTTATTTTGAAGAAAACATTTTACAATCACATTTACAAAAAAATGTAGCTTTGCATTTATAACACGCCATACCTCGAACAATTCGATTCGGACCTTCAAAACAATTATTATCGCAACAGTGAAAAGATTCATCCATTTCGATTAATTCCATCATACATCCATTAATTCTAACAGTTTGCTTATTTTTAGCTATGGGTTGAAATTTACATTGACACCTGCAAGGTTCGCCTTTACACAACATACAATCTTGGTCAAGACGAGAACACAAGTTCGAACAGCAATATTCATCTTTTAGTTTTCGCATATAAGTAACACAATTACAATGACAAAAACAAAAAGCTTTACATTTTCTACAGGCTATTCCATCCACTTGAATCATAGGTTTCTTAAAACATTTGTAATCACAACAGTAATAAAGTCGTCTCATACGAGTAACACAACGGCATTTACAAATCGGTTCTGAAAAACATTTTAAACAAACTTTTCCTTTACCACCCCGAATCGCAGGCAATTTAAAACACTTGTCTTTACAACAATAATCATCCGTTTTAGCAGACATGATTTGTAAAGAAATTTTATTTCAGCATCCATATATACAGGTCGGAAAATCAACACAAAAACTTTTCTCTCTTTCACTCTCACTAAAAAAAAAAAAAAAAAAAAAAAAAAAAAAAAAAAAAAAAAAAAAAAAAAAAAAAAAAATTTTTTTTTTTTTTTTTTTTTTTTTTTTTTTTTTTTTTTTTTTTTTTTTTTTTTTTTTTTAGTGAGATTGAAAGAGAGAAAAGTTTTTGCAAAAAAAATTTTTAATTCAAATGGCAGTCACACAATATAAAATAAAATTAGCGTTTTAGAATATGATCATTGTAAACTTAAATATTCTCCACCTGATATGAAACTTTTACTTCAATCTTGGCGTAATCATCATTCTACTTCTTCAAAGTGTTTAAAATGTCAACAACTCTTGGACTTTCAACACAATTTCATTACATGTTGTCAATGGTTTTATTACAAACCCTGTCAACATTATTTGGTGCAATCGATTGCTGTCAAAACGCTAACAAAGAAAAATTTTTCCACCTCAAGATTATAGCAAAGGACATGTTTTGGTTTTTTTATTTAGACCTGTTGATGTTGGTTTAGCTTGCAAACAATATTTGTAGTCTTGCGTTTAAATTAAACATTATTCACAATGTTTATCAATTTCCATATATTCAACATGATCCGTTTTAGGGTGAACATTTGCTGTTTGCATAGACATTTCTAAAATGCTTGCTCCACTTTGTAAATTTAATCTTTTTCTAAATGCTGTTTTCATTAACGCTTGTGCACCACCTTTATGACATTGCTCATTTGAAAAAACTTGAGTTTGCTTTCGTATCTCTAGTGCCGATTGATCCATAATACCCATTTCTTTGTGAAAAACTTGAGTACAAATTGGTGCAAAATTGGATTTAAACGCATAACTATTGTAAAACCAGTTACAATTTTCTAAAGATGGTAAACCGTTATCGAATTGATTATTTGGAACAATATCGCTATCGTTAACTGATGATTAGTTGGAGAATACGAGCCGTCCATATTTGAAAAAGAGAATTGTACTTTAAAAAAAAACCTTCTAAAGCATTACATTATAGATTTCAGAAACCTGTAAAAAATTCTCTCTCCTTCTCTCTCTAAAAAAAAAAAAAAAAAAAAAAAAAAAAAAAAAAAAAAAAAAAAAAAAAAATTTTTTTTTTTTTTTTTTTTTTTTTTTTTTTTTTTTTTTTTTTTTTTTTTTTTTTTTTTTTTTTTTAGAGAGAGTTCTCAAAAGATTTGAATTTTGTCTGGAAGCTTACGTTTAAAATCTTTTACCAAAAGGCAAAATAATTATGAATGGTGAAAATAATAAATATTGTATTTGGTATTTGTTTTGATACGGTTGAAGATTATTCTATTTACATAACAAGTCATTGTTGTAAACACATGTTTCATAAACAATGTATTAAGCTATGGTTTCAAAAAAAATTTATGATCATTTTTTTTTAACCAAAACGTGATAAAGTTCGTCAATTGGGCTTATAAACATGACCATTTTCTAAATATTTCCATTATCTGAAATAATTTCAAATCCATCAGATTGTTATGACTGCAGAGTTTATTAAATGTCCTATTTCTGGTTGGTGTTTTTTTTTTAAATGGAAATAAATAAAAGTAATTATGTAATTCGTAGTATTTATTTTGATACGGCTGAAGATAATTCTATTTACATAACAAAAAAATTATCGTTATGCTTCCAGAATTGTAGTGACGTCAATTGGCACTGAGCCAAGATACAATAGTATATATACACTCTGAATACTCTAACAGACACTAAACTTCTCTCGCTTTGGAAAACGTTTTTGCTAAAAGACTTGGAAAACGTTCTTGCTGAAGGCTTTGGACCCAATTCTTGCTTAAAGGCTTTGGACCCAATTCTTGCTTAAAGACTTGGATTTCTTCTGAAAGATTTGGATTTCTTCTGAAAGATTTGGATTTCTTCTGAAAGATTTGGATTTTTTCTGAAAGATTTGGATTTTTTCTGAAAGATTTGGATTTTTTCTGAAAGATTTGGATTTTTTCTGAAAGATTTGGATTTCTTCTAAAACACTTGAATTTCTTCTAAAAGACTTGAATTTCTTCTAAAAGACTTGAATTTCTTCTAAAAGACTTGAATTTCTTCTAAAAGACTTGAATTTCTTCTAAAAGACTTGAATTTCTTCTAAAAGACTTGGATTTCTTCTAAAAGACTTGGATTTCTTCTCAAAGACTTGGATTTCTTCTCAAAGACTTGGATTTCTTCTCAAAGACTTGGATTTCTTCTCAAAGACTTGGATTTCTTCTCAAAGACTTGGATTTCTTCTCAAAGACTTGGATTTCTTCTCAAAGACTTGGATTTCTTCTCAAAGACTTGGATTTCTTCTCAAAGACTTGGATTTCTTCTAAAAGACTTGGATTTCTTCTAAAAGACTTGGATTTCTTCTAAAAGACTTGGATTTCTTCTAAAAGACTTGGATTTCTTCTAAAAGACTTGGATTTCTTCTAAAAGACTTGGATTTCTTAAAGACTTGGATTTCTTCTAAAAGACTTGGATTTCTTCTCAAAGACTTGGATTTCTTCTAAAAGACTTGGATTTCTTCTAAAAGACTTGGATTTCTTGCTTGAACTAAATTATTGATGTAGGACTTGCACCAACTTTTTCTGCAAGAAGTTGGTTTAACTTTCTTGCTGAAAGACTGATAATTTTCTTGTTTTGATTACAAACCACTTCATTATTGGTGAAAATGGAACCTTACAATGTCATCTTTCCATATGATTTGTATACTGTCGAGTTATCATGTCCATGTTCTGAGTACTTGAAAAATATATTTAAATTGGTCTCTGTAAAAATTCATGAGTGTAATGCTGTCGCCAACGATAAAAATGTTATTTTTATAGACTAAGTTAACAGTTATCATAAAAAAAAGGAACAAATAAATATATCTTATGATTTTCAATCCAAATGAATTAGTTTTTTTTCAATCACCTGGAACTTGTTGGACATTTAAACAATTATGATGCGAAAGAGAAGGTAAAAGAGTTTATTATTAAAATTGTATTGTTATTTGAAAATATGCTATTTATACTAGTCAGCTAAAATTTAACTTGGCTTCTCTCTTTTCTCTCTCTCTAAAAAAAAAAAAAAAAAAAAAAAAAAAAAAAAAAAAAAAATTTTTTTTTTTTTTTTTTTTTTTTTTTTTTTTTTTTTTTTTTTTTTTTTTTTTTTTTTTTTTTACAGAGAAAGAGTTATCCTCAAAAGGTTTGAATTTTGATATTTTGGTCAAAACAAATTTCAAGTCTCATATTTAAAAGTTTGTGCTCTAAAGAATAAATTTCGATAAATTGTTTCAAAACTCAAATTAGATTATTTTAAATGGTTATTAAGGAGATGTAATTATGATTAATAAAAATTGTTGTATTTACGGTTGAAAATAAATTCCTGTTCTGCTGCCAGAATTATTAGTGACGTCACTTGGCTCAGTGCCAAAATATAATAGAGAAGAACGCTTTATCAGTTTTATGTGACTCTGAGGATTTAAACAAATTTCTTGACTTGAATAAAATTTCTTTGCTTGAAAAATGGAATATTACGACGACGACATTCTATTTGATTTGTCAAATGTCGAGATATCAGGTTCATGCTCCAAAAACTTGAAAGATATATTGAAATCTTATTTGATAGCATTTTATAAGTTGAATATTATAGCTAACGATGGTAAAGATTGTTTTATAGAATACGTTGACATTAATCGTGAAGAAAGTAAAGTTCAAATACCAATTAGTATTTTCGATCCAATTGAAGTAATTCATTTTCCAACACCTGGAATCTGTTGGACTTTTAAAAATGAAAAACAATTTAATATTCGATGGGGAAGATTTGAAGGTAAAAGATTAAAAAGAGTTTATTTGCCTAAAGATGAACTATATATGTTACGATGGGAAAGAGAAGGTAAAAGATTACAAAAAGTTTACTATTAACAAAACTGTCTTTGTCATGATCTTTATATACTTTCAAGAATAAATTGTTTCACTAAAGGTAAACGTGTTGCATCTTATTCACTCAATTTACGTTAATATAAAAATAATAAGAGTAAACGCAAAGCAAGATCAGAATATTTAACATTTTTTAAACACTTTATCACAAATTAATTAATTATTTTTTTTTTTAAAAAAACAAAACATGACTCCTCTAAAAGAATAATGTTTACTATAAATTAATTCAGTTTCAATTCTTAAGTTATATATAAATTCTTTCTACATAAGGTTTTTTGTAACATCCAACCATTAGGGATTGAAATCATGTCAATAAAAAAAAAACACAGACAACAAAATTTAACACACATTGTTTTATTTGTTTACAAATATATATATAAATGATCAGTAAACATTTTTTCTTTTACGAGAATTTGGAATTTCAGATGATGACACTATATCTATTTGAACAAGAGGGTTATTATTTTTAATAAATGAAATACTGTAATTGATAAATTGTTGCACCAATCCGAAACGCATCATATTTTCAAGCAATGATTGACGTAAATATAATAGCGTAAAAAGGAATCGAATTGTTATATTTCGAAAATCGGAAAAAACTGCATCTTTAAAGATGCGTTTATTAATCAAAATCCATTGAGAAAAAGCAATTTCTCTATTGTTCCATACAATGCAGCAAGGCATTATCATTCCATGGTCGATGAAATAGGTCCGAAATTCATTCTCGTCTACATAAATAATGTTTTCAGGATTTACGAGAAAATTGACATCAAAGTTAAAACTTGAATAATCACCCGATTCCAATGCAAGTTCAATTTTGTCATAAAAATAGGTTTGTAAAATCCAGCTAGCAGGTAAACTGATACAGTTGATGTTCAAGTCTTGAAAAATACGTATTGCTTCGGAATAATTTTCCATCATACTGACTATTTCAACGCAGATGCAGCCTTTATATAGCTATTCGTAATGTTTACTTTGGATGTCGCAACAGGAAAGAAAACGTGTAAAAAAAATTATTTGGTCAGGATTTATCTATCAAGCCAGCAAATAATTTTTTTGCAAAAAACTTTTCTCTCTTTCTCTCTCACTAAAAAAAAAAAAAAAAAAAAAAAAAAAAAAAAAAAAAAAAAAAAAAAAATTTTTTTTTTTTTTTTTTTTTTTTTTTTTTTTTTTTTTTTTTTTTTTTTTTTTTTTTTTTTTTTTTTTTTTTTTTTTTAGTGAGAGAGAAGGAGAGAAAAGTTTTTTGCAAAAAAATTATTAATTCAAATGGCAGTCACACAATATAAAATTAGCGTTTTAGAATATGATCATTGTAAACTTAAATATTCTCCACCTGATATGAAACTTTTACTTCAATCTTGGCGTAATCATCATTCTACTTCTTCAAAGTGTTTAAAATGTCAACAGTTCTTGGACTTTCAACACAATTTCATTACATGTTGTCAATGGTTTTATTACAAACCCTGTCAACATTATTTGGTGCAATCGATTGCTGTCAAAACGCCAAAACATACGTTTAAACCAGATGCTTTAACGGATACGAATCAAGAATTTATTATAATTCCCGATCCAATCTATTGGCAAATCTCATCAACTCTTGTTTACGATCGACTTTTGAATTCGACCCTGAATTTACCGACCAGTAAACGTTCGTTCCACGACACCAAAGAATCGTCTTATTACTATAAACAATTTTTGGAATCACCTTTAAACCATGGAAGTATAGCTCAACGAGCTGAAGGTAAAAATACGTTTTTCAGAAGAATTGCTTTAGCGAAACGGGCTGAAAAAACTTTAAGAGCTATGATTACACCGCACCCCTCATTAAAACCGAATGAAATTATAATTCCTCGCGCGATTGAAAAAGTTTTACATTTGATTGGGCAATGGATTATTATCAATCGTATGCCAACGCTACTCCCTGAAAATTTCGTTGCTTTAAAAGTAGTTGGAGATTGGCCCATTGATTGTTTTGGCATTCCATTAGAAATTGCAGAACAACTCAATGCTGATTTCGATGGAGACGAATGTAATGCCTATGTAATTACCAGTTTACAAGCGCAAGCCGAATGTGAATTTATTTTAAACAGTCGATACAATTTATCGAGTTTCACGATGGGTTTAAAACTTTCACCTTGTCACGATATGTTAATCACCTATTACTTGAACAGGGACAAGATTCAGTTTCTTCCTTATAAACATCCTTCTTTGAAGAAAACGTTTCGCGTCTTGTACGATTTATATGGATCGGAAAAATGTTTTGATTATATCGATCAAATGCGCCAATATTACTTGGACGTGACACAAAACGAGTTTTTGTATACGTTATCTTTAAAAGAAATTACACGTTTAGAAGCGATTGCTAAAAATTGCAGTTCGTATGAAGAATTTGTAACTAGAATCGAACCAGAACCCAACAATTGTTTACTGACACAAATTCGATCGGGAGCGAAAGGAACTTTATTTCATTTATATCAATTGGTTGGTTCGGTCGGCTATCAATCGACGCAACAAACCGATACGTTTACAAACCCATTTATAAAATCTTCGTTTTTAACTGGTCTGACTCCAACCGAATTAATTATTCATGCACAAGCAGGTTATGAAGCGTCCATCAATACTGCAGCAGTCTGGGTTCCAGGCTATAATTTTTTTAAATTATGTAATAATTTACAAGATTTTACAGTCAATTATCTCGGTCAATTAACAGATCACAATCATATGATAACAGACGATATTTTAAAAATGATGCATCCTCACGATTTATTAAGCAAGCAAGGATTTCAAGCACTGATGGATCGTTATTTAACGTTCGATTATATTTTGGGTTGAATGTCATTGCAGTACATATTTTTACTTTGAAACACTTGGGGTTTGTACGTTTTACACATGGTTGTAAAATATATTTTTTATTCAATTCAATAAAGATTTTTTTAAATACAATTCATTATAAGATGTACTGATATCTTGATACAATTCAGGCATTTTCTCGTACGAGAAATTACCTGAATTGTTTTGTTTATTCCAGCGACATGTGGTATGATCATGTCGAATCAAAGTAATAATTTCGTTTAAATCCCGACAACGTTTGATAGGTTTTCCTTCAACTTGACGTCTAAATGGTTCTTTGTATTCTGAAGGCATAAAACAAATCATATGTTTATGGTCATTACATAAACGCCAATAGGGAAGAAATAATACATTATCCTTGACACGTTTGACTATTTGCATGAAATTTTGAATAGCTTCCACTCGAATTATTACATGGTACCATAACAATTTCGTACTAGCTATTTCTTTAAACACGAGCCATTTCCAATGTATCAAATCCGTATTGAATTGTAATGCATTTTGTAAGAAGGGATTATTTAATAATGCTTGAAAACAAGACATAACAAGAGAATCTTTTTTTCTTTAATATAGTTTTATTTTATTCAAGTCATCAAACTTTGTACAAATATCTACATACAATTCAGGTAAAAAGTCAAGTTCAATTCTTGGAGGACATTTTGCATCAGGACAATTTTGTTTTTCCATTTGATTCCATGGACAAGGTACCTTAGAAGTTTCAATATAATTGATGGCATTGAGCAATTCTGGAGTTGACTCGATTTGTTTTAAAAATTTGCATTGCAACTGGATTTGCAATGGAATTCCTTCTTCCATTTGGACTTTAGACCATTGACGTGCAAATTCTTCTCTGTAGTCTGAATGCATAAAACATATCATATGTTTATGGTGTGTGTACATAAGATTCGTATTAGGACTTAAATTGCATAAACACCAATACGGAAGAAAGACGACTTTATCCTTGACAAGTTCAAACATTTGAATGAAACTTTTAATTGCTCCAGCAGGTACAATTATTTGGTACCATAACAAATTAGAACTTCCAAAATTTTGTAACATGCTCCATCTCAAATCTATGTTGGCCCATCTTGGATTATATTCCAACGAATCAGCCAACAATACCTTGTGCACTAGGGCTTGAAATTCTGTACCACTTGCTTCAGCCATGAGTGTTGAAAATGACTTGTGATCAGTTGATTTATATAGTCGCCCAACAAGAAAATCTTTTCAGCTGGACACACATTGCTGCTAAAAATAAATAGCAATGTGTGTCCAGCTTGCTGTTGCAATGTTTGTCAAGCTTGCTGTTGCAATGTTTGTCAAGCTTGGAATGATCAAGGTCTTGACAATCTGATTTCGTAATTGAATTTGAGTCGATTTCGTAATTGAATTTGAGTCGATTTCATGTTTGGATTTGTTTTGACAAGGTTTTGTTTTGATGATGACGAGTTGATTTGTTTGTTGCACCTGCTATTTTTTTTTATCTCGTTCGTAGACTATATAAAAGGATATGAACGCTTTCATTTTTGTTTGAGATGAATTCTTCTCCAGATATCGTTTGGGTCGCTGCTGCTACAGAGAAAGACTTTGATGTTATAAAATCTGATGTGGATTCTGAAATTGACATGGATTCAAACTCTGAAATTGACATGGATTCAAACTCTGACATAGATTCAAACTTTGAAATTGACATAGAGTTTGATTCTAAAACTCAAACAGACTCTGAAACTGAATTGGACCCTTATTTTCCAAAGGATTCTTCTCATCCTAATGTAGTTGGAATTTTCAAGACTTATTTAGCAGAATCTGTCAAGAAAAAAACGAATTATTATTACTGTGGACATTTACCACCTGATTTTGATTTTACCACCTGATTTTTCTACACCATTGTATTTACCAACTCGATTTTTTTCCTAAATATAATATTAATAGGGAAAAAAATGGCTTTAGTTTTGTTGCACTTAATTAAAAAAGATAACACGCGACGATTCCATGTTTTATCTCTTGAAATGAATAATTATTCATTTCAAGAGATAAAACATGGAATCGTCGCGTGTTATCTAATCTTCTTTATATAAAAACTTTTTGGTATTAAAAAAAAAAGATATCTGAATAGTTTGATTTTGATCTAGAAAGAATATTTCTGGCATTTTATATAGTAATTGCCTGTTCAATAACAGAATTTTTTAATTTAAGATGTATCTTAAGATTTTCAATATATTATTGTTCACTCTGAATTATTTGTTTGTTTTGCATTAAAATCTCGTTTCATTTTTTAAACAATCATATCGGTGTCGATAATGATCTTGACCGTTTCCAGGAAAACTTGAGACACCATTTGTTATAAGTACAATTTATTGCGTGCATTTATGTGGAATCATTAATTTAGGTAGTAGAGTTTTATTACAAATCACACATTTGATTTCAACTTCAATTTTGTTTGTATAAAAGTTTTATAATTTTTGTCACTGCAATTATAAATGGTTTTCAAAAAAGAGAACTATTTGGCTCGTAAAACAAATATTTATTGAAGTATAATAAATACTACAACAAAAGAATTATTCGAGAAATGTTTGATTAATTACATTATCTCTGAATTGTCAATCATTCTGTCAAAGTATATTCAATAAACTTATGTTTTCAATAATGGCATTAGTTTTATTAATTCTATTCGAGAATTTTCAATAATATTGTCTTTTTCTATGATAATATTGTCTTTTTCAATGATAATAGCATCTTTTTCCTTGATTATACTGTCTTTTTCCTTGATAATAGCATCTTTTTCTATGTTCGCTTGTCGTTCTTGTTCAATTACAGTATCCAGCTTCGTTCTTACACGTTCGACTGCTGTCAAAATTTCCTGTTGTTTTTTACCAAATCTAAAAGATTCTTCGGAAATCATTTCCATGAATGCATTTCCAGATTGTAATTGATACTTATTCCAATTCATTTCATTTAAATCTAGTAAAGACTTGTTTGTTACAATAGGTATAATCAGGTTATTCAATACGATAAAGGCTTCAGGTAAAGTTAAACTCTCATGGAACAGGAAATTGTTACGAAAATATTATTTTCTTCCTAAACTAGTCTATACTTGAATTCACTCTTCAAACCACTGTATAACGCAATACAACGTTGTTTAATAAACCAAAAAAAAAAGTTTTTTGAAATCGTAAGAAATTGATATATTTTTGACTGATAGATTTTTCTTCAAATATTATAGGTAAAAAATATATTTTAATCAGAGAGTTTTTTAGACGTAAATCTTTATAAAAATCACAGAATGAGTAATTCGTTTAAGATTACGCAGATCGTGTAAGTTTATTTAAGGCTAATTAAAAAAAAATAAATAAAATATCTTTATATATATAAATAAATCTAAACTAGTCTATACTTGAATTCACTCCCCAAACCACTGTATAACGCAATACAACGTTGTTTAATAAACCAAAAAAAAAGTTTTTTGAAATCGTAAGAAATTGATATATTTTTGACCGATAGATTTTTCTTCAAATATTATAGGTAAAAAATATATTTTAACCAGAGAGTTTTTTAGACGTAAATCTTTATAAAAATCACAGAATGAGTAATTCGTTTAAGATTACGCGGATCGTTTAAGTTTATTTAAGGTTAATTTAAAAAAATAAATAAAATATCTATATATATATAAATAAATCTTGTGACGTCATAATAAAAAAATAAAAATCTTGTGACGTCATAATAAAAAATAAAAATCTTGTGACGTCATAATAAAAAAATAAAAATCTTGTGACGTCATAATAAAAAAATAAAAATCATGTGACGTCAAAAGCATTTTTTTTCTTTTATTTTAAATTGTTTTCATTGGCACGACACTTTTTCTTTTTTGACAAATTCATTTGTTATGACATATTGATGATTTTTATTTCCATTCGAGATATAATCCATTATAACCCAATTGTACTTTGGATTGACTAATAATGCATAAAAATATTATTATTAATAAAATTGTATTGTTATTTGAAAATATGCTATTTATACTAGTCAGCTAAAATTTAACTTGGCTTCTCTCTTTTCTCTCTCTCTCTAAAAAAAAAAAAAAAAAAAAAAAAAAAAAATTTTTTTTTTTTTTTTTTTTTTTTTTTTTTTTTTTTTTTTAGAGAGATAGAGAGATTTATCCTCAAAAGGTTTGAATTTTGATATTTTGGTCAAAACAAATTTCAAGTCTCATATTTAAAAGTTTGTGCTCTAAAGAATAAATTTCGATAAATTGTTTCAAAACTCAAATTAGATTATTTTAAATGGTGTATTATTAAGGAGATGTAATTATGATTAATAAAAATTGTTGTATTTACGGTTGAAAATAAATTCCTGTTCTGCTGCCAGAATTATTAGTGACGTCACTTGGCTCAGTGCCAAAATATAATAGAGAAGAACGCTTTATCAGTTTTATGTGACTCTGAAATTGTTTTCATTGGCACGACACTTTTTCTTTTTTGACAAATTCATTTGTTATGACATATTGATGATTTTTATTTCCATTCGAGATATAATCCATTATAACCCAATTGTACTTTGGATTGACTAATAATGCATAAAAATATAATAGTTCCAAGCATGTAATTCTGTGTAATAAATGTGGATAATTGGCAAATTTGGAGGCTATGGTTTGAATTTCTTTAATAATTTTATTTCTTTCGGATTGATACATTAACGGAAACGTTGTATATTCTAAATCCAACAGGTTCAATTGTTTACTTTGCGCCAACATGTACAAGATTCCATATTCGTATTTATTGCCTTGTAAAAAATTTATATAATTTTCAGCATTCGATTTAAAATCGCTGATTAACTGTAGCGTGATATCGTTAAATTGTTTTAACGCATTATTGCGCTTGTAGTAATTTTTCAAATTCGGATATTGAATCCTTACATCTTCGATTAACGTATCAACTTTTCGTTTGGATTGTTTTAAATTTTCGATATCGAAAAAATCTTCATTGTTTTTATTACAACCACAGGTATCCATCTTAATTCATCTTTTTACGTAAATTTCGTATCACGATATGTTCGTAAAACACAATATATGTGATTTTAGATTTTTTAGCGGTCGTGGGTTCGTCTATATTATCGTCATAATCTAATGCTGACATTTCATACATGCCATCTTGCGTTTCAGTTCGTTTTAAATGACCATATTCTTGATCGAATTGAATCACAATTTCGTTTTCTTTTGTGATTCGTTTCGTTTCGACTAAAAATTGACGAATGGCCGATAACAAATCCGTCATGGTCGTAATACTATCTTGCACGCTTTGAACGTCGGCGTATTGTTTAAATTGTACATAAAGAGATGTCATACTCAAATAATATTCTTTAAATTCTTTCATTACGTCTGGTTCAGGACGATATTCTAAATATCCGTCTTTCATGTTTTCAAACAAGTGAATATAAATTAATAAAAAAAAGCCAATGTACGATTCGTTTACAATCGTGTCGTTTGTTTCCAGTTTATATTGATCGGATTTCACTTGGATCGACGTACAAGTTTTCTCGTCCATGGAAACAAAAGACGAATTGAATGGAAATGTTATGACTCGCGCTCGAAACGCTTCTGTTGCAGTACAAATCGGAGCGCTGTTGGTCGATGCAAATAGTTTTGCAGTTGGACGACCGCCTGTATTTTGCTCGTATAAATTTCGAAAACTCGTTTGAGAATTTCCCGTCAATTCTTTAATTAGGTTTTCATCGATTTTTCCATACAATTCCTCAATCAGAATAATGCGTTTATTGAATAACGACGTGGCGAGTTCTGGTTGAGCACCAATTCCTTTTCCCGTTTGAAAATTAACGTTACGAATCGAATGACTATAATTGGCAAAGACTTTTAAAATCATTTCGAAAAATTTTGATTTGCCGTTTCCAGTAACACCTTGAAAAATAAAAAAATGCCGGCCGTAATTAGTTGCAATCAACGTGCTCGATAAAATGTCCATCATGTACGCGATTAAATCATATTCAAACGACATGTATTTACATAAATGCACATAGAAATGAAACATGCTCATGATTCTTTTATCCGTGGCATCGTAAATACCGAATGTGTTTGCGACTTCTTTTAACGTATCAAAAAAATCATCAGTCAAGTCCAAGAAAAGTTGCTTTAAATAGTTTATAAAGAAAGGTTTCGAAAATAAAACTTTATACGCGTGCAAGAGTCGCGTATCGGATCGAATCTGAAGCCATTCGGACCGATTGAAATTCACGCCCATACTAATATCGGATAAATAAAACTCTGGAACAGTTCCTCCCACGTGACCTGTTAATAAATCTAAAACGCCGGCGCGCGTTTTAACGTGCCATTTATGTTGATCCATTTCGATTTTGACGCGATCCATATTCGTTTCGCTCGTAATAGCAGCTAAAATTTCAAAAACATTGACACCTAAACAATTCAGCTTAATGGTATGTTCCGCTTCAGAATGGCGAAAGGCTTTTTTAATTTTAGTTTTTATATTCGTAATCATGTTGCGTATTTCAAAATCGTTTTGAATTTCTTGCCATTGCTCTTGAACGATATTCCACATGTAACGAATCGGTTTCTTGCAAGAATTTTTTAACGTTGCAACAATAACAGGAATATAGCGATCCATAATTCTTCGAATGATATCGGCTAAATCTTCATCAGACATGCAAGACTCGATCGGATTTTTCATGGTTTCAATAATGGTTGACAACTTATCGCTGAAATTGCGTTTTTCCACCGATAAGTTGGAACCACAATACAAAATGGTATTGATGGTGAAATCTTTTGAAATGTATCGAATAATGGTATCGTCAATTTTATAAAGTTTGTCCAATATGTCATCACAGTCTAGGACCGGTCGCAAATGTAAAATGAGTTGAGACGACGCTATATTTAAATGATTACACAATGCATAAAACATGGGTAAGAAATAATAGCCTCGATCAAATTCCATAATCGTTTTGATGGGATAATTATTATTCGAAAACAGAGTATTGTCTTTGATTAATAATTTATTCACCGATTCAAAAATATCTTTGACAATCGTGACACTATTACCCGTTACTTTAATCCATTGGTTCAAAGCATAATTCGTGGTCGTGAAATTCGAGATTCGCGAAGAATGGACATTGATAAAATGAAACGCTTTCATAAAATCTAAAGATTTGAAATTCAAATTAACCGATTTGGCGATTTCGTACTGTTCACTCTCTTTAAAAATAAATTCAGCGACGGTTTGATAATTCTGGGGTCGATTGGTGTTTATACTCGTTTGATAACAAATGGTCCGTAAATTATCTCGAACGATGACAGGCATGGTATAAAGATAAACTTTGTCAAAGATTAAATGAAACGAAAAAGGTAAAAGTTCTCTAAAAATTGAATACGTGTTCAGTTTTTTCAATTTAAAACGTTTTCGGATTTCTGTAGTAAATGTTAAGAATTTTTGTTCGTCTATTAAAGGAATGGTATAAGTGATATCGTTTTCGTAATATGTGATATTGAAAGGAATATAAGGATTACAATTCGGTTTACATGATTTGGCTAAATTGAAATTTTTTGGAATATCTAATCGCACGGAATAGAAAGGAAATTCTCGATCCAATTGGGTTTGTAATTGCGTACATAAAATGATATAATCATCGTGACTTATTATAATTTCAGGTAAATAAATATGTAAACCACCACCTTGTCGAAAACAAGCTATAGACGTAAAACAACCCAATTGATTCAAAGTTGATTTTAAAACCGGTTTTAAATAATCTTCAATATAACTTTCGATAAAACTACTATTATATTTGGATTTAAAATGGAAATCAATATCAAAGACCAAAGCATGCGTTTGGGCAAAAGCTAAATCCATCGTTAAATGTTCTTTTTCATCTGTGGTAATGAGATAATATTTTAAAAACGTCAAGTAATCTTTTCTTTTAACATAATAAATTTTCCCACGCATATCGTAAATCAAATAAGAATCTAAAGGAGCATGTTCCCTACGAGCTATATTTATCAGATATTGGAACATCATCTTTGTTTAAAAACTTATTCTTGGCTCCAAAATAAAAGTTTCAAAAGCCTTTAACTTATGGCTTTACTAAAAAAAAAAAAAAAAAAAAAAAAAAAAAAAAAAAAAAAAAAAAAAAAAAAAAAAAAAAAAAAAAATTTTTTTTTTTTTTTTTTTTTTTTTTTTTTTTTTTTTTTTTTTTTTTTTTTTTTTTTTTTTTTTTTTTTTTTTTAGTAATTTGAAAGAAGATAGAGTTGGTTGAGTTTGGAAGGACAAGTCGTTGTACCATATTTTAGTTTTGTTTTACCAAGTTTTTCTAGACATGTTTTCATGTCTTTTTCAAATTGATTCTTGAAATGTCGACGAAAACAAATTTTCCATGCTCGAATATTAGATGCTTTTAATACTTCACTTGCATTCAATAAATACATATAGGCTTGATGTGAATTTTGACACGAATACAAATCAATTAACACAGTTGCATTTTCAGGTATTTCAGGAAATGTCGTTTGGAACAAGGAAGGTTTTAAAACGTAATGATTTGTTTTTAGATATTGATCAATTTCGATAGTTTTTTCTTTTTTTGATATCAATTCTGTATGAATATCGCCGAGATGATAACCTATAATATCAATATTCTTGTCTAGATTGAGATTTAAATGACTTGTAAACACAATCATACACATTGCATAACAAGGTTTTATTATCGATTCATTAAATGAGGGTTCAATCCAAACAAATACATCACAAACATCATCGTGAAATTGAATAACTTTATCTTCAAATAGCATATGTAAATAATATTCTATTAAAGAAGGACGTCTTCCTAAATTTCCATAAATGACAGTTTGTCCGCCTGGGACAACAGTATTCTGTAAAAGCAATTGAATAGACATGTTTCTTATTTGTCGTTACTTATTCATTTCATTTATACCTATATGTGTTCGACTCGTAATAAAACTATCTAAATCCATCGTATAAAACTCTGGAGAAATTGGAACAACTTCGATATTAAAAATCCATTTCAACACATAAGCAGCAATCATGAAACCATCCCATTTATCGTTATCGTGTTTTTGAATGACAGCTAGCAATTCTTTATCGTCTTTGAAAAGGCTTATACAAACCCATTCCACTGCGTATAAATGCCATTGAAGGTCTAAAATGTAATGTTCAACACATTTATAAGAATATAAACCTGTAATAAATGTGCTATAATTGATTTTATCGGTCAAGAAACATTTGACCCACAATAAAAACGATTCTCTTTCATGCTCAAATTCTTTACTAGACCATCGATTCTTTAAAGTTACTTTTTGAGGCGAAAAAGGGCCTTTGTAACGATCTTTTACTTTGGACCAATGTTTCCATTTCGAACACATTGTAGCAGCTTCGTCCAATTGAAGTTTTTGATGAAATTTCCACTGACTACCTAATGCAGAACCTAAATGGTCGCAAAGCATTTCGTTTAAATTCATTTCATCCATAAGTTCTGGCGATGAAAAATGCTCCGGATGATGCGGATTCTGTTCATAATGAGTCTGAAGAGCAATTTCCCAAGTATTACATCCTTTGAGGTTAAATAATCGTTGAATCTTGTAAGGATAAGGCGGAATCATCGTGTTCAAGTAATAAATATAGTTTTTCTCGTTTGAATTGTCTTTCGACACAGTGGACAACTATTTACACTATTTGCACAGACAGCACAAGTAAATAAATGTTTGCAAGGTTCAAACAAAATATTCTTTTCGTTAATGAAACAAATTCCACACAGTAAAGGATTTGGAACAGAATAATAATCACAAGTTGAATAATGATAAAAATCGAATAAATGATTACTTTTGAATTCTATTCCACAACAAAAGCAAACAATAACTTGCTTACTACTATTATAAAAAAATCCACTTTCTATTAAATCCAAAATATCTTGACGTTTACAGCCGGTGAAACTTTTATAACGTTGCTTTCTTAAATACATGTCTATTTATCATGAAAAAAATTTTTTCATCTAAAGCACATCTGTAGCTAAAAAAAAAAAAAAAAAAAAAAAAAAAAAAAAAAAAAAAAAAAAAAAAAAAAAAAAAAAAAAAAAAAAAAAAATTTTTTTTTTTTTTTTTTTTTTTTTTTTTTTTTTTTTTTTTTTTTTTTTTTTTTTTTTTTTTTTTTAAAGCTTCAAATGATCTATAAGATGGGTTGTTGAACATTTGGAATTTAGCTTGGTTTCACTTATATTATACTTTTTATATTCAATATCATATCAAAGGAGATGTCATCGTTACGTAATAAATTTTCGGTTTCGTATGGTTTAGTAGTGACAACCATGGACAATCAAGTTGTTATACTGAAGCGAAGCCTCCCTTATAGTATTCAGACATATTTAATGTATCACAAAGGTGGTGATATAGAAGATTTTGAAAAAAATGTGTTTCCAACCTTAAATTTATCGACAAAGTTAGATTATGTCAATTTTAAATCTAATTTGGATTTTGAAGACAAGTTTGACTTTCCACATGGACAAATGTCTGGTTTTTCAACAAGAGGAAATAAATATCGTCAATTCAAGACTGCGTTTCGAGAATTTCGCGAAGAAACTGGATACACGTTTCAATATTCAAAATTTAATATAAATAACCTTCCAATGAAAAAAATTGAATTTAAAGGTTTGGATGGATTTATCTATGTACAATATTTTTTTCTGTTAACGGTTGATAAACTCATTAAATGCAAATCATTAAACAATGATGATTGTTACACGTCGCATATCATCCATGTTTCTTTAGCGAAAAAGTTATTAGAAAATCAACAACAAATTAAAAGAGATAATAAACATTTATTACTTTAAAGTCTTCTAGGAAATTGGCAATATCTTTCATTGGAACTTATTACATTCAAGTTTCGGCTGCTGTCGGGAAAATCTAGTGCATTGATAACATTAGATACGACTCGTTTGGGTTCAATATGCGTTTTCATTTGATAATAAGCTTGATTTTTAGTGATTTGTCCTAAACAAACTAAAGGGTTGTTATTCTTGATTTCATTAATAGTAACAAATCCAACAGTTGGTACATATGTTAAATTTGCATAAAGACTTAAAGGTGATGTAATTTCTGCACTTATCGGTAGATATGTTTTATCAAATAGGCATGCATATAACATAAAACCTACATACGGTGAAAATTCATCCAACTTATACAAGCGTTCTGGTTCTGTCAATGCCTTAACTTCCATATTTTGAAATATTTTATAAAAAGGTTCATTTTTGATATAATTGTATAAAAGGGATAATTGATCTTGTATATGTGTTTTTAAATCGGTGTGAGCAACATCTTGACCATTTACCAACTGAACTTTGGTCGAATCAGTGACATGTAAATTTCGTAAAAGTTCTAAATGATATCTAGCAATTTTCTTATCTTTAAATCTTAATTTCATCATGTTTAAATTATTAAGGTATGTTTTAATTCTTGGATTTAACTCATAAGAATATGTGTAATGATTATGGGTCGATTCTGGCATTAAATATGAATCGATAAAAGTTTTCTCGGGAAATATAACGGTATTAGGTTTAAAACTAAAATGTTCATCAGGGATTAAATAGGGACCGCATAATTCTGTATGATTTTCAGTATCAGAGCGATAAATCCAAAGTTTTAATCCATACACGACTTTTAAATGATATTGACAAATAACATTTAAAAATGAATTTGTATTTTCAGAAGGAGGAGAACATTTTACACCGTCGCACGCAAATATACAATTTGACATCTTTTATTACTTATTTTTTAAATATTATTCATGTAAAAAAAAAGATTGACTGTGATGTTTAGAGTCACTCACAAAAATTTCAACAATAACTATCGTCTCAAGATAGTTATTGTTGAAATTTTCAAATTGTGTAGTGAAATTTCAAGTCAAATTTAAGATAACTGCCAGGTGTAACCACTCGTTTTACTCAGATGAATATTTGCTTTTCAATGAAATAATTTTCAAATCACTAAATTAATTAGGGTTTGAGATAGATTTTTTAATCAAAAAGTTTTTAAAATTAATACCGAGTGTAACCACTCTTTTTACTCGACTTAAAATTCTCTATCAAATGAAAGAATGCAAATTTTTTGAAAAATAAAACTTTTTATTAAATAACTGCCACGTGTAGCAACTCGTTCAAATTGATCAACTCTATCAAACTCAAAACTATCTCACAGCTTAAAAAAAAAAAAAAAAAAAAAAAAAAAAAAAAAAAAAAAATTTTTTTTTTTTTTTTTTTTTTTTTTTTTTTTTTTTTTTTTTTTTTTTTTTTTTTTTTTTTTTTTTTAAAGCTGTGAGATAGTTTTGAGTTTGGTTTGATTTAGTTTTTTGAATAAAGTTTTCAGTATTATTGTTTATTGAAATTTAATTGAAATTTAAATTCAAGATAACTGTCAAGTGTAACCACTCGTTTTACTCAGCTGAATATTTGCTTTTCAATAAAATAATTTTCAAATCTCTAAAATAATTAGGATTCGAGTTACGTTTTTAATAGAAAAGTTTTAAAAATAAATATTAAGTGTAACCACTCGTTTTACTCAGCTGAATATTTGCTTTTCCATGAAATATATTTCAATTTTTTTGTGAAACAAACGTTTGACATCTTTTGTTTATTGAAATTTAATTCAAATTTAAATTCAAGATAACGGCCAAGTGTAACCACTCGTTTTACTCAGCTGAATATTTACTTTTCAATGAAATAATTTTCAAATCTCGAAATTAATTAGTTTTCGAGTTAAATGTTTAATCAAAAAGTTTTAAAAATAAATACCAAGTGGAACCACTCATATTACTCGCCTTAAAATTCTCTATTGAATAAAACTATTTCAATTTTTGTTGTGAAAAAAGTTTGAAATTTCATGTTTAGTTTATTGAAATTTAATTCAAATATAAATTCAGAATAACTACCAAGTGTAACCATTCGTTTTACTCAGCTGAATATTTGCTTTTCAATAAAATAATTTTCAAATCTCTAAATTAATTAGGATTCGAGTTAAGTTTTTAATAGAAAAGTATTTTAAATAAATACCAAGTGTAACCACTCGTTTTACTCGACTTAAAATTCTCTATCGAATGAAAGAATGCAAATTTTTTTTAAAAATAAAACTTTTTTATTAAATAACTGCCACGTGTAGCAACTCGTACAAATTGATCAACTCTATCAAACTCAAAACTATCTCACAGCTTTAAAAAAAAAAAAAAAAAAAAAAAAAAAAAAAAAAAAAAAAAAAAAAAAAAAAAAAAAAAAATTTTTTTTTTTTTTTTTTTTTTTTTTTTTTTTTTTTTTTTTTTTTTTTTTTTTTTTTTTTTTTTTTTTTTTTTTTTTTTTTTTTTTTTTTTTTTTTTTTAAAGCTGTGAGATAGTTTTGAGTTTGGTTCGATTTAGTTTTTGAATAAAAAGTTTTCTGTATTGTTTATTAAAATTTATATGAAATTTAAATTCAAGATAACTGCCAAGTGTAACCACTCGTTTTACTCATTTAAATATTTGCTTTTCAATGAAATAATTTTCAAATCTCTTAATTAATTAGGATTCGAGTTAGATTTTTTAATCAAAATGTTTTAAAAATAAATACCAAGTGTAACCACTCGTTTTACTCGACTTAAAATTCTCTATCGAATAAAACTGTTTCAATCTTTTTCACACAAATTTTATTTCCATCATGTTTAGTTTATTAAAATTTAATTCAAATTTAAATTCAAGATAAGTGCCAAGAGTAACCACTCGTTTTACTCAGCTGAATATTTGCTTTTCAATAAAATAATTTTCAAATCTCGAAATTAATTAGGATTCGAGTTAGATTTTTTAATTGAAAAGTTTTAAAAATAAATACCAAGTGTAACCACTCGTTTTACTCGTCTTAAAATTCTCTATCGATTAAAACTATTTCAATTTTTTGTGAAAATTTTTTTTTTTTCATCATGTTTAGTTTATTGAAATTAAATTCAAATTTAAATTCAAGATAACTGCCAAGTGTAACCACTCGTTTTACTCGGCTGAATATTTGCTTTTCAATGAAATAATTTTCAAATCTCGAAATTAATTAGGATTCGAGTTAGATTTTTTAATCAAAAGGTTTTATAAATAAATACCAAGTGTAACCACTCGTTTTACTCGTCTTAAAATTCTCTATCGAATGAAACATTGCAAATTTTTTGTGAAAAAGTTTGAAAATTTTTTTCATCATGTTTAGTTTATTGAAATTTAATTCAAATTTAAATTAAAGATAAGTGCCAAGTGTAACCACTCGTTTTACTCAGCTGAATATTTGCTTTTCAATAAAATAATTTTCAAATCTCTAAATTAATTAGGATTCGAGTTAAGTTTTTAGTTGAAAAGTTTTTAAAATAAATATTAAGTGTAACCACTCGTTTTACTCATCTTAAAATTCTCTATCGAATGAAAGAATGAAATTTTTTTGAAAAAATAAAACTTTTTATTAAACTGCCACGTGTACAAATTGATCGTCGTACAATCGTACACAGTCGTACAAATTGATCAACTCTATCAAACTCAAAACTATCTCACAGCTTTAAAAAAAAAAAAAAAAAAAAAAAAAAAAAAAAAAAAAAAAAAAAAAATTTTTTTTTTTTTTTTTTTTTTTTTTTTTTTTTTTTTTTTTTAAAGCTGTGAGATAGTTTTGAGTTTGGTTTGATTTAGTTTTTGAATAAAAAGTTATCAGTATTATTGTTTATTGAAATTTAATTCAAATTTAAATTCAAGATAACTGCCAAGTGTAACCACTCGTTTTACTCAGCTGAATATTTGCTTTTCAATAAAATAATTTTCAAATCTCTAAATTAATTAGGATTCGAGTTAAGTTTTTAATTGAAAAGTTTTAAAAATAAATACCAAGTGCAACCACTCGTTTTACTCGTCTTAAAATTCTCTATCGATTAAAGTAATAAAATTTTTTGGGAAAAAAGTTTGAAAAATTTTTTCATTTCCATCATGTTTAGTTTATTGAAATTAAATTCAAATTTAAATTCAAGATAACTGCCAAGTGTAACCACTCGTTTTACTCGGCTGAATATTTGCTTTTCATTAAAATAATTTTCAAATCTCGAAATTAATTAGGATTCGAGTTAGATTTTTTAATTGAAAAGTTTTAAAAATAAATTATAAGTGTAACCACTCGTTTTACTCGTCTTAAAATTCTCTATCGATTAAAGTAATAAAATTTTTTGGGAAAAAAGTTTGAAAAATTTTTTCATTTCCATCATGTTTAGTTTATTGAAATTAAATTCAAATTTAAATTCAAGATAACTGCCAAGTGTAACCACTCGTTTTACTCAACTGAACATTTGCTTTTCAATGAAATAATTTTCAAATCTCAAAATTAATTAGGATTTGAGTTAAATTTTTAATTAAAAAGTTTTAAAAAATAAATATTAAGTGTAACCACTCGTTTTACTCAGCTGAATATTTGCTTTTGCATGAAATAAATTTCAAATCTGTAAATTAATTAGGATTCGATTTAAATTTTAATTAGAAAAGTTTAAAAAATAACTGCCAGGTGTAACCACTCGTTTTAATCAGCTAAATATTTGCTTTTCAATAAAATAATTTTCAAATCTGTAAATTAATTAGGGTTCGAGTTAAATTTTTAATAGAAAAGTTTTAAAAATAAATATTAAGTGTAAACACTTGTTTTACTCAGCTGAATATTTGCTTTTCCATGAAATAAATTTCAATTTTTTTGTGAAAAAGTTTGAAAACATTTTTTATTTCGAACATCTTTTGTTTATTGAAATTTAATTCAAATTTAAATTCAAGATAACTGCCAGGTGTAACCACTCGTTTTAATCAGCTGAATATTTGCTTTTCAATAAAATAATTTTCAAATCTCTAAATTAATTAGGATACGAGTTAAGTTTTTAGTTGAAAAGTTTTAAAAATAAATATTAAGTGTAACCACTCGATTTACTCATCTTAAAATTCTCTATCGAATGAAAGAATGCAAATTTTTTGAAAAAATAAAACTTTTTATTAAATAACTGGTTCAACTCGTTCATATTGATTTACTCTATCAAACTCAAAACTATCTCACCGCTTTAAAAAAAAAAAAAAAAAAAAAAAAAAAAAAAAAAAAAAAAAAAAAAAAAAAAAAAAAAAAAAAAAAATTTTTTTTTTTTTTTTTTTTTTTTTTTTTTTTTTTTTTTTTTTTTTTTTTTTTTTTTTTTTTTAAACCTGTGAGAGAGATTCGTGTTTGGTTTGATTTAGTTTTTGAATAAAAAGTTATCAGTATTATTGTTTATTGAAATTTAATTCAAATTTAAATTCAAGATAAATGCCAAGTGTAACCACTCGTTTTACTCGGCTGAATATTTGCTTTTCAATGAAATAATTTTCAAATCTCTAAATTAATTAGGATTCGAGTTAGATTTTTTAATAGAAAAGTATTTTAAATAAATACCAAGTGTAACCACTCATTTTACTCGCCTTAAAATTCTCTATCAATTAAAACTATTTCAATTTTTTGTGAAAAAGTTTTTTTTTTCATCATGTTTAGTTTATTGAAATTTAATTCAAATTTAAATTCAAGATAACTGCCAAGTGTAACCACTCGTTTTACTCAGCTGAATATTTGCTTTTCAATAAAATAATTTTCAAATCTCGAAATTAATTAGGATTCGAGTTAGATTTTTTAATCAAAACGTTTTATAAATAAATACCAAGTGTAACCACTCGTTTTACTCGCCTTAAAATTCTCTATCGAATAAAACTATTTCAATTTTTTGTGAAATTTTTTTTTTCATCATGTTTAGTTTATTGAAATTAAATTCAAATTTAAATTCAAGATAACTGCCAAGTGTAACCACTCGTTTTACTCAGCTGAATATTTGCTTTTCAATGAAATAATTTTCAAATCTCTAAATTAATTAGGATTCGAGTTAGATTTTTTAATCAAAACGTTTTAAAAATAAATACCAAGTGTAACCACTCGATTTACTCATCTTAAAATTCTCTATCGAATAAAACTATTTCAATTTTTTGTGAAAAAGTTTTTTTTTTCATCATGTTTAGTTTATTGAAATTTAATTCAAATTTAAATTCAGAATAACTACCAAGTGTAACCGCTCGTTTTACTCAGCTGAATATTTGCTTTTTAATAAAATAATTTTCAAATCTCTAAATTAATTAGGATTCGAGTTAAGTTTTTAATAGAAAAGTATTTGAAATAAATACCAAGTGTAACCACTCATTTTACTCGCCTTAAAATTCTCTATCGAATAAAACTATTTCAATTTTTTGTGAAAAAGTTTTTTTTTTTCATCATGTTTAGTTTATTGAAATTAAATTCAAATTTAAATTCAAGATAACTGCCAAGTGTAACCACTCGATTTACTCGGCTGAATATTTGCTTTTCAATGAAATAATTTTCAAATCTCGAAATTAATTAGGATTCGAGTTAGATTTTTTAATTGAAAAGTTTTTAAAATAAATTATAAGTGTAACCACTCGTTTTACTTGTCTTAAAATTCTCTATCGATTAAAGTAATAAAATTTTTTTGTGAAAAAAGTTTGAAAAAATTTTTCATTTCTATCATGTTTAGTTTATTGAAATTTAATTCAAATTTAAATTCAAGATAACTGCCAAGTGTAACCACTCGTTTTACTTAGCTGAATATTTGCTTTTCAATGAAATAATTTTCAAATCTCAAAATTAATTAGGATTCGAGATAGATTTTTTAATTGAAAAGTTTTTAAAATAAATTATAGGTGTAACCACTCGTTTTACTCGCCTTAAAATTCTCTATCGAATAAAACTATTTCAATTTTTTGTGAAAAAAGTTTGAAAAAATTTTCATTTCCATCATGTTTAGTTTATTTAAATTAAATTCAAATTTAAATTCAAGATAAATGCCAAGTGTAACCACTCGTTTTACTCATTTAAATATTTGCTTTTCAATAAAATAATTTTCAAATCTCTAAATTAATTAGGATTCGAGTTAAGTTTTTAATAGAAAAGTATTTTAAATAAATACCAAGTGTAACCACTCGTTTTACTCGCCTTAAAATTCTCTATCGAATAAAACTATTTCAATTTTTTGTGAAAAAAGTTTGAAAAAATTTTCATTTCCATCATGTTTAGTTTATTGTAATTAAATTCAAATTTAAATTCAAGATAACTGCCAAGTGTAACCACTCGTTTTACTCTGCTGAATATTTGCTTTTCAATGAAATAATTTTCAAATCTCAAAATTAATTAGGATTCGAGTTAGATTTTTTAATTGAAAAGTTTTAAAAATAAATTATAGGTGTAACCACTCGTTTTACTCGCCTTAAAATTCTCTATCGAATAAAACTATTTCAATTTTTTGTGAAAAAAGTTTGAAAAAATTTTCATTTCCATCATGTTTAGTTTATTTAAATTAAATTCAAATTTAAATTCAAGATAACTGCCAAGTGTAACCACTCGTTTTACTCTGCTGAATATTTGCTTTTCAATGAAATAATTTTCAAATCTCAAAATTAATTAGGATTTGAGATAGATTTTTTAATTGAAAAGTTTTTAAAATAAATTATAGGTGTAACCACTCGTTTTACTCGCCTTAAAATTCTCTATCGAATAAAACTATTTCAATTTTTTGTGAAAAAAGTTTGAAAAAATTTTCATTTCCATCATGTTTAGTTTATTGAAATTTAATTGAAATTGAAATTCCAGATAACTGGCAAGTGTAACCACTCGTTTTACTCAGCTGAATATTTGCTTTTTAATAAAATAATTTTCAAATTTCAAAATTAATTAGGATTCGAGTTAGATTTTTTAATTGTAAAGTTTTATAAATAAATATAAAGTGTAACCACTCGTTTTACTCGCCTTAAAATTCTCTATCGAATGAAAGTATTTCAATTTTTTGTGAAAAAAAAATATTTTTCGATCATTTTTTGTTTATTGAAATTTAATTGAAATTGAAATTCCAGATAACTGCCAAGTGTAACCACTCGTTTTACTCGTCTTAAAATTCTCTATCGAATAAAACTATTTCAATTTTTTGTGAAAAAAGTTTGAAAAAAATTTCATTTCCATCATGTTTAGTTTATTGAAATTTAATTCAAATTGAAATTCCAGATAACTGCCAAGTGTAACCACTCGTTTTACTCAGCGGAATATTTGCTTTTCAATGAAATAATTTTCAAATCTTTAAATTAATTAGGATTCGAGTTAGATTTTTTATCAAAAGGTTTTATAAATAAATATTAAGTGTAACCACTCGTTTTACTCGCCTTAAAATTCTCTATCGAATAAAAGTATTTCAATTTTTTGTGAAAAACGTTTGAAAAAAATTTCATTTCAATCATGTTTAGTTTATTGAAATTTAATTCAAATTTAAATTCAAGATAAATGCCAAGTGTAACCACTCGATTTACTCAGCTGAAGATTTACTTTTCAATAAAATAATTTTCAAATCTCTAAATTAATTAGGATTCGAGTTAGATTTTTTAATCAAAAGGTTTTATAAATAAATATTAAGTGTAACCACTCGTTTTACTCGCCTTAAAATTCTCTATCGAATAAAACTATTTCAATTTTTTTGTGAAAAAAGTTTGAAAATTTTTTTTCATGTTTAGTTTATTAAAATTAAATTCAAATTTAAATTCAAGATAACTGCCAAGTGTAACCACTCGTTTTACTCAATTAAATATTTGCTTTTCAATGAAATAATTTTCAAATCTCGAAATTAATTAGGATTCGAGTTAATTTTTTTAATAGAAAAGTATTGTAAATAAATATAAAGTGTAACCACTCGTTTTACTTGCCTTAAAATTCTCTATCGAATAAAACTATTTCAATTTTTTTGTGAAAAAAGTTTGAAAAAATTTTTTCATCATGTTTAGTTTATTGAAATTAAATTCAAATTTAAATTCAAGATAACTGCCAAGTGCAACCACTCGTTTTACTCAACTGAATATTTACTTTTCAATGAAATAATTTTCAAATCTCTAAATTAATTAGGATTCGAGTTAAGTTTTTAATTAAAAAGTTTTAAAAATAAATTATAAGTGTAACCACTCGTTTTACTCGTCTTAAAATTCTCTATCGAATGAAACTATTTCAAATTTTTTTTAAAAAAATAAAACTTTTTATTATATAATTTCCACGTGTAACAACTCATTTAACTCGTCTGAATATTTTCTTTTCAACAAAAATCATTTCCAAATCTCTAAATTAATTAGGGTTTGAGATAGTTACAGCCATAAATAATTTACTGCTAGTGCCAACATTTATAGCAAGGACCAAAGGAAGATTTAAGCTATCAAACTCAAAATTCTATCTCACAGCTTAAAAAAAAAAAAAAAAAAAAAAAAAAAAAAAAAAAAAAAAAAAAAAAAAAAAAAAAAAAAAAAAATTTTTTTTTTTTTTTTTTTTTTTTTTTTTTTTTTTTTTTTTTTTTTTTTTTTAAAGCTGTGAGATAGAATTTTATAAAAAGCCATGATAGAATTTTGAGTTTAAATTAATTTTTTTTTATTCAAAAAGTTTTAAAAATAAATACCAAGTGTAACCACTCATTTTACTTGTCTTAAAATTCTCTATCGAATAAAACTATTTCATTTTTTTGTGAAAAATAAACATTTTTCGATCATTTTTTGTTTATTGAAATTTAATTCAAATTTAAATTTACGATAATTGTCAAGTGTGACCACTCGTTTTACTCAGCTAAATATTTGCTTTTCAATAAAATAATTTTCAAATCTCGAAATTAATTAGGATTCGAGTTAAATTTTTAATCAAAACGTTTTAAAAATAAATACCAAGTGTAACCACTCGTTTTACTCGTCTTAAAATTCTCTATCGGATAAAACTATTTTAATTTTTTGTGAAAAAAGTTTGAAAATTTTTTTCAATCATGTTTAGTTTATTGAAATTTAATTCAAATTTAAATTCAAGATAACTGCTAGGTGTAACCACTCGTTTTATTCAGCTGAATATTTGCTTTTCAATGAAATAATTTTTAAAACTCTAAATTAATTAGGATTCGAGTTAGATTTTTTAATCAAAAAGTTTTATAAATAAATACAAAGTGTAACCACTCGTTTTACTCGTCTTAAAATTCTCTATTGAATAAACCTATTTTAATTTTTGTGATCATTTTTTGTTTATTGAAATTTAATTTAAATTTAAATTCAAGATAACTGCCAGGTGTAACCACTCGTTTTACTCAATTGAATATTTACATTTCAATGAAATAATTTTCAAATCTCTAAATTGATTAGGATTTGAGTTAGTTACAACCCGAAATTACTTATGGCTAGTCAACATTTACAGCAAGGATAAAAGGATAATTTCAGCAATCAAACTCAAACTCTCTCATAGCTTTAAAAAAAAAAAAAAAAAAAAAAAAAAAAAAAAAAAAAAAAAAATTTTTTTTTTTTTTTTTTTTTTTTTTTTTTTTTTTTTTTTTTTTTTAAAGCTATGAGAGAGATTTTTAAAATTGGAGATGTTTGTAAATTTTTAACTTTTCAATCTTGATTGAAATTAAATTCATTGCCAAGTGTAACCACTATTTTTACTTGGATAAAGATCCACTATTCAGTTTTTTTAAAACCAAATTAGGGTTCAATTATTTAATTAAAAAGCCGTTTTACTCATCAAAAATTCTCTATTGTGTTTCATTTTTCACATGAAAAAAAAATTGTTTTTAATTATAAAGTATGAAACTAAAGAAATTGCGATTCCATAATCGATTAGGAAAACTTATCAATAAATTTGATAATTATAAACGTCTTAAGAATGTAGATGATATAAAACAAGTTGCAAAAAAGGATAGTTTGTTAAAAAAAGCTTTAGATACAATAACTTTAAAAAAACTAGCTTATGGATCAGTTGCAATTACAGGTATTACTTATGCAACTTTAGCTATTCAACAATACATGGATGAAAACACAGGATGTTTTCTTTATACCGGAAGCGATGAAGTGTGTAAATTAAAAGAATCGAGTTGCTGTAATCCCAAAGTCACAACGGAAATGCCCATTTGTAACAGTCAAGATATATTTGATATGCATGCATGTGATCATTATAATGTAAACGATTCTTCTTGTTGTAAAAAATGTGATTGTAAGTATCAAAATTGTGCACCCAATCAAAAAATGGAATGTAAAAAAGCAACAATTCCAGAAGCATTGTCCTATTTAACAAGTTCGGCTAGTGAAAGTATTGTCAATAAATTGTTTGATACCGTTACTTCATTTAAATTTGTCAGAGTTTTTTTAATTGGATTTATTATTATCATTGGTTTCATTATATTTTTTAAATTAAGATGATTGATATAGAAAAACTAAAATGTATTAAAACGCCACCTGATGATTTAATCGATGTGCTTCGTGCTAATTTCAACATTTCCAAATATATTAAACTTCATAAACTTCAACCGTTTACGAGTTATGTGACACATGCACTTGTTTCGGATCAAGATATTGTGAAAACAGCTAAAAAATATATTGTCGAGTTGTTGAAAAATAAATCTAGATATGGTTTTTTATATTATTTAAATACGAAAAAATTAATCGTTCCTCTTCATTTTAATTTTAACGGTGAACTCATTATCGATCCACAACATCATCATGAGATTGTAAACAACATTCAAAACATTGCTAAAGATTTTGCCTGTAATAATACTTTAATTTTCGAAATTACTAAAATTGAGCTTTTATACTTTTTTACACTTCTTATAAACGTTCATTTAAATTGGGTTACGGTCGATCATATTCTTGGATGCAATAAAACGCATGGTTATTTGATTGCGACACCTGAACGGCTAAATAAACATTAACGCAGCTAAGTAAACATTCGATGCCTATATAAAACGGTGGAACATAACTAAAGCCAGCCAGTATGCAAACCACATTTACAGTCGAGACCATTTGGTATTGGTACCAAAATGCTTGGAAACCACTGCAAATGCATTTCAACAACAATCAAGACGATGAATTCATTATGCGAGTGAATTTGAAAAATCATCTGTTTACATATGACGAAGTAATAATAAATACCAGTTTGGAGAGACACCCTTTTCTCCCAATATGGTTGGGAGAAAACATCACCACCATATACGTCGAAGACTTGGACATGGAGATTATGAATATTTATGAAATTTTAAAAGGATTAAATCCATCGACTTGTATCCTGGCAACCAAGGATGTTTATACATATCAATATTTATCAAAAATGTTACCAAATAATATTGTGAATTATATTCAATAAAAAAAAAATTATAAAATAACACAGACTGCTTCTTCTTCATCTTCTCGTTTAGGCATAATGAGTTCCAAGCGAACATTATTGATAAAATCTAATACATTTCGTTCGAGTTTAAATATAATATCTTTATAATTTTCATATACAATGTCTCGATAAATGCTCTCTTTTGTTAAAAAGCAAATTTTATGTCGTGCTAAAATGAACATGAGTTTGATTAAATTTAAATCACCATAATCAGTTTCTTTTTTATCAACATGCTCCAAGAGAAAATCACACCAGTTTCTAACTAAATAGGGAAAAACAATTCTTTTGGGAAACGAGGAAATAGTATCAGTAAAACTCATACACCATAATTCGTTGGAAAGCGTTTTATGTTTGACACAATAAACGGAATGATTTGAATCGTATCTATAAGTATTTACAATTTTAAAATTTTCGTCTTGCCTTAAATCAAAGGTTAACATGTTTAAAATAGTATGGACGTTTTGATTTTTTGCAAATGTTCCCATTAAAAGTTTAGGATGCGTCAAACAAAAAAACGTGTCTTTATAAACGTAACCAATGATATTTTTGTTTAATACAACAGCGTCTAAATCATGATAATCGTCGTATAAAACTGTTGTCCAAATAATATGTTTTGGAGGATTCTTATATTGATAATATCGATCGTAAGGAGATGGAATATACAAAACAGTTTTAGGTGAATGAGTATTTATGGCAAAAGCTATAAATTTACGATGAAGTTCTGTTGTAGTCGATAAATAAGAAATATTAATGGGATGTTCTATGACAATTCCAATATCCTTATTGAGATGAGGATAAGAATTCAAAATATCTTGAAGAATGAAATCTGGATCTTTGAAACATTTTCGTTTGGAAATGATATTTGTACTTTCGTAAAACGTTTCTGGAAACGTTAACTCATTTATAGTATTGACTTCAATAAAATTGGAAATGGTAGCTAAAGCTGGTTTTGTTTTTAGAGGGATTTTCCAAATATCTTTTTGATTTTCAAATTCTTTTTCGAATTTTTCAATGCTATCGGAATCAAGAGTTAAAATACAAATTCTATACCAATTCTTGTCGGGATAATTGGCCGCGTCAAAGTAATGACCTCCTGGGTAAGGAATATCATAAGAATCTAAATAAACAACTGCATTCTTGTAGAAATAAACATTTTCATAAAAACACATGGCCGGTTTCATGTATAATTCAAACGTTTTTGGATCTTTTACAAAAAATGGAGTTCCACCTAAAAATGTTTTTCCACCAAATTTTGGATAAAGAACTTTTTGATCACCTAAAAGTATAGACCAAGACAAATCTTTACTGGTAAAAACGGTACAATTGGTTTCCATTTTAAAATGATACATTAAACATTTAGGTAAAGGTTTTTTTGATTCATCGTACACGTTATCGAAATTTTTGAGTTTTAAAACAATAGATTTTGTCCAAGATTCATCTGCAATAGGAATCACAATAGTTTCACCAATAACATAACATTCAAAAGCACCATGAAATGTTGAATAAATTGTCGAATATTGCTGAAGATTCATAACTTTATTTGTCTAAATGTTAAATTGATTCGTGAATTATTTACCTGGACTTGTTCCGGTAAAGAATGATACCAATACTTGTTTGTTGGCTTATACATGATTAAAACACTTCCAGGTTGTAATGGAATGGTGATACAAGGATGATGATTACGTTTAAAAATAAAATCTCTTTCTGCTCCAAATGAAAAAGAAACTATAGTAGGTCCGACTTCTGGTTCATTATCTTTGTGAAATCCAATTGTATCGCGTCCATTTTTATATCTATTGACTAAAACGAAATTAAAGGACTGGTTTGTAATTTTTTCAGCTACATTTTTCATTTTTATTAACGTTGGTGTCCAAGGTTTAGTAGTATAAGTAGAACCTGAAAATGTATATGTAACATTTTCATCACCATATGCAGCAATTTTACGAGGTACTTTATAATATTTATTACCAAATTTCACCTTAGCATTTAAATATTTAATTTCTTTCTCCAATTGATTAAAAATGAAATTTGCATCTTGGACAGAAAAATGTTGACAATATTTAATATTCAAACCACCTTTATTAATTTCCATAATAAACACTTTTTAAGGACCAACTCTTTATAAAAAAAAACCAAGAAGGTAATCCTTTCTTAAAAAAAAAAAAAAAAAAAAAAAAAAAAAAAAAAAAAAAAAAAAAAAAAAAAAATTTTTTTTTTTTTTTTTTTTTTTTTTTTTTTTTTTTTTTTTTTTTAGAAAGGATTACCTTGGTTTTTTTATAATACTTCCAAGATGAGTTCACTGTTACAAAACATGGCTTTGTTTAAGAAAACTACTCCTCAAGCTTGTTCGGTAACTATTTATAGGAATGAAATTTTTAGTCTTTACACTTTGAAGGAAATTTTATTAAATCCCAATGCATGTCATACTATTGATACCGGTTTAGAATTAAAACCAAATTATTTTGTTCGAATTTTTAATATTCCTTCAAAAGTGTCCGTTTATAATAAAACCGTCAATGACAATCCCTTAGTATTAATCGTTAAAAATCATGGTAAAGTTCCTGTTGTGTTAAAGGCTAAAGCAGAAATTGCAAGAATGACTTTATTGCCATGGTTAAATGTTACATTAAATGAAGTTTCCAAAATAAATATAAATACTGATAGAGGTATACGAGGATTTGGAACTTACAATTGACAATATTTACAGGATAACGAACATACACTTTCTGAATCAGAATAATCATTTACATTTGAAATTGATGAAAGGCTATTATTATCAGAATAAATAAATGTTTCATAGTCATCCTCAGAATAAATAAATGTTTCATCATCATCCTCAGAATAAATAAATGTTTCATAGTCATCATCATCATAAATTAATGTGCTCTCATTATAAGGGGTATTATCATCAACAAAGTAATCTGAATCTTCTTCATATTCACTGTTTCCTTCAGAGTTTAAATAATAATCTTCTTTGTTCATAATTTGTTTTTTCTAAATGTAGAGAAAAACAAAATTAAAAAGATAAATCAACTTTTATTTCGGGTGAATTTGATAATATTTTACATCTTGTTTACACCACATGTTAGTAATAGAAAAAATAAACACAAGTTAGTAATAGAAAAATAAACACATGTTAGTAATAGAAAAATAAACACAAGTTAGTAATAGAAAAAAATACACCACATGTTAGTAATAGAAAAATACACCACATGTTAGTAATAAAAGTTTATACTACATAATAAAACATATATATTTTGTCGATCCAATTAGATAAATCTTGATGTTTTATTAAAAAATCCTTAAATTTACCATGATATAAAATACTTATAAATTGTTTGCTAATTATGAGTTGTTTCGATGGAAACATTTCTTGTAATAATATGAAAAATTTGAACAATGTTAATAATTTTAGTGATGTAATGTCATTTTCAAATAAGATATTAATAAAAGTTTGGATTGATGATTCTAAATTATAATATTTAATATGAAGTATGACGTTTAAAATTTCCTCTTCGCACACTAATTCCATTAATTTGTTAAGTTTTGAGGTTTCCTTGGTATTTTTAAAAGAATCTTGTACTCCTAAATGAAAATTCATGAAATGAGTTATGATTTGAAATACCTGTTGAAACAAATACATGACGTACCACAGTGATTGAAACGAAACAATTAGATGAATTCCAATAACTTTAAAAAGTTATTGGGTAATTCTTGATATCCAAAATCACTTTAGAGGCGTGTTGAAATCACTTGTATGGAAGTAACTTGTCCCAATAACTTTTGGATCCTTGGGTAATTCTTGATATCCAAAATCACTTTAGAGGCGTGTTGAAATCACTTGTATGGAAGTAACTTGTCCCAATAACTTTTGGATTCTTGGGTAATTCTTGATATCCAAAATCACTTCAGAGGCGTGTTGAAATCACTTGTATGGAAGTAAAAACCAAATTGAAGTCAGATCCAAAAAAAATCACTTTCAAAGACTTGTTTTCGTAACGCAATTGCCTTTGGAGCGGTTAAAAAAACTATGTGTTGCAGAGTAAAAGCTCGAGTGTCAAAAGATATTCAATACACTTGCTTGTCTCTCTATATATACCAATTGTCTCTTGGCACTGTGCCAGTCAAATGACGTCAATAGTCACTGTAATTCTGGTAACAAAACAGGAACAAATATACCTTGAGCTATTTTATCTCCTCTAGAAAAATATATTGTTTCGTTTCCAAAATTACGCAATAACACTTTTACAGAACCGCGATAACCAGGATCAACAACTCCAGCATCTACTGTACAATGAAATTCACTTGCGACACGAGATTTATCCAAAATATAAAGAAAATAAGATCCTTCCATTTCAAATGATAAACCAGTGTCCACTTTGATTTGTTCTCCAGGTAAGATTTCTAAACGGATTGGCGTGTGTAAATCATAACCAACCGAACATTTTGTTAATCGCGTAGGCGTAATTGCTTCGGGAAAAGTTTTAGTAAAATTGACAATCATGATTGTATTGAAAAAACATTTTTGTTGCTTAATATTAAATCATCTTGAACGTTTACTGTTACTAAAAAAAAAAAAAAAAAAAAAAAAAAAAAAAAAAAAAAAAAAAAAAAAAAAAAAAAAAAAATTTTTTTTTTTTTTTTTTTTTTTTTTTTTTTTTTTTTTTTTTTTTTTTTTTTTTTTTTTTTTTTTTTTTTTTTTTTTTTAGTAACAGTAAACGTTCAAGATAATTTAAGCACAATTATTCCATTCCTGGTGTTGGTATAAATAGTTGTTTCATGGTATTGCATTTGGCACAATTTCCTTTCATCATATGTTTTTTTGAAATTGTTTCTACCATACAAGTTTTGGTTTTTAATTTACATTTGACACAATAAATTAACATAATGTATTTCAGTCGATTTAAGAATAATTTATTAACTATTGCTCTAAGTCAAGAAATTCTTAAAGATTCGGAATATGTTAAAATTAGAGAGTTTTGGTATAATAATATCATGTATAATGTTGATTTTGACTTGTTAGATCAATTCAATATTGAATATAGAGTTTTATCTCATGATAAAGTCGAAATTATTAAATGGCCTTTTTTAAAAGATATGTTTCTTAAAGTATGTAAAATTTTCCCAACAGTTTGGTTGTACCAAGACGAAGAAGAAAATTCTTTATTTGGTTATATTATTGGAGATGAATGTAGAACAGTTAAAGATGTAAAATTATTAGAAACGAATCCACGTGAGTTCTTAAACAAATATCACGTGACAGACTGAAAATGGTATATAAATGAGCCAACGAAACTATTCACTCAGACGAGTCGACACGATTCACTCAGACGAGTCGACACGATTCACTCTGACAGTTTGGAAATTTTGACAAACTCTGACAATTTGGAAACTCTGACAGTTGGAAACTCTGATAATTTGGAAATTCTGACAAACTCTGACAGTTTGGAAATTTTGACAAACTCTGACAAGTTGGAAACTCTGACAGTTGGAAACTCTGACAATTTGGAAATTCTGACAAACTCTGACAAGCTTATACGAGGTGGAAACTGATCATGTATAAAGTTCAAGGATTAGAGATAAAGAATTGTAAAAAATGTTTGTATCCCCTTTGTATAAAAAAAATAGACATGTGTCCGAAATGTCAACCAAACACGACATTAACGTATGAAATGTGTTCATTATTGGATGATTCTTGTGATGTAAAGATTGAAATTAATTGTGATAATAGCATAACAGTTTATATAAATTATAAAACCATGATAGAGTTTACTCATCATCGTCATCATGTTATGAAACTGAGACCAAGGAAAATAAAATAAAGTTCTTTTTATTTTGCTGTTATTATTGTTTCAAAAGTTTTTCTATTTTATTTTGTAGCATAGGTATAACTGTTTTATAATCGTTTAAAATTTCCTCGAGAGACGTTTTCCGACTCTTGCAAATTAAATGATGCGTTGCATCATCGAACGTTTCTCGGTCCGATAAAACACACAACGATGAAGCTTTTCGTTTAAAAAATTCCGGATGACTGAATTTCATGTAATGTAAAACTTCTTTTGTGGTTCGTTTACTTAAAAAACGTTTCCATTTCTTGTCATTGTTGCGATTGCGTAACAAATTATTTTCTCGGCCAACGTCCACCAACACTGGATGTTTATCAGTATAGATAAATTTCATACGATTCATGGCAGGACTATTGCCACCATACATGTGACACGTTTCACATAATAAAACGATAAACGTTAAAAACGTTTCGAATAAATGTGCTGGTTTTATGATTTTAGCATTATACAAACCGTTTTCAATCCAGTAAAGACCAATTGTATAGCCAGATTGTTCACGTATATGTGTTGAAAATGGCACGACATATTCAGAACCGAGACGTTTGTTTAAATCGATTAAATCGTAAAAATATTCTGGAATATCACACGATTGGCTGCTATTGTAAAACGTCCATTTAGGAGCATCGCGTTCGTATAAACAATGAAATCGTTTATTATCGTGATTAGTTGTCACCATTAAACAATAACCTTTATAATGCCAAGGACAGGCAGTGGCGGAAAAATAAGGATTCGATTGAATATTAATCAATATTTTTTCGAGGGACATGATGAAATATGTTGTTGTTCTTGATTTAGACGAAACATTAGGATTCTATAATAATACAGCTTTTATAGTCAGACCCCATGTCAATTTTTTATTAAACTTTTTAAAAATTACAAATATGGATATCATAGTATGGAGTTATGGAACGGATTCCTATGTAGAATCGATTATGAATGGATTCTTACCAGGAATTGTGACATTTGCATACAAAGTATTTGGACGAACAGAATGTAAAAAATCAAACTTTCGATATAACATTTCGAAATGTTCTGAAATGATTCGAAACATGTACGAAGAAGATATTTGTTTAATTGGAGTCGATGATCGAGTCAACGAAATGATGGATGAACGGTACGATTTACGAATCTTGGTCGAACCGTACACTACGATGAATTCAAAAGACGTAGAATTGATTCAAGTCATTGAAAAAATATTAAGTTTCTGTATTGGTCATCTTTAAACGTTTCACTTCGTATTCTTTTTCTTCTTCTTGCTTGTGAACAATGCTATCAGGAATACAATAAATAACTTCTTCTTCTTCTGTGTCTTGTTGTTGGAGTTTAACAGGAACAAAATTGGATTCGTTTAGGGTTAAAATTTCTTGCACTTGTTGGTCTTGACGCAATAGACTTTCCTGGATAAATATCATGGATTTAATTTGACCTCCAACTTTTCCCATAGTGCCAAAATAATATTTCATTGTAATTTCGAGATGAACAATACCCAAAAAAGAATTTTTAAAGACTTTCTCTATATAATTACGATTGGCATGAATAATTCCAGTGGGAGTATAAACTTTAGTATCTTTAACGCACCACAGATTGTCTAAAGGAATTTCGTCTTTTGACCGGCAAGAAGGACACGATCTATGACACGTTGGCATATAAAATCGACAATTGGATAAAAAGGATTTTGTACATATCACTTGTCCAATTTCACTAAGAGGTTTACACGCTTCGACCATTATACAGCAACTATTATGAGGTTTATTGTCAACGACTCTAAAATAACCTGCTATAAGTACTTGGAAATGATCTTCTTTGTTAATAATATTATATTTTACATAGGGTTTATTAGCATCGGGTTTAGGAGACGAAAAATCAACTTTTTTTTCTTTATACTTTTGATATAATGGATTATTAAATAAAACGTCTTTCCATTTCGGTTGAATTAAATTTAAAGTTCCAGGTTGATTTAAGTAATCTATTGCTTCTTTTAAAATGGGATTGGCTAAAACTTTATCGACAATAATTTGATCCAAGGAAGGATTTGAATCGGTTAAAACGTTCATTGCATATTCGTTTACAGTAGTTTCCATCATGAACACTTTATTTAGTTTCACCAAAATGTCTAGCCAAGTTTATATCATTGCTGCTAAAAAAAAAAAAAAAAAAAAAAAAAAAAAAAAAAAAAAAAAAAAAAAAAAAAAAAAAAAATTTTTTTTTTTTTTTTTTTTTTTTTTTTTTTTTTTTTTTTTTTTTTTTTTTTTTTTTTTTTTTTTTTTTTTTTTTTAGCATAGCTTTGATATAAACCTGGCTTGAGATTTCAAAAAGAAGAAACTTAAAGATGAGTTCTGAAAACCTGCAACAAGCCTCTGATTATGAATCAGATGAAAACCTGCAACAAGCCTCTGATTATGAATCAGATGAAAACCTGCAACAAGACTCTGATTATGAATCAGATGAAAACTTGCAACAAGATTATAAATCAGATGAAAATTTGCAACAAGATTATAAATCAGATGAAAACTTGCAACAAGATTATAAATCAGATGAAAATTTGCAACAAGATTATAAATCAGATGAAAACTTGCAACTAGATTATAAATCAGATGAAAACTTGCAACAAGATTATAAATCAGATGAAAACTTGCAACAAGATTATAAATCTAAATTAGATAACAATGTTTTTTTTCAGAATTATCTTCACCGACGTCTCAATGATTTTAATCAGAAGCATCGACAACCCTCTATTACTTATTCTGATTCATCATCTGATGACAATTTTAAAAAATCATCATCAGATAATGATGATTTAAAAAAACTAATCTTATTTAATAGAAAAAAATTAAATTATGTCGACGAAATCTCTGCTGTTCTTGGAATATCTTATAGCAATAATCTTATTCATCAAAACGTTTGTGAAGTAACCGTAGCAACTTCGACAATGTTTTACATCGTCAGAGATTCAGTGGATTGGTTACAAGAAGTAAAGGAATGTCTAAATATTATGAATGCCAATCGATTATATGTTGTTGGCGAAATGCAATGTAAATTTTTTAGAGAACATGTCAAAATGCAAGTTGTCAATATCAAACGGGGAAACGTACCGAAAATATATTGTTATACATGTTTCACATATAATTGTTCTGTAAAGAAAGCTCAACAAATGTTAAAATATGTTTATTCCAATTACAACTTGTTTTGTAAATAATATACATTTATGAAAAAATGTTGTCATATTCAAAAGGTATAATACATTCCATATCATCACTTTCGTTTTCGTTTAATTCGTAACGACTAAACAACGTGATTTGACGTGCCACTAAAATGTAAACGACTTGATTTGGAACATAATAAATCTTTTTAGGTAAAAGTGTACGTTTCGTAAACAAATCTTCGTCGTCGACGGGAAAATATCCGCTCTGATAAACCTTTTTCCAATTTGTACAATAAAAAATATCCATCGATGCAAAAGTCGTTTCAATCACATGAATTCCATTAAATGGCATCTGTAATCCAAACGTGAAAAAACGTTTCACGAGGTAAATGTCATCGAGTTTCCAAAAAAACCGCTGGTCCGCATTTTTTAAATCGGATGAACGAGTGTGACATAATCGTTGCAAAATTTGGATCCAGCGATAATCTTTACCGTTATTCTTGAAACAAGCACGAATCGTATAAGGATAAGTTTTTTTGAGCGATAAATCCAAGTATTCGGTACAAATCATGCCTCCAGCCGTTAACTTGAGCCGCTGTAAAATACTGGTTTGAAAGAAATATTTCCATGCACGAGACTTGGAATCGTATAAAGACGATAAAAGCATGACTAAAAAAAAAAGTTTTCCCATAAGAGTCGAGGCATTTTATACTCGATCTGAATCACGTGTTCATATTGACAAAACATTTTTATACTCGACACCTGACAAAACATTTTTATACACGTGATTCACGAGATGAACACGTGATGCAGGTGCAACATTTCTATATAAAGAGGAACGAAAACGCTTTTAGACTTATTCTCATGCTTTAGACGATAAACATGAATTCTATTGCTGATTTAGACGTTGCCGTTGCTTCGGATTTGGAAACTATTGCTGCTGATTCGAATTTGGAAACTATTGCTGCTGATTCGAATTTGGAAACTATTGCTGCTGATTCGAATTTGGAAACTATTGCTGCTGATTCGAATTTGGACTCTGAAAATGCTGTTACTAATTCGAATTTGGACTCTGAAAATGCTGTTACTAATTCGAGGAAAAGACGTTTATCGGACGACTCTGAAAGGGATTCAAGGAAAAGACGTTTGTCGGACGACGCTGAAAGTGATTCAAGAAAAAGACGTTTGTCGGACTCTGATACTGTTCCTTATCCTCCTAGAAACCAAAATCTAGGATTATTTGTGGAAAGAATCAAGTTGATGCCAGAACGTTTTGCGGTAATCGGAATAAATTTTAACACAAATCCGTTTAGTACCAATCGTGTCAAAGAAGTTTCCGTTATAAGTCCAGCATTCTATTATTCAAATAGATATAGTTCGAATAGTCATGATTTTATTCAGGAATTGAACCATTTTTTGTCTTTTGCTGCAATTTCAAAATTATTTGTAGTTGGAAAAGAACAATGTAATTTTTTAAAAAGTGTTCTAAATACTGAAGTTGCACCAATCAAAAGAGAAAATGTAAGGTATAAAAGGTGCGTAACGTGTTTACGCCGAAGTTGCACATTTGAAAAAGCAAATGAAATGATGTATTATGTATATAATTTTGATTTTTTCTTGGAATGTAAATATGGAAATAAATGATCAATGGAAATGAAATTTTATTTATTGAACTGATTTGGAGAAAAAAATATAATAATTTATTTTAGCAATAAGTCAGACATAATTGAATAATATTTGCGCGATATAAAATTTTTTTAACACAGTTGAAATGAAATAAGTTATCATTATTCTGCTTATATTATTAAAATGATTCTAACTAAAAAAAAGTCAGTTTGGTAAAAACCATTATTAAAAAAATTTTTAAACTCTTATAAAATATTCAATTTTTGATATTTTTTTTAGTTATTTCAAGTGATTTATATTTCTTGGATAATTTGGAATAAAATTTAGTTTGGAATTGACAATCTGTCTCATTGTTAAATTTTAATAATTATTTTTTGTAGCTAAACATGAAAAAATTCTAAAAAATATTAACTTTGACATTTTTTTAAAAAAAATTACTAGAACTCTCAAAGCTAAATAAATAGTAACTTATAATATAAATACATAGTAACTTATATAATATATATATATATATATATATAAAAGTTTCTGCAAAAAAAATTCAAGACTATATCTTGTATAGAAAAAAACTTAGGGAATTAAAAACACTTGCATCCACAAAATTAAAAGTCTAAGAAAAATACATTTAAAGTTTTTAAAATCATAAAACAAAAAACTAAATGCTTGTAAAACTCTAATGTTTTAATGTTATTTATCAACTTATAAGATACACTAAAAACACTAATTTAACTCAATGTGATTAAATATATTTTTTTAAACACAAAATATTATGTTTTCACATGATGGATGACTTTTGTTACGACAGCAACATTTTATTAATTTCAATCCCAACTTAATAATTTCATAAGTGTTGGACACAATACATTTATATAAAATAATAATAATACGCCTTAAAGTTAGAAATAACCAGTTTTGTACATAATTCCTCCTAATTTCTTTTTAGTTTTTAAATCGGCGCAATTTAACCAGTTTGATATTGTTTTAGCTTGAAGAATATTTATGCTCTGAAATGTATCTCTGCAAAAAGCTAATTTTTACAATTGTTTTCATTATGTTATCTCTTAAAAACAATTTTCCTCTTAGTAACTCGAGACCGTTTAGGTTATGGTATTTATCAACTAAGAAAAAATGAATAAAAAAACAACAAAATATTAAATTGCAAAGTTTCCCAATAATAAAAAAGTTTTATAAAACTATAATTTTTAACCAATAATCAAATTATTTTGAGACCAAAATGTAAATAAAAATGCTTTTATTTATATAAAATATACACATAAAAAATAAACATTATATAATAAAATAGATAATACAATACATTAGAGGCATTCTTTTATTGGCCCGAAAATATACTGTTCATCCTGTATTTTTACAGTAAGCTGAATATTTGGCAATGTTTCAACAGTTTCAAACCAATCGACACATTGTACAGTAAAAGTCTTTTCATCTGTAGACTCCAAGTTTTGTTTAGCAACTGATTCTTTCATCAATATATTTGATTCATTAACATCTGGTTTTATATCAAACGTTTGTTTATTTGTAGACTCCAAGTTTGGTTCAGCAACAGATTCTTGTATCAATATATTTGGTTCAGCAACAGATTTCTGCATCAATATATTTGGTTCAGCAGCAGATTTATGCATCAATATATTTGGTTCAGCAGCAGATTTGTGTATTAATCTGTTTAGTTCAGCAACAGATTCCTGCATTAATATATTTGGTTCAGCAGCAGATTCTTGTATTAATCTGTTTAGTTCAGCAACAGATTCTTCTTGTTCCAGTTTAGAAAAGATTAAGGCAGTACTTTCTACTGTACGAATTTGTGATTCAAAATAGTTTTTTGTAATTTCAACTAACATATTTTTAACGGTATTAAATTTATAAATAAAATTGTTATGATTGGGTTTGGTTCCACGTGTCATAACACAAAGAAGTGGTGCTGTTTTCACATGAAACCATTTATTAGCACTAATTAAAAACTTTCTTACATCAACATTAACTGTTGATTCATTATTAAAAAATAAATAATTTAAGGTTTGTTCAGCTAGTAAGTCAGCTTTAGTTCCAGATTTCAATCTTAGAAAAACTTCTTTTGTTGAAAGTAACACCGTTTGTTTTGAAATTGGAAAAGATTTCCATAAATCGGTTGGTATTACATCCAAAATTCTTTTACTTCCATATTTATTTAAAAATGTTTTCCGTTTATAATTCATTAATCTTGCCAAGTCCACAGCTTTCCAATATATTTCGCCATCTATTCCTATAACGCCAATAAGTTCTGCTGGAGCACTAGCATATAAAGATAGTTTGAATAGCATCTTTAAATTCTAGAGGAGATCTGTCTAGTGTCGCTTGGGACGGTTTTATATATTATGTTTTCCAGCTGACGTCATATAAAACATGCGTCAATCATGTGCAACTAAGCTGATGTAATCTTAGTTGCACGTGTCATCACGTGCAACTAAGATTACATCAGCTTAGTTGCACATGATTGACGCATGTTTTGAAAATAACTTTAGCTTAGTTGCACTTGATTGACGCGTTTTTTGAACGATTAACTTATGTCTTATTTTTTTTGAAAATATACATAAATCAAATTTTTTTATTACACAAAACTTTTATATATAATCATGCGTAAGATAACAAGGTTTTCTAATAATAGCTCTGCTCCAAGAGCTATATGCTTTTTGTATTGCACAAAATTTATTTTCACATATATTACATTCTTCATTACTATCAAAATGTAAATAAATTCCAAACAAATTGGCCCAAGGATGAAATAATAAATGAGCCAAGTTTCCAACAACCATCAAGTTTCGAATTTTTAAAAATTTCAATTCACTAATTACGAGTTTTTTCCAATAGTCTGATGAATCGTCTTTTACATTAATACAAAACCAAAAACAATCTGCCACTACTGAACACTTTATCACTTTACCTTCATCAGTTTCTAATGCCAACGCAGCTATTCTTGAATTTTTTGGACGAGAAACAAAACGTTGTGACGATATTTCATTTTCAATAATCACTTCATGAAATTGTGTGAAATCTTTTTCAGAAGTACAATTACAAGTATCAGGTCCATTTTTAGTATCATCATCGCTCCATACACAAGTGTCTTTATGAAATTCTCCTTTAGCATTTTTAATTAATCTTTCTGGAATTTTTATTTGATGATTTATTCTTACTAATAAATAATTTAAAGATTCTTTAATTTCTTCTAATTGATCTAAACAATTCCAATCTCCGTCCTTTTTAAAAATACAATCCTCTAATTTCTCAATATATTCCATAATAGTAAATTTAATTTCGATTAAAACCTTTAATGCCCTTTACAATTGTTATAAGCTAAAAAAAAAAAAAAAAAAAAAAAAAAAAAAAAAAAAAAAAAAAAAAAAAAAAAAAAAATTTTTTTTTTTTTTTTTTTTTTTTTTTTTTTTTTTTTTTTTTTTTTTTTTTTTTTTTAGTAATCAGTACAAACTTTACATTCTTCAACCATTGTTATAAATGGTATTTGACAAAACGTACTTCTACCTATCAACATTTGAATCGTTTCTTTATTTAAAATAAAAGTATCGTTTGGATCTATAGAAGATATTATAATAATTTCCTCTTCCCCAATTACATAATATTTCCCTACTCGCTTTGGTGAATTAAGAAATAATTCTAAACTTTCATCAATACTATTTTTTAATTTATAACATATAATACATGAAAATGGTTTTATTAACCAGTCTTTAGGATTACATACTTCAGGTACTTTAAAGGTAATAGTTAAAGAATCTTCTAGAAAAAAACTTTTCGCGTCGTTTACTTCAAAACTTACAGTATTTGATTTAATACTTGTGGTAATTATATTTTTATTTGTATATAGTTTATACATATCAGTAAAATAAGATAACGGTATATTTGAACACATTAGTAAAGTATATTGGTGTTTGATTTTTTCATCATGGAGAATAATTCTGACATAAACAATCTCAGTCATGATACATTTGCAAACGTAATTACTAGTAGGCAATTTGAATTGGTTGATTTGTTGGATCCGACTGGGTTCTATAAACATATTGAAAGTTTAACAGATAGTCAAAAAGAATATATTTCCTTACTTAATGATTGGTTTAAAGATAAAAAAAATTCAATTATAGTAGTATCAGGACCTCCTGGATCCGGAAAAACATATACTGTATTTGAAACTATGACATATATATATGTCAAGTTATTGAAAATGGCTCCAACTGCCCGTATAGCTAGCAATATTAAAGGAAAGACAATTCATTCAGCTTTACGTTTGGATTGGACTGAAAATAGTATATTAGATTTAGTAAAAAAAGAAATTGAATGTCTCGAATATGATACTGATTATGTAAATAAAAGCTTAAAAATTAGCTCAAGTATAGATATAAGTTACTTTGCAGAAGTAGAAATAGTTTTAATAGATGAAGTTGGAATGATTCCTTTTTATTTAGTTTATTCTATTATTCAATATTTCTTTAAAAGATTCTCCCCGATATTAATTGTTTTAGTAGGTGATAAAAATCAATTACGGCCCGTAAATTGTAAATATAATATTTTTAACATTGATTTACCAGATATTGATCCCACGTATGTAAATTTTAATGATAATAAAAGATTTGTTCCAGAGTATTTAATAATTATAAATCATCTTAAAAAATTAATATCTCAGGAAAATACTGATGATATATTTTTATTCATTAAAAATACATATCCGCAGTTAAACTATTTAACAGAAAATATTTTAAAGAAGTGTAAAAGAATGTTAGTATATAAAAATAAAACGGCACAACAATATAATAAACACTATTTGGATTTAATTCCAGGTGTAGATATTATTTTACCAAAAGTATTAAATGGTGTATTAAATAAACATTCTTGTATTAGATTAAAATATGGTTGTGATATAATGGTTACTAAAAATGTTGTAGTACCAAATGGGACCATTTTAAAATTCGAATCATACGATGCATTATCAGATACACTTATATGTACAGACAATGCAAATACAACTATTAGACTTGATCGAAACTTTTTAACAGGTCTCTTTCCTGTTTGTGTAGCTTTTGCTATTACTATACATAAATTTCAAGGAGAAACCATTAATGATGACATTATTATAGATTTCGATAAATCCAACGACATATATTTATTATATACTGCATTAAGTCGAGTTAGATCTATTAAACAAATAATAGGAATTTTAAATATTAATTAAGAGATGAATACTTTTTGTTCAATGCTGGAATTGGTTCGAGCTCAACAAGTTTTAGCCTTTGCTGCATATGTAAAGACTAACGAATGTAGAAAAATTCCATTTTATACAAAAAAATATATTGTTTATGATAATATGCAAACATATAATTTATCGTCCGAAACAATAAAACATTTAATGGAAACTCATTTTATTGTAAAAAATCCTAGGATTCCTAATAAAACAATTGAGAATTATTTAAACAAACATTATGGAATTGTTTCTTATACAGAGCTAAAAGGGAAAATTGAGAAAATGTTAAGAATAAATTATGATAAGTACATGGCAATGATAAATCAAAATTTAGGGATTAATGATGATGATGATGCTATGGACGCATCAACTTCGGACACCTTAGACAAAATTGCAATTCCTACAACTTCGACTTCATTAAATACTAATTTTTCAGTTAATGAATCATTAGGAAATTTAAATGAAGATGAAGATAATTTTGATAATAAGTCACTTGATTCAAATGATGATAAAAAATCATTAGCAAATGTATCTATTAATAGTCTGGATTTATTATCATCACCAATTAAGAGTAATAATGATGGATTTTTTGGTACTGATGGATTTTTTGGTACTAATGATGGAAATGAAGACGAAAGATCCCCAAAGAGAACAAAAACACAGTAACATATAACAATTATAAAAAAAGTAAGAAATGCTTGAACTAAAACAACTCATATACAATATTAAAAATATACAAACAAAATGTAAATTCATTAATGAATTTAAAGAGTTATCTGGATTTGAAAATATATTATTGGATTATTCTAAACATTTAAAAATTTACGAAATAAAATATAACACTTATAATAAAGATGACTATTAGTTTACGAAATTTTTTACAAAGAATAAAAAATCCCCAAACTAAATATATAATTATGTTTAAAATATATAATGAAAAAATTGGATATTACTATGATCATAATACTTTAAAAGTAAAAAATATTTATTAAAGAGAATGATGATTGTATGGATCATGTTATTGTTTTATATAATCATTTTAATAGTTAAATTGATACCTATAGATTCAAAAATGAAATGGGATAAGATAGAATCACCTTTTACTTTACTTGAAAATAAAAAATGTAAGTCTAATTCTGATTGTACGCAATCAGAATTGTGTTTTCAAAATCACTGCGTTCCTAAATTTCGTGGAGTGTCTGAGTGTAATAAAAACACTGGAAACTGGGTTTCCGTTCAACACAATGGAAAATTATACATGAAATGTGTTTGTAAATATCCAAAAATTATTAATCAAAGTTGGGATGGAGGAAATTGTAATGTTGGTATAGCGTGTGGTCCAAACGGTCATTTGGAAAGCGTTGATGTAGATCCCATGAAATTTGGAAAATGTATATGTAATGAAGGATATAAAAGTAATAAATTAAATTGCGAGAAAATATTACCAATGGAAGAGACGGCACGATATTGTTTATCAAATGAACTGAATTACCATGAAGCTAAATCTATATTTCATGATGAATACTTGACAAATTTACCATTTTTTATTAATTGTTTTAGAAAACCATGTACTTTTAATGTTTTTAATGGCGAATCTTTAAAACATACTGAATATGATAAAGAAAAGGGCTGTATATGTGATCCTTCTTATGGAAATTTTGGAGTAAAATTTAAGAATGGAAAATATTTGAAAACAGAAGGTTATGATGCATGTGCTAATATATTTAAAGAAGAACCAGAAGATGAAATTGATGTTGTATTGTATAATTATTTTTATATTCAAGATAAACCTCCAATTGCTGTCATTCATTTTAATAAAGTAAATCCTGAAAATATAGTTTCTCAGTTACGCACACACATAAAAGATAATTCGCTTCAAATATCCGAAAACGATTGGCGATATAGTTATACGCAGCATATATTTGCTACAAAATCATTTGAATATAGGTCTCGACATTGTACAATTGATGGATCCGTTTTTGCCATTACAAAATGTCATGAATTTGAAAAAAAGGATTATATGATTCCGTGTCAAACAATTACAAAAAAATTGGAGAATTGGGTTACATTACATATAAATACATATAATTTATTATATAGATTTCCCATTTGTCAGTTTAAATCTGAAAATTCTTCTGATGAATTTCACTTTTATAATGGGTATTATGTTTTAAATCCATTTTTATTATCGTATAAATTAAAACCATTATTATATCGAAGTAATGGTTTTTATGTTAAGAAAATTAAAAATTTATGGTATGCTGATTTAGCTGACACTAATTTTAATCTATATGAACATACTAGTATATACCCTGATTTAGAAGATTCTATTTTAGTTAAAGCTAAAAAAGGTTTACGAGAAGTACAATAAAGAGATTATGAAACGTTCTATTGATGAATTAGAAGATGATTTAGAACAGAAAAGAGTTAAAGAATCTGACATGTCAGTATTACAAGAACTACAAGATAAATTAAATGATTCAGGAAATAAAATTAATTCCGAACTTGAAGATGCCAAACAAAAATATTACATTTCCTATTTTAAGAAAGTAGTTGAAAAATTACCAATTAGTAAAGACATTATTGATTTTTCAAATATTACAGAAACTTATGAAGGATTTTTAAAAACTTATAGTATAGCAAAAACATGTGTTAATGCCGAAATTCAGCTTAAAAAGTTAATGGCTTTTAATTCTATATATGATATGTTTACAAGCTTAGTTGGTAAATTTGTTCATGATAGAGTAATAACACCACATATAAACTCTTTTGTTTCAAATGAAACTTTAGAAAATGCTTATTCGGTTTATCAATCACAACTTTCTTGTCAAGAGGATTGTTGTACTACCGAATTGCATTGTGTTTCATATTTAATTCAAGATGAAATAGAAAAGAAAGAACCACTAAAAATTCCAAATCCAATTTATAATAGATTTACTCAACAAATGACAGCTATAAGTAAATATGTTACAGAGATATTAAAAGCTTTGGCCACAAACACCATTAAAAATATATAATTTAAGAACATATTTTTCCAATAAATATAACACTTGCAATTGCCAATATTATAGGTAAAACATAATAAGTATCAGTAATCACAATATCGTTGTTATTTTTCATTCTTAAACCTACAAATATAATACTCTGATAAATCATACGTTTTACAATATCACGACGGGTATTATTTTCCAATAACATTTGACGTAAATATAACATGATTAAGAGCAATCTTTGAGTAAATGTATTTAAATCGTTCCAATGTACAGCTTTAAATACATTTTTGGTAATCCAATACCATTGATCTAGCAATAATAATTCATTTGACCACATCATACCTGACACCTTAACAACCCGTTCATCAAAATAATTCCAAAAAACATCATCTAAAATATCGTTTTTTGGATCTACTAGAAAGTCAAATATTTGCATCACGTCTTCCAAGGACGCTTTGGAAATTGCATTTTTTAACTTTTCAACATAGGGTTGTAATACTAATGTCCAACTATCTTTCCATACTTGAGTGTCAACTGTCATATCAATGTCAACTTTCATGCCTAAACTTGACTCTTTAATTTGAGACATTTGTAAATAATTATAGAGTAAAATATATTCTGTCTTGTACAAAATAAATCTAAATTTTATATTTAACAACTCATATGCAAAAAAAAAAAAAAAAAAAAAAAAAAAAAAAAAAAAAAAAAAAAAAAAAAAAATGTTTTTTTTTTTTTTTTTTTTTTTTTTTTTTTTTTTTTTTTTTATAATTATTGTTTCTTACCTTGGATTAATTTATCAGATTTGTTTTGTAGCTTTAGCATTTTTTTCTCTTTCATTCGCTTCCTTTTTTCCTTATTATGTATCCTTTTCTCAGCATATTCTGCCGCTTTTATACGTTTATATATTATTCCAAGATGATAACGACCCTCTTTAGCATCTTCACTATCTTCCAATCGTCGTTCCATTTTTGCATCCATAATAAATAGTAATTTGTTAAATTTAGCATTTACTGCAATTTCCCAGTATTTATCCACGTATATCTCGTTATCATCTCTAAATCCTGAGATTAAAGTCGTAAATGAAACAATTCCTTTCAAATCATCCATTTAATATGTGATTAGGCTTTATATCACGAGCAACTTATTTATTAATTTTTTAATGTTTTATTACGACCTATTTTTAATCATCGTTCTCGTAAAAAAAAAAAAAAAAAAAAAAAAAAAAAAAAAAAAAAAAAAAAAAAAAAAAAAAAAAAAAATTTTTTTTTTTTTTTTTTTTTTTTTTTTTTTTTTTTTTTTTTTTTTTTTTTTTTTTTTTACAATAGTTATTATGAGGATGATAGTTATTTATCCTTAAATGTATTATTAAAAAATGTCGTTTGTTCACGTGTCATTTTCAAATCTTGAAGACTTAATTTACAATTTTTCTTTAGTAAACTTTTCAAATCAAATTCCAAGTAGTAAATCAAACTTTGTTATTATTAATCCTTCAAGCTATAAAGGTTCTTATGGAGGGATATTTTTTATTGATGAACTTCAAAAATTGTCCGGTTCATATGTTTACGATTTAATTACACCCAATTATGCAATTGTTTGGTGGCAAATACCTTGTACAATTACAGGAGATTTAAGTTTAACTGTAAATAATTATGTTGCTGTAACTCCTAAAATATACCGTCAAATGAAAAAATCTACAATTTTTACTCCGAATAAGAGTTCTTATTATTAAATTAAATTTTGCATAATTTGTCTATCGTTCTCAAAACTTTTTTCATCATAAGGATTTTTGTTTAATTGCACATTTACTTCATTATGTAAATTAAACCATAATTTTGAATAATTGTTTAAATCATTCAGTTCTTTTTTATATTTAGAAATTGCCATTTTATAATGTTCTTCGCAAAAGGAACATCTTAACGTTCTATATAATGAATGTATACAAAAATCTTTCCATATGGATTTAGCAAATTCAGCATTTTTTCTAGAGTCAATAGCTTCAGCCATAAAATGAAGTAAGCGCCAATTAAAAGGTCCGAATTGATCTGCTGTTAATGATCTATTGTGAATGTAATTAGTTTCTGCAGGAAAAGGTTTATCAACATCCAATATTTTTATTTTATTCATAAAAATTCGAATTGCTTCTGGTTTACCCTCATTCATTTTTAACACCATTTCATCTAACATAAAAAGTTCTTGATTAGTCCATTTTTTACTATACATTAGAGTAATAATGCTATAAGTAATTAATTTAAACAAAACCATCCAATTGTATATTGTATTATTATAAGGTGTTACAAACGTATGTCGTATTTTTGCAGCATTAAAAGTTTTACCTATAAAAAGAAGATATGTTATCACTAATTCATCTTTATATTCTTTAGTGTTTTCAATAAATGTAAACTTTTTATAATCGTTAACACTTTGTTTCGTATGGATATAATTTATAGAGTAATCTATTTGTTCAGATATTAACGGTTCACTAATAAGTTTTATTTTTTTTATTTCATTTTCGTCATAGGTACCAGATCTAAAAGCTCTTTTTAGCGTTGAAAAAGCTTCTCTATTCATTCTTTATTTCTAATTTCAAATCTATACCCCGTTCCTTGATTAAATTGTTGTCCAAAATAAAGTTTGCTTATCGTGTCCATCACAGGATATGTTTTAGATTGCATTGATTCAGATATATAATTTTGCTTAACTGCCTCAAAACATAATTTTTGTAATCCTGATCGATTTGGATTTCTTCTTAAACCATTACGGTTCATTGGAAGTAATCCACCTGTATAACATTGGATGTTTAATATGTTCATCATATCCTTATAATTTCGTCCTTTTGGCGTTAATGTTTTAAAAAATTGCAATTTAACAACGTTAATAAAATTAAATTTACAGCAAACTATTCCACATTTTTTTTCAATGTACTTTATATCAGTAAAAGCTAAAATTTTACGTTGATCTAAATGTCTAAAAACGTAATCTTTATCGTCCAACTTTTGGCATAAAATTTTTTTAATTTTAGGAATAAAACTATCTGTTATAATAAATTTTTTAAAACTTACATATGAATCGTCATTTTTAAATGTTTCAGCTTTATTAATTGAACTTTTAAAAGATAAATAACATGTTTCATATTTATCGATATTTAATAATTCTGAAATGGTAGTATTTTGAACAAAAATAGTAGTGAATTTACGTTTATTACTAATATCATAAATTTGATTTAAACTTGTATAAATATTGATTTCAAAATGTAAATTTTTTTCCATGATATATGAACAATTTTGTAAGTTTGGTAATTTATCACGTAAATGCCTTTTATCAAGAGTATTTTGTGTGTAAATTTTTGTAGCTCTACAGGTTAATAAAATTCCATAAGGATCGCCTGGAGATAAAAAATTTCTTTGTATAGATTTACAAAATTCAAGTAAAAATGTTGGAACATTTTCAATGTAATCATTGAAAATTTGAATATCGGGAACGTTCAATAAATGTTCTCTAAATATATCAATAACTGATGACATTTTATGAGGTCTAATAATTAATTCCATTTCTTTCCATACATCAGGAAAATGTAAATAAACATATTGAAATATTTGAAATGATTGATCCATTTTTCTTGCGTCTAAATTCTAAGTGATGAACTTTCAACAGAACAAATCAAATATTAAAAAAAAAAAAAAAAAAAAAAAAAAAAAAAAAAAAAAAAAAAAAAAAAAAAAAAAAAAAAAAAAAAAAAAAAAAAAAAATTTTTTTTTTTTTTTTTTTTTTTTTTTTTTTTTTTTTTTTTTTTTAATCAGAAAAATTAACGCTCAATATCTTTTACAATACCACAATTTCCACCTCTTAAACGTAAAACCAAATGAATGGTATTTTCTTTTTGAATATTATAATCAGATAGTAATTTTTCATCAACGAGTTGTTTTCCTGCAAAGATTAAACGTTGTTGATCTGGAGGTATCCCTTCTTTGTCTTGAATCTTCTCTTTTATTAATCCTATAGTGCTATTAGGTTCAACTTCAATTGTAATTGTCTTTCCGGTTAATGTTTTTACAAAAAGTTGCATACTTTATTTAAAATAAAGTTTTGATAACAATAATAATATAGATATTTTTATCATGGACCATTTCAAATGCACTGAACCATTTCTTATGACTTGACGTAATTTAAATCGATCATAACACCATTGATATGAATCAGTATATAAAATAACATTTGCATTTGTAACTATTGCTTTAATGACTGTAGAATTTGGAGGTGACATAAAAACATTACTTATATTAGTTTGATATGGTAAACCGTTTTCTTCTAAAATCCATACTTTTTGGTTATCTTTAAATAAATAAAGTTGATTATTAATCTTTACATTACCAATAATAACAGACGATAATACGGAAAATAAGATTATGTATTTAATTTGCATTTTACTATATATAATTCTTTATTTAATGCATTGTATATTTGCTCGAAATTTATTTTTGTATTACACAGATCAAAATAAATTTTCTTTAAATTTTTGGAATATAAGACAAGATGTCGGTTACGAAATTAAATGAATTTATACGAGCTTTTTTGTTTGGTAATACACAATATAAATTAATGAATGATATTTATCTAAATCAACTTGTAATCGAAATTGAAAAATATATTAATGTAAAACAAACTATAAAAAATGGAGGTTTACTATTTTCAGAATATATTATAAGAAAAGACTTGGATGATTTGATTAAATATATCCATCATGGAAATCAATATTTCCATGATGGAATGGTAAAAGATTATAAGGATTTTATACCTAGATCATCATTAATCAAACATTTTTATAATGAATTATCGGTTGCATGTAGAGGTAATTTAGAATCGGGAGTCACAAGCAATACTTATGTTTCAACTCATAGAATTTCTTCTGAAAATGATAAAAGGATTGTAGAAGATCTTATTCGAAACCATGAAATCAAACAAGTTGAATCCCTTGAAAACATTTCAATTTCGGAAAATTTATTTAAAAACGTTTTACAATTATATGATGTAAAATGTAAATCTGTCGATAAAATATTGGATCCATTTTCCTTAGTGTTAACGCCTCATTCTTCATTTGTTGATCCAGTTCATTGGGAAACAGAAACTTCTTTAAAACATTTTCTTAAATATTATCCTCAAAATCCTTTATCAATCACAATAAAAAAATTTTTACAATTGACAATTATGGCTATATTAGATGCTAAGGAAGACATGTTACCGACACATGTATTTGATAACGAAAAGCAAATCAAAAATTTTATTCAAAACGTAAATGTTATAAATGACCGAATTGAAAAAGTTGAAGATGATAACATTCCTCCAAAAGTAATAGATTTAATACATCGCCTTTTAGCTCTTACTCATTTTGATAAAATGTGGATTAAAGATAATATTACTTCAAACACCATAGAAAAAGATTACTATCTTTGTAATCTTTTCATTAAAAATATTGAATTAGAAAAAGAGAATGCTTTGTTGCGAAGTGTTTTAAAATTACAATCCAGTTAATAAAGATAATGAATTTCAATTTAAGTTTTTATATAATTTTATCATTAATTGTTTTACTAGTTATTTCACTAACTATGTCAGGATATTTAATTTATAGTATGTCAGATTTGAAAAAAGTTAATGCAACTGCAACTCCTGGTGCAGTTCCAAATGTTACAATAACAGGTGATGGTGCTTTAGATGTTTATAATTTAAGGAAAAAGTATTACTATGTACCATATGCATTGAATTCAATTGCTGTAATTCTAGGAGGTATACTTTTATGGAAAAATTGATTTATTAATAAAGTGATGAATTTAAAAGTGATTTTAATTGTTTCTTTGCTAATTTTAATTTTTGCATCAATAACAAGTTTTGGATATTTAGCTTATAAAACTTATAAGAGTACAGCGACTGGTTCAGCCACTTTTGAAGCTAGTAGTTGGATATATTATACAAATCTAGGAATTCAACTAGGAGCTTTAGGAATTGCTGGTTTATTGTTTCTAAAAAGGTAAAAAAAAATCATTCTTTTACAAACATATCATAAATAGTTTCAAATAGTTGTTTGACTTGTCCAACAGTTGAAAATATATTCTTGTGTTTTAACCAAAATTCTCCAGCCAAATTTTTAATATTAATGTTGAAACATGCAGGATAAAAATACTTGTTCCAAAGCATATCCTTGGCTAGGATATTATCATCTTTAGATAAATCTTGAATGTTTTTCTTCAAATGTTTATAAATCATTTCTTTTAATGATTCATATAAATCCATTTCATCTTGAAGAGGCTCCGTTACATTTTTACATTGCAAAAAATTTGTAAAAAGTGTTTCAAACATAACTATAATAATTGTATCAGAAACAACTATACGCATTTCTTTTAAAGCATACCATTGATGTTCAGTTAAAGTACATCTTTGCGGTAAAAAGTAATGATAATAATCATCTCGCATCCACATTTGTTGACAAAAGAACTGTTTTTTATCATAATGTACAAATAATTTTTTATCAATAATGAAATATTCCTTTATCGGTTCGTTCATTTCACAAGCTAATGAGAACCAAACACTAGGTTCAAGACATAATCTAATCTTGGTTGGGTACCATAATCCATTAAATTTATTCTCCGCAAATTTTTGAATAATAACACACACTCTATCATAATCTCCTTTGACTATTGTAAAAAAACCATCTCCTAAAAGAAAGTATTGAGGCGGTAAATTTGATAACGAAATTCCTTCTTCTTCTCTTGGACTATAAACACGTTTATAGCTACGAGGTGGCATGGTTTCAATATAGAAGAAAATGAAACTGAAAAGACAATTATATTTATATGTATAGAAATATTCTTATTCACGCTGCTAAACAAATATAGCTTACAAAAAAAAAAAAAAAAAAAAAAAAAAAAAAAAAAAAAAAAAAAAAAATTTTTTTTTTTTTTTTTTTTTTTTTTTTTTTTTTTTTTTTTTTTTTTTTTTTTTTTTTTTTTTTTTTTTTTTTTTTTTTTGTAAGCTATATTTGTTTAGCAGCGTGTGAACATAAATTTATAGCCAGCTCAGCAAATCGCTTTACAATTGACTATAAATACAGCAGAACGTGAAGGTGATTTTCAGTTGGATGTAAAATTTTGCGGTGTAGTGACTATTCTCATTTAACTATAAGATGCTAGAGTGTAATATCAATTGAATGAAAATATTCCTGAGATGGATAAACTTTTTAAATCTATGCGGTATGAAGAAAACAGATTGAATACGTATACTAATAAATGGCCTTTAAATTATATTAAACCAGCTGATTTAGCAGCGACTGGATTGTTTTACTTACAATCTGATGATAAAGTTCAATGCATATTTTGTCGTGTTATTATTGACAATTGGATTGTAGGACAAAAACCGATTCGAGAACATATGAGAAATTCACCAAATTGTCCTTTCTTTTTATCTGAAGAAGTTAACAACATTCCAATAATTACAATAAATAAAAGTACTTTACATAGTTTACCGATTAAATTACATGATTCTTATACAACAAAACATCCTAGAATGGCAGACGTGAATAAACGTCTTTGGACTTATAATAACTATCCAAGAAATGGCATGTCTACAAAAGATTTAGCTGATTGTGGATTCTATTATACAGGTGTTGCAGATGTAATAACATGTTTTTCTTGCGGTGGATCTCTTGGAAAATTTGTCAAGAACGATGACATATGGTTGGAACATGAAAGGTTTTTTGCACATTGTGTACATTTATGTTTTTTGAAAAAACATAAACAAATTCCTCTAAGTTCGAAACTAAACGTGAACTATAAAAAAACTTTGTATAAAGCCTATGAAATGTTTCCAAAATCGCTTGTGGATAAAGTGGTTTTGAATAATAATTACTCAAGTCTAGACGAACTTTGCGAACAGATTTTAGATTTACAGCTTAAAGAAAAACCTGTTATAAAAGAGAAACCTGCTATGAAAGTTGAACCATGCATTGTACATACAGATATAAATGTTAAATTTGATAACAAATTATTATGTAAAATTTGTATGGACAGAGAAATCAGTATTATGTTTCAACCCTGTCGTCATTTGGTTTCATGTTTAAAATGTGCAGATTCAATATTTAAGTGTCCCATTTGTCGTGTACTTGTAATAGATAAAATAAAAGTATTTTTTTAGTAAAAGTATAACTTAATGTGTATTTATGCAAGAGGTTTACCAAAAATATATCTTCCAGACAAATTAAAAAGTTTTGTAGGATTTCATCAAAGCTTAAAAAAAAAAAAAAAAAAAAAAAAAAAAAAAAAAAAAAAAAAAAAAAAAAAAAAATTTTTTTTTTTTTTTTTTTTTTTTTTTTTTTTTTTTTTTTTTTTTTTTTTTTTTTTTTTTTATTAATAAAGACCAATGTTAGTAGAATCTATAGAAAATAATTTTAAGGAAGACGATATAAATGTTCAAAAACTTCCTACCATTAAGATACTCAATAAGCAATTTGTTTCAAAATTTACTTTACTCATTTCAGTTATACCTCCTGCTATTTGCTCTATAATTGTTTATTTTTTAAACCTTAAGCATGTATATATATTAGCATTTATTATATTTTATTTAGGGTTATTGTACTGGGCTCTAGAAACAAAGTTTGATTTTATATTTCAATATATGAATAAATTAAAATCTTATATTCTTCCTTATGTATGAGTATGAATTTCGTTTAAATATGTGTTTTAATTCATTTAAAGAAATTAAAACTATTTTGGAAAAATTTGAAAATGTTAATGTTTATACTGTAAAATATATTAACAATTTTCGTCGTAAAGAAAATTACTGGGAAATTAAAAAGAAATTATCGCAAGTAATAACTTATTTTGAAGGATTTTGGTTTAAATTTGTTGAATCTGAAGAAAAACATTTTTTACAATGGAATATAAACGAGTATAAATTATTTTACCAAAGTGTTGGTTATTATCAAAACCCTTATATTATTGAGCATCGCTATGAAGTTCAATTATCTAAAAATGCTAAACTATACGGTTATATTAAAAATTTTACAGAATACGGATTAGTGTTTGAATTAGAAGTGTGTAATTCGAAGCGCAAATTAAAACAATTACCAATAGATGTATCAATACTTGACAATTATAAAGATTTATTTTATTTATTTAAGGGTGGCATTTTACATCCTTATGTTTTGTTAAAATGTCAAAGAAAAAGAGTTTATAATACAAACAATGAAATTAAAAATGCTTTAGTTGCCATTAAGCATGATGGTATATTCGGTTTCATATATAGTTATAATGATTATATTTATGAAATGTGGGAAGGAAATGAAAACCGTTTATTAAAGAATGTTTCAATTGGGCATGGAATGGTCTTTGCTGCAGAAAAGATGAGTGATGGATCGGTGATACTTTTAGATGTTTATCAAGTTCAAGGAATACCTGTTTATAATATTAAAACTGTATTTTTAGAATTTTTACCCAACTTGACAAATTTACCTTTAAATTATAAAGTCCAAAAGTATTATCGTGATATAATTGACTTACCCCAAAATAAAGAGAATTGTGATGGAATAATTTTTCATACATTTCAAGATAAAATTTATAAACTAAAATTTAAAAATACTATCGATTTGATTTATGAAAATGGGTTTTTAATTGCAGGTAATAAATATATTCCTACATTGGAAAAACTTGAAAATGGAACAGTTTATGAATGTGACTTAAATTTTAAAATAATTAAAAAAAGACCTGATAGGTTTGTAAGTAATACACTCGAACAATTAACTGAAGTTATGAAATTTTAATCTGGAAATTACAATTAGTACATTCTTTATAAAGAGTTGGCATTTCATCACCACAACGTTCTTGAACAACATAATGAATTATAATGGGATTTTTACAACAAGGTTTCTTTTTAATACGTTTATTTTTCCATTCTTCTACCGTTTTTTTATTAAATAAAGGTTCCATGTTTATTGGTGTAATACTAATTTTATTACTTTACTATTTCTTTTTTGTATCATTTATATCATCTACTGAAAAACCAAAAAATATCTTGAATAAAGTCGTCGATCTTGAAGGAAATTTATATGAAAATAATCAATTTATTAATAAATTGAAAGAACCTTTTGATTATAACACTCAAACAAAGTTAAATACGTTTGATTATTCAATACTTTTAAAAAATAAAGAATTGATTTTTTCTGTTTTATCTAAAGAATGGAAACTACCTATTTTTGATGATTATTATTGGAATGGTACTCAAATAGTTGAAAAAGATGAATGTTTTGGTCAGGGTTCAAAAGTCAAAGCGAGTGGTAAAAGAATGTTTAATTATGTTCGTAACAAAGATTTATTAAATGAACCATTTTTTCAACAAACCAAAGATAATGGTATTTACCAAAATGTAAACATATTTTATTATGAATGTGAAAACAATAAAATAAAAGATTTATATAAATGTCCACCTGGTTATATATTTGATAAAACAGATTGTATTAATATGGATCGATGCATAAATGAACATGACGGATACAAATATTACGATTCAAAGGATAAATTTGCATACGTTGAATGTGTTAATCATGTATCAATTAAAAAAATGTGTCCTCAAGATGAAATTTTTTATTTAGAAAAATGTTTACCACCTGATGATCTTTGTGAAGTAAAACCTGATGGTTATATGTTTAATATAAATTTTACAAATTATATAGTATGTAAAAACAATCGTTCTATTCAAAAAAGTTGTCCTTTATACCATTACTTTTTGAATAATAAATGTATACCAGATATGTGTTATAATAAACACAACGAATTAGTTCCAGCAATAGAAATGACGCAAGGACCTTTTTCTTTATATCCATATTATGGAAAATGCATGTATGGTGTAATGACAGATATAAAAATGTGTCCAAAATTATGGGATTATTCTGAAACGAACGTTAATTTAACACAATTGCCTCAAGTATTTGATAAAAGAACTGGTAAATGTGAAATTCCTGTATTGTGTGAAAATATAAGACTAACAAATCCTACAGCTGTAATACCTGCATATCATTATGCAAAATACTTAAAAACTTGGGACAATGCAGCTTTATTTGATCATAAAATAGGCTATACATGTGATTCTCATGATGTGATGCAACAGGTTCCTATTGACAATAAATCAATAATAATCAATTATAAAGTTTTACAAGGTAATCAATCAAATAATTTAAAAATTCCTACTAATAATCCAAATGTTTATTATAATTGTGAAACAGATAGTTTCGTAAACTGTATTCAAGGAACATTTTTTGATGGTACGCGTTGCAAAAATAATATTCCAAATTCATTTAAATTTGAAAATTTAGATATATTTAAATTTGATAATTTACATATAAATAATTGGATTAAACCGAGAGAAGTAATAACTAATGTTGATTTAGTAACGTGTTTACCAAATGAAAAATATCTTAGAAATTTAAATATATGTGTTGATACTGATTGTTCAAAATTTGATTTTATAAAATCACTTAAAAGACCAATTCAATTAGACTCCGAGTATCAATGTGCATGGGAAGAAGAAACAATTAAAAAAGTTAGATATGAAAAACCTTTTGAAATGAACTTAAAATTCTGGGAACAAAAATTTACTACTGATGTTCAAAATCTCGATAGTTGTACATTTGGAAAAAAAGTGGAAACTGGTAATTTTGTATTAGATTCTACCTTGTATATGACATGTGATGAAAAACAACCTTTCGTATTTTGTCCGTCTAGTTCAACAGAAAAAATTCAAAAAATAAAATATTTTTATACATGTGTACCAAAACAAGACGTTTATGAATATAAACTTCCTCCTAATACTCTAATTAAATTAGGTTATTATGAAGTTAATAAAATTATCATACCGCTTAAAACTTTCTATAAAGTTGATGGTGTACAATCGTTTACAAATTCTTATGAATTTATTTATACCCCAGTAAGAAATGATGGGTTTTTTACGTTTATGGCATTTAAAGAAACTACCATTCTTTTTAACACTCTTGTAAATAATCCTATAAATACATATATTCAAAATAAACAATTAAAAGAACTAAGGCGTAAAGGTTATAACCTAATAAATAATAAAAAAACCAGTGATATTTTAGATGTTGTTGAATATAAATTAGAAGATAAAATAACAGATTTTCAATTTTGAAATAAAGATGGTTAATAATTATTTAGCGCAAGGTATATTAGTTTATTCAACATTTTATATAAGTACTATTTTAATTGTAATAACACTTCTTACTGGAAGATGGGTGTTTATATTCTTTATATTATTAACATTAGCATTAGTAGCTTACATGAGTTATTTAACTATGAACGATTCAAATCATTTAAAATTAGCTGGGCAATGGATAGAAGAATCAATTTCAAAAATCTTGAAACAATTGAAATGAATGATTTAAATTTATAAAATAATATATTTATTTCAATAATAAAACAATCAACATAATATATAAACACAGTATATTACATTCAAAAAAACATTCATAATATTTCAATAAATAAACAATTAAATAATATATATAAACATAGTATATTGCATTTAATATGCATTCCAACTATAACGTTCATAATCTTTAATGAATCGTTTAGCAATGTCAATATCCGCTTCTCCAAATCCAGTAAATGGCATACATTGATAATGGAAAAACTTAGAAAGTATTTGAGAAACTATAAATTGGTCTTTATATGTTTCTGCAATCATACAAGACTGATAATAAATTTTGTCCTCTTTAAATTTATTTATTAATGATTCATTTTTATTATCCAACATACGTTTAAATGTGTCGTTAAACCAATAGTGATTTTTGGTTATGGAACAACTATAATCCATGATAACTACTTGTTCAACACCAATGTTTTTTAATCGTTGAGTATAGTAACGAGTCAATTCATCGAGCTGATCTTTTGATAAATCATTCTGATACTGAGCACATGCTATAATAGGACTGTTTGGTGAAATAATAATAAAATTATCTGAATCTTCTTCTGACATTTGAAAAGCTTTCTCTATTTTGGAAAGCCGATGTTCAAGTATAATATATTGTTTAGTCAGATTACAAGTATTTGATGAATTCATCCAATAGGTTGATAAATCTTCTACAAACTTTGAGGAACAATCAACACATGGATAACCTAATTCATTGGTAAATTTACATTTACCAATTCCAGGATAATTGGCTTGAATTTCAAATAATATCCCCATTTTAGAGCAGAAACCTCCTATTGCTGGTCGCAGAGAATGAGAACTGATTGTAAACGAGGTTCTTATATACTCTTGAATACGTGTCACATGACTATCACGTGATTATAGCATGTTGATCACGTAATAGAATGTTAATCATTACAGTCATGTAGCAAAATAACAAGATGCTTGTTGGAACCTTATCAATCTAAAAAAAAAAAAAAAAAAAAAAAAAAAAAAAAAAAAAAAAAAAAAAAAAAAAAAAAATTTTTTTTTTTTTTTTTTTTTTTTTTTTTTTTTTTTTTTTTTTTTTTTTTTTTTTTTTTTTAGATTGATAAGGTTCCAACAAGCATCTATTTTAAAATATGTTACAATTGGTTAAAATAAAAGTTCGCTGTTCACAATTGCTATTTGATAAAATAGACATTGTTCATTACATAGCCGCATTTTATTTATCTAAAGGAGTCAAGCATTTAAAATTTACCATCATATCTCCAATAAATTGGAAAATATACAATTCTTTTACAGAGTCTTTAATTAAAGTATATTTTCATAAAAATAATGGTATATTTATACATTCCAATAGAACAAGAAATACCTATTCGTACTTATATAGAAGAAGGATTAATACAAATAATTCGAAACGAACCAGAACATTACGCAATTATAGAAACCAATTACTGCGCTTGTAATTCAAAAAATGGAACTGTTGTAAATAATAATTCAATTATCATTAAACATAAAGATTTATACGTTACGGGCTATTCTAATTATATGATTTGTTATAATAATGAAATGGAATTCAAAACAGCTGTGTTTTGGTTAATTAAATCTCAATTTTATAAATTATCTTTTATTATTGAAGACTATTATTCAAAAAGAACAAATAGATTTGAGAAAACTTTGTCAAAAAAATTATCTTCTGCTTTTTTTAATAAAATACGGCTAGAATGTGGATGTTATAAATATATTTTAGAAGAAGAACCCGTATATTGTTTAAAGAATATAGTTTTATCTCGAAATAATAAAGGCCCTACTGTTAATAGTGTTATTTAAATTAAAGTAAAAAATGGAAACTTCATTAGATTTATTAAATGCAAAAATGTATGCAGAAAATTGTATATTAGAATTGCAATATAACAAATATTTAAAATCACATCCACATATTTTTAAATATGCTAATATAGAAATAAAATCAGCAACTAATTCCGATTATTATATACCACCTAAAATAAAAAATAAATGTAAAGTTGTTAAATTGTCATTTGATAGAATGGGTTGTGAAAAAATTGCTTGTTTTCCTAAAATGCAAGATTTAGATGATTGTAATCCTCCAAATAAAGCCATATTTGTTGGTATTGGAAATAAGTTTTCTTTAGCATGTCAACCGGCTTGTACCGAAATATCTGATGAAATTGATACTGAATTTGTAAAGGGTAAATGTATAATGGCAAATACTTTGAAAAAAATATTTGCCATGTTTCCAGAATCAATATTTAATGTTAAATCTTTACATCCATTACATTATGGATTTGATATAGTACATGGAAATCTTGAACTTAATAGTGGTTATTGTTCATATTATGGATTGAATTTCAAATATTCAACCAATGAATGTTATACAAAACTTGATCAAGATATTGGAGAATTTTTTATTGGAACTTCTGTATATCGTTCTATTAAACGATCTCAATTTAAACCAGGGAAAAAATCATTTCCCTCTGTACCTAGTTATTTAAAAAATGTAAATGAATGGTTAGAAGGTGCTACAGTTGGAAAAAGTAGAAGAAGAACAAGAACTTTGAATAATTTTGATGAAAAGATTTTGGCAGACATAGCTAAAGATATTGCTATAGATTTTGGAATAGATTTAAGTATAGATACTATAAGTCACATTCTAGAAAAACGTGTTCCCAAAGTTCTTGAAAAAATTTCTAAAAGACTTATTGCTAGTAAAGTTTTAAAATCAGCTTTAGCAGAAGTAGTTACAAAAACTTATTTTAATATTGCTGCTCAAACTTCAAGAAATATTGGTAAAGGTCTTTCTACGGCAAGTAATGTATTTGCCGTTTATTCAATAATTACCATGATAATAGATATTTTTGATCCGTTTAATTTTAATCGTGTTATAGATAAAAGTACTTTGCGTAAAATAAATGCACGTTTAGATTTTGAATTTTTCAAATCTAATAATAAACATGTTGAAGTTACACCCGATTTAATTTGGAATTTTTTAGATAAGGATTTAAACGATTATGTTATAGTAATGATTCAAAAAATGGAAGAATATTTAATTTCATTACAAAAAACTTCTTATACCGAAAGATTAAAAATTCAAACTGAAAATTATAATCGATCTATTCCACCTAGAGATTTTAATAAAGTTTTTCATGGTATTATTACAATTGCATTAATTTTTCTATCAGCTATTTTTATAGAACAAATTGCTTTTATATCATTACTTTTTTTCATTTTCATTATTTATTTACCTCCTGTTTATAAGTAAATCTGCCGTATGTAATTTATTGTCTCTTGGAGTTGGATGTCTTTTACTACAATGACTTAATAAATGTCTACAAGCTCTATTAGGAATTCTATTTTGATTCGGAAATCTATAATTTGTTGATCGTGCATTTACAAGATAAGCTGGTGGATTTCTAATTGGAGATCGTGAACGTCTTCTAATTGGAGATTGTAAACGTCTACTTCTAAGTAAATATGGTGATCGTCTTGTTCTAAGTAAATATGGTGATCGTCTTGTTCTAATTGGAGATTGTGAGCGACTTCTACTAATTGGAGATTGTGATCGACTTCTACTAATTGGAGATTGTGATCGACTTCTACTAATTGGAGATTGTGATCGACTTCTACTAATTGGAGATTGTGATCGACTTCTACTAATTGGAGATTGTGATCGACTTCTACTAATTGGAGATTGTGATCGACTTCTACTAATTGGAGATTGTGATCGACTTCTACTAATTGGAGATTGTGAACGTCTTCTAATTGGAGATTGTGAGCATCTTCTAATTGCGGATTGTGAACGTTTTCTTCTAATTGGAGTTGGTGTTCTAATTGGAGACACTAATCTAACAGGAGAAATTATTCTAATTGGAGAAGAACTTCTAATGGAAGACGCTGAGCTAATTGGCGATACAATAGGTTTATATGGTGAACGTGCTCTAACTGGAGAATTTCTTCGATTTGGATTATTCATTTCAGTTGAAAAATTTTGCCATGTTTCATTAAGTCTAACATTATTAATATCCCAATTGCCATTAAAATTACGAGGATTCGTTTGTAATCTACGTCCAGGACTAATTACCTCAGGTGAAAAAAATTGTCTACTTGTAGGAGATGAAGATCTTTGCATATTTAATTACTTTATTCAACAAGAAATATTTGTTTAGTTAAAGGTTTTAAATTATATGCAATACATGTTTTAAATGCTTCTGTATCATTAGCGGGTGCTACGTATTTTAAATTACAAAAAGAATTTACTTCGCAGGATAAACTTTTATCAATTACGCCAGATTTATAAAATGGTGTCATTGCTAATAACTCGGCACTAGACGTAATGTTACCGTACTTGAATTGTTTACAAAAAAGTTTATTAATACATTCTTGAATAAATTGATTATATTTTTTCAAACGTTTTTCTGGAAAACAAATTAACCATCGCTCAATCATATCAATGTTACCTTTTAAATAATCTAATATATCCCATAAATACAATAAAAGGTTTAATGGAGATTTAGTATTTGTCAAATCCGCAATAACAAACGTTTTAGTTAAAAGTGAAATTGTAGGTTTTCCACTTACAATATTTATATCACATATTGAATAATTTACTCCAATGGTTTTTATTTCAAAATAATTTATTTGATTTTTTAATAAATCTCCTCTAATTGCTTGCACTGAGCTATCTTGTAATAACATAATATTTTTAGTATTAATTATTTCTTGACGAATATTTGGAAGATTGAAATATGAAACATAGACGGAAGGACTTGTTAATTCTGTTAATAGTAAATGACTAGTAAATACTACAGTTCTTCCTACTTCCTTTGGTGATAAAACAACCATGTTTGGTAAAGGTTCTATAAATATAAGCATATCACATTTACTTATAGAGTCTGGATTTAAAATAATATTATTAGTTGTTGGAAATATATAATAATTGGATAAAACTTGAATTTTAAACGTTGGAAAGTTTTTAACTAAATAATCAAATATCACATGGTGTTGTCTCCCTAAATTTCCATAAACAACTGTTTTATCATTATTTAATATAAAATCAAAAAGTTCATCTAATGTCTTCATTCTTTACTTTTAATAAAGATAAAGGAAATGGAAAAAAGTGAAGAAATAATGTTGCAAACTATGAAAGGTCTAACTTGTTTTTTTGTTGATATGGTACAAAAGAATGGTTCTAATCCCGAAGTGTTGGCAAATATACAAAACATATTTCAAAATTGGAATGAATTTTGGCCCACAGTTAAAAAATGGCTTATTGAAACTGAATTGATAAATCAAGAAACGGTGTTGATAAATTTTATTCAGAAAATACCGGTTTTGATTCCTTATACATATCTTTTACAACAATCTTTACATTTACATGGAAAAATGTGGAATGTAGTTTTTATAAATTTACAGCACTGTAAAAAATTATTAAATAAGGGTAATGTATTTATCTAAACTAGAACCGTTAGGCTTACTAACCCTAGCAGGAGGGCTATTATATTCTATATCTGTGTTTATTTTTAATGTGAATGATTATAAATTTCCTTTCATTATATTAACGCTTATATTGTTTATAGCTTTATTTACAATTACATCTTACAAATATTTAAAATATAAATATACATGTGAAAAAATGGACGATATTGTAGAAATGATGACTATAAAAAATAAATAAGCATTTCATTATCTTCAGTAAAAAAACGTCCTGTATCTCCAGACACAAAACCTAATATATCATGATAATTAACTTGAGATGGTATGCAATTAGATTGATGAATAGATATTTTTTCAACATTAATATGTTGCATTATACACATAAAATGACGAAATGCTTTATTTATCTTATGGTGTACTATAAATCCATCTAAAAAATAAATTTTAATACCGAAACAAGGATTATAAGTTGTTTCAATATTTATGATGGGTTTGACACTTTTGTTTAAGATGATTGTTTCAAAAAATGTATCCATAATAAAGAAATGTTTAGCAATCTTGCCAACATAATATCAACAGCTACACCTGCTGAAGATATTGAAGATTTTGTATCTAACTTAAAATCTGAGAATGCTTTATACAGAAAATTATTTAATAGTGAAAATATTACTTTAACCGTAGAGGAAAAAACAGAAATTCAAACCATGTTTGCAAAAAACTATCCGAGCTATAAATTAGATGATATTATTAATAGATATAATGAAAAAACCTCTAACAATAAAACTGCAAGTGAAGAGTTTTGCAGCCCTGTAATATTTGATACAGAATCAAAGAAATTTTATAATCCAAATGTTTTATCACCTTTAAGACGAGGGAAACCAGAACAATTTAACGTTACAGAATTTTTAAGAGAAGAACAACAAAGACAAAGAATGTTATTTTTAAATTTTGACACAGAACAGGAAATATATCTAGATTTATCGTATGAAGATAAAAAGAAAACTGATATTGGAACTGATTATGCATTAAAAAGTATTGCTAAATTAGCTTTAATTTTAAACCAACAAAGAAAAGATTTACCATATTCTGTACTAGAAATACATAGTGAAAAGTATGTTCACTAAAACTGTTATATATTGAATGTAAAAAAAAAAAAAAAAAAAAAAAAAAAAAAAAAAAAAAAAAAAAAAAAAAAAAAAAAAAAAAAAAAAAATTTTTTTTTTTTTTTTTTTTTTTTTTTTTTTTTTTTTTTTTTTTTTTTTTTTTTTTTTTTTTTTTTTTTTTTTTTTTTTTTTTTTTGATAAAGGATAACTGATTTAGCTTTAAAAAATATCGTTCAAAATGTTTGATTTAGAGAGAATTAAACAACCTATTATAGAACATTATTTTAAAATTTTTAAAAATTACCCTGGAAAAGATCTAGTTGATAAATTTATTAGAGAATGGATAGAACTTTTAAAAGTGAATAGTGAAATTCCATCATTTATTCGATTCGAGAATAAAATTCCAGTTTTAACACGTTTATATTCTAATAGTAAATCGGTTATCATAGTTAATTATGATAATACAGCAATACATTATAATTTTAAAAGTTACTTAAGAAATACATCAATATTTCCCTTGTATCCATTTCGTATACAATTAATATCTCGTAATATTTGTTGTAAAGAAGGATTACAATTATTACTAATTTATTTAAAAATAACAGGCATCAAATATGTTGCTTTTTATAAAGTATATAGTTATAAAAGTATTATTGAACGTATTAAAAACAATAATTCAAAAATTTTATGTTATCCACCATCATGTTTTTTAGATTTTTGTAAAGTAAATAAAGTTATTAATGGATTTATATGAACAAATGATTTATTATGTTCGATGTGTTCAAAAACTTAATTTTTTTCTTGAATATGAAACAAAGAAACTAAATTATATTCCACAAATATTTATATTCGAAGATAAATTATCTATTGTTCATCCATTTGTTTGCAATGTAAAACAGTCAAATTTAGATGTATTTGTTAATCGATTACTTGAAACAACTTATAATGTGACTCAACATTATATTTTTAGGTTAGACCCTATCAAAATGGATTATGAATACATACCTTATGAGAGGGGAAATATTGCAAGTAATATTAAAAAAATTAATTCAAAAACAATTTTGAATTCACTAAATGTAGAAGACTTTAAAAGAAATAAAGATATTTTTAGACCATTTAGACATTATGAAAATTTTTTTGTTTTTAAGGATGATGCATTGTATAAGAAAACAAGGGGTTATATAGACCATATCATGAATTTATTAAAAAAAGAAGAAAAAGTAGAAGACGATGAAGCCTTAGAGAACGAAATTGAGAGACTTGTAAAAATGGCTTATAGTGTTTCTAATGAAGAAACACCGACTCTAAACCAATTATCTGAACTAGTTTGTACAACGTATCGAAACCAATATAAAACAAATAACAAAGAAACTGTAGGTTAACTTGAGAAATTATTAATTATATCAATTATATTTACTAAATAAGTTGGATAATAATTTAATTTAGGTGATTCTATACTCCAATCTAATAAATAATAATGATTTACAATATATTGTTTTGATTTAGTGTTTAAATGAATAGCTTTAGCATATGTATCTCGCTGATTTTTATCAATATATAAATATAAAGATTTTCCATCAATAAGTACATATTCATCGTGCGGAAAAATATGTAATAACATTTTGTTATTGGGAAGCTTCCATTGAATAATTATATTTTCATTTGCATGTTTACTCAATAATTGAGTACTTTCAAAGTGATAAAATAATAATAAAAGACAAACAATTATGAGAATGAATTTCATTTACTTGGTTTTATTTTTAATATTTATCATTACAATTTTTAATTTATTTTACAAACCAAATATTTATAAACTTTTTAATATGAAACAGAGTGCTTTTAATATGGATAATAAACTATCAATTTATAATCCTTTTGATAAAATATTTTGTGGAATAAATGGGTTTAAATGTCCAGATGAAAACTGTAACTGTTCAGAATATTGTAAAGGAGAGTATGAAAAAATAAACGTATTTGAAGATGAGCCAATTATTTTATATAATGAAAAATTAGAACCAGGAACTTATTGTTTACCTAAAGGAGCTTTAAAATGTAATTTAGACATGACTATACCAGTTTATTCTCTTAATAATTGGCTTTGTATTTCTAAAAATAATGCAGTGTGGCAAAATAATAATTTTATCGCTTGTAAAAATTCCCATGCATTAAATAATGAACTTAATATTTTAATTGATAATGTTACTGGTCAAGAAGCAACAACGAAAATTACTGATTTTTATGAAATGTATAAAGGTAAATTACGTTATGAATGTCATTGCGGTTCTAAAGATAAAAAGGGTAATGACATGATTTCACTTGAAGAAGTTCCCTTTACTTGTGTGAGTGATTATTGTTTGAAAAATTTAAGAAATATAACTATAGATATAGGATGGAATCCATCAACTAAACAATGTGATTGTGCCTTTTATAAACACGAAGAACCTTTAAATTTAAAATCGCCATGTGTTAATTTAAATGCTGGATTAGTTTCAAAAAATAAATTTATCGGTGCCGTAAAATGTACAGATGTTTACTCTTATATCAAAGAACCTATTATTTGTACAAATTTAGTTAAAAACAATTTTTATACATTTGAAAAAACAATAATATTTTCAGATGATCCCAATAAGTACCTTAGTGAAACTATTTGAACAAAAATAAGAAATGGAAACAATTTTATTTCAACAGCAATGGATCCCATATGTTGATGACTTTCTGTTAAGTCAAATAGCTTTAAAATATCCAAAAAATCAAATATTTACAGCTCAATTTTTAAATGATCATTTAAAATATGTTAAAGAATTGTACACACAGTTTCCATATGCCGAAAAATTTGACATTGATCTTTTAAATTCTATTGATTGGCAAACATCTATTATCCTATTTGATATTAATGCTAATTTAATACAAGCCCCTGAACCCATTAAACAATTGTATAATTTAGATAAAAGATTAAGATATAAAGATGCCAAGGCATTTATATTTGGAAAATTACCATTTATACATTCCTATTTTATAATTATTATTAGTATGGTTTTGTTTTACATTTTTCAGTTATTTCGAGAATATGAACTTCTCCGTCGCTTTCAATATTTGTAAAAAAGCGTTTAATTTGAGATAATTGATCAAGTAAAAAGACATTGTCTACAGCTTTTTTATTTAGAGGTTTTGTTATGCATAGAGCATATTTAGATTCAGCCGTTTTAAAAACTTGCGTTGAGTAATCTATATCTAATAGTGCTGTTATGATAGAATTTCTATCATAAGTATCAAAAAGTTTATTTTCCATATACTTTTGAGGAAAATTTTTATAAGTGTAATAATCGAGAACCCATAAGCAAGTTTTCCAAAATTCTAAAATTAAACTAAAATCAATATAAGGAACTTGTTGGTAGACTATTTTATCCTTCAAACATGTTAATATATGATTAAATATGTCAGGTAAAGCCTCACATGTACAAGTACTTATAGCATTATGAATACTTATGGAATTGGATGCAGATATTGAAATAATGCTTGGAATAAAATCATTACCTAACAATAAACTTGAATAAGTTAAAATTTTTGGATTATATCGTAAATGATTTTCAATTATATCATTTAAATTATAATAAACATTTAATTTTCGTTTAATTTGAACGGATTCAAAACAAGAAAAATGCATATATGAAAGAATAAAAACATCATTATCCTCACTCACAATAAGAGGTTTTTTACAATTATATTGTTTTGCTAAATGAAATAATTTATGCTCACCCTCTCCTTCTATACCACTACTGCTTAAAATAAAACGCATCTGTTTTGGAATCGAACGACATTGTAAATATCTAGTTTTAAATTTACGAAAGTTTAAAAGAGAATCGTATAAATAATTGTAAACTTTTTGAGAAATTAAATTGTGTCCAAATAAAACAATTTTGTACAAATTTCTATCTTTAGCAGGTTTTTCTCTTCGCTTTCGTTGAGTGGGCCATTTCATAGGTACACCTTCTCCATCAAAAGCTATAATAATAGTTAGTTTGTTTTCTTGTAATTCAGTCTTAAAAATATTGGATAAAATAATACCAATTTCAAGAAGAACATATTTACAAATATCAATAAAGATTTCATCTTCTCGTTCTTTTAATGATTGTTCAATTGCAATATATAACAAACTTTGTGCATCAATTAAAATGGAATCAAACGGTGTAACTGAATCAGTAGGAAATTTAACGGATTGTAACAATGTAGTAAAATTTGGAATTCCCATTTTGGCAGAACACAGAAACAGATATTATATCTCTTTCTTTCTTTAAAAAAAAAAAAAAAAAAAAAAAAAAAAAAAAAAAAAAAAAAAAAAAAAAAAAAATTTTTTTTTTTTTTTTTTTTTTTTTTTTTTTTTTTTTTTTTTTTTTTTTTTTTTTTTTTTTTTTTTTTTTTTTTTTTTTTTTTTTAAGAAAGAAATATTTATAGTAAATAGATCTGAAACCTAACACTAAAATAACATAATGTCTTTGGTCAAACTTTCTTTTCGACCTAAACCATTGTATATGGCACGGTATAAAAATGGTCTTCATTTTTTAAATTGTAAATCCTCACCAACATGCTTTTGTAAAAGTGAATTTCTTAACTTTTTATCAAAAGATGAACCATTTGTATTGCTTTATGTGACTACAAAAGGAACACATCTTTCATCATGTCCGAAAACGGAAATATTATGCGAATGTCGTTTAGCTGGATTTCTAAATTTTAGAATAACTGAAAAATTTGAATGTCATTTGTTTGAATGTAAATATGATATAGATGAGTGTAAATGTTATGAAGAAGTGGATCGTACGAAATGGTTACATGTGTTTTTAAGTATGCCACCGAAAAACACATTGTTTAAAATTGGAAAAAAATTACATATTAATACTAAATGTAAATATAACAATAATTGTTATTGTACTAAATATCTTTTTGAATGTGGATACTATAGATATCGACTTTCAAATCATGGTTTACATTTAACACATTGCTCAAAAAGTATTGATAATACAATTCAACCTGATACGTGTGAATCTGATACAATTCAATGTGAAACATGTGAATCGGATGCAGTTGAACGTGAAACATGGGAATCTGATGCACTTGAACGTGAAACATATGAATCGGAGGTATTTGAATGTGAAACATATGAATCTGATGCACTTGAACGTGTGCACTTGAACGTGAAAAATGTGAATCGGATGCGATTCAACCTGAAACATGTAAATCGGATGCAATTCAACCTGAAACATGTGAATCGGATGCAATTCAACCTGAAACATGTAAATCGGATGCAATTCAACCTGAAACATGTGAATGTGATACAATATTTAAACAGTTACACATGTGTTTGGAAATTATATAGTAATAAAGTTTTTTAGAATGGCATTTTCATTTGATAAACTTTTTCATTACTTATGTTTAAAACAATTAAAGTTATGTAAGATTCCAATTATGATCCGTAACGATATAAAAAAATTAAAAAGATCTAAAAGTTTTAAATCAATTCATGTAACACTTCATTATTTTTCATATATATATGCTAGACATTTTTATAAAATATTTGAAAAATATTCAGCTGATGAAGATTTAAAAAATTATATAATACCTCGCTGCTTAAAGTTATGTAAAAAATCATCTCCGTTCTATTTAATGTTAGCAATTACTTTTATAACAGAATTTATGTATTATTTAAATTATAAGAGAGGTTGTTTACAATTTACAAATATTGCTCATAAATGTTTATTTATTATTTTTGATAGAAAATTTAAAAATATGAATTCAAATAAATTAGTGAAATATTGCCAAAAAGCCAATAAAAATATTCAATTAAACCATAACCCATTAAAAGTATTAACAAAAAATTGTTTATTTAAAAAATATATATATTATATTATTGACCAATGTGATACAATTAATTCTTTTACTTTAGCAAAAGAAGAACATTGCTTCTTCTTAAATAAAGTTTATTACGCGAGAAGTACTGATAGTTCTAGTGATAATTCTGATGTTATATTACCATTTTATAACGATCATGAAAAAGAATTTAATGAATTTTTAGAATATAAAAATTATCAATGTAATTGGTGTAATACGAACTGTTTTATTCAAGCACATTTAAGTTATTTAAATTATAGATATGCAAGTGACATAACTGTTTAAAAAAAATCATAATACTTTTCGTGATATGGTATTAAACAAAAAAAGAATATAATTATTAAAAGGAAATAATATGGAGCCTCAAAAAAATTATAATGTATAATAAAGTATGTTAATATATTGTGTAAAGTGTAAGGTAAAAACCGAAACTTGTGAAGAATTCGATGCAATTTCAAAAAATAATAAACATATGATTAAAGGAAACTGTAAAATATGTAAAACAAAAAAACAACAATTTGTTAAAGCACCTTTAATTGTTTCTAATGATGACAATGAAAATGAAATGAATTAATAAATAACAAAAGCAAGAAAATATAATGAACTCTTCGACTTGTAATTATTTAGAAAAAATTATATGTAAAGCTATAAAAAATATCAATAAAGATATAGAATTATTAAAAGAAAAGATTCGTGGTGAAAATTCTTCGACAAATGCATATATTCAATGTCAACGAATTAATAATTACCTTAAACGTTTATTAGATATTGAATGGAATACTATTTGTAAAATTGACAAATTAAATTATACGCGTTCATTTCTTTTAAAAACAATTTCTATTAATATAGATGATAAATGTGCTATATGTTTAGATCAATCTATAAAAAATCCTCTTTATCATTTACCGTGCGGTCATGAATTCCATCAAAAATGTTTCAAACAATATACTGAAACTATTTGTCCGTGTTGTCGACAGGATTATGTAAATCTAATAATTATAACATATGAAAATGTTCTTAATCAATTAAAAGAAACTACACTTATACAAACATATGTTTAATAAGGATTTGCATTTGTTAAACATATAAATACAGGTTCTTCGTCTTCAAAATTGAGGTAATCACATGTATAAATTTCTATGGTATTATCTTCTGTATCTATAAACTCTTGTCTACATGTTGGACATGTATTATGAAATTGAAACCATCGAGAAATACATTCTTTATGATAATAATGTTCGCATGGCAAAAATGTTACTTTGTTTTCTTCAAAGTCTTCAAGACATATTAAACATATATCATCAATATTATGTAGTGTTTTTTCAGGTAATTTATCAATAGTTTCTTGTAAAAATCCTTGGCTTCTAGTAACTTCTAAAATATCATAATCATCAGCATTTTCATAATATACATCATTTTCGTTATTAGATCCCAATATACCGTTATCAGTACAGTAATATGTATAAGTAAATGAATTACAATTATATAAATCTATTTCACTACGAGAATCAAAGTAATAATGTATACCATTACATCCAGACAATTCTACATCAATGAATTCATATTCAGTCATTATTACTTTTTTGTTATAAATCAAATTTATCTTAGAAGTCAAGGTACAAATTCTTAAAAAAATCTCTCAATATAAACCTGTAAAAAAAAAAAAAAAAAAAAAAAAAAAAAAAAAAAAAAAAAAAAAAAAAAAAAAAAAAAAATTTTTTTTTTTTTTTTTTTTTTTTTTTTTTTTTTTTTTTTTTTTTTTTTTTTTTTTTTTTTTTTTTTTTTTTTTTTACAGGTTTATATTGAGAGATTTTTTTGAACTGGTAATAATGTTAACTGTTTTTCCGCTTCGTTGGGAAAAACTTTCGCAGTTAATACCTAATTTTAAAAATCCGAATTTAATTACTGTCCAAATAACAGGAATAGATATCAATGGTGACGCAGTAATTATTAAAAAGAATTATGAAGAATGGGTTGGAGTTTGTACAAATAATATTGAAAAAATTGTTAAAAATATTAAAAAGTATTTACCTACCTGTGAAGTGCGATACGAAAAATTAAGCGATTCTCTGTATAAAAAAGTTTTACCTTATTTTAAAGATCGCTTGAAAAATAATAAATTACAAACTTGTAAGAAGCCATTTTATAAAGTTTACGTTTCTCGTCCTATAACTGACGTCGGTTTCGTTTTTAAAGGTTTTAAAATTGCATATTACGATGTAGAAGATTGGCTCGTTCGTATATATATAGATTTATGTTCACGATTTACTATGGGTGAGTTTTATTATAAATGGTATAATGTCGATACTTTTGAAAAAAATTTAATAGATTCGTTTCAAATTAATACAACTTTCATCCAAGAACCAAATATATTAATAGCTGCATTTGATTTAGAAACTGTACCTCTAAATGGTGAAAATCGCGTTCCAACTGGGCATGATGATTCCGATAGAATAGTAATGATTAGTCTTGTTATTTGGAAAATGAATACCATAGTACATCAAATTGTCATGTACTTGAATCCTATTAATGAACCTTTAAATTTATCTGGAAAATTTACCTATATGGAATATTTCTGTGAGAAAGAAATGTTAAAAGATTTCCATACTATAATCGAAAAATGTCATATATTAACAGGTTATAATATAAATAATTTTGATATCCCTTGTATTTTTTCACGATTATTGTGGTTAAACATGAAAGATTTACTCTATCAATATTCCTCTAAAAAAATTGGTAATTATTTAATTACAACATTTCAAAACAAAATAGTTATAGATATGTATAATTTTATTCAAATATTTTCCAGTTACGATTTACCAAGTTTCAAATTGGACATAGTTGCAAAATGTAAGCTAGGCAAATCTAAAGTACCTATTAAATCTACTAGTATTCATAGTTGGTATATAAAAAAAGATAGAATTAATCGTCAATTATTGTTATCGGAAGATCTTACAGAATGTTTTAATAGCATTGAACCTACTAATGTCAGAATACACGAATTTGGAACTTTTTTAAATTGTTTAAAGTATTGTTTTCGTGATTCTAAACTAGTGTATAAATTATTTCAACATGAATTAGCGTTACCGTTTCTTATAGAAAGAGCTAATTTTACAGCCATGGATGTAGAACAAGCCCTTTATTATGGCAATTCCAAATATATACTTGAAGTATTAAAAACAATTGGAACATGTATGGGATTTTTTATAAATATAAATTTTTTTAAAAATACGGTTCAAGAAGATAGTAATGCTTTACGAGAATTTTTTATTGGTAAAAACTTATCAACTTACCAAGGCGCTTTAAATTTTTGTACTTCAGGAACATTTTATAATAACGTTTCAGTGTTCGATTTTGTAAGCATGTATCCTTCTATTTTGTGTAATCAAAATTTATCATTTGAAAGTTGTATGATAATGTTGATGGATGATTATTTAAAATTACCACCAATTGTTAAAGATTTATTAGAAGCAGTACCTTATAGAATTCATACCGATCAAGATTTTTTAATGACAAATAAATTTCCATTTGAACTATATCAACATCCTAAAATTGATTTTGAAAAAGATACAGCAATAATGGTATGGTTTAAAGAGGAAAAAGGTTTTTTACCGTGTATTGTCGAACATTTTTTAGAGAAAAGATTATTGGAAAAAAAACTCTATAAACAAACAAAAAATATAATCCATCATAACAAACAACTGAATATTAAAATATTTTTAAATTCCATTTATGGTTGTATGGCATCAACGGATACTCCAATTGCTTGTTTATATGTAGCAATGATTATTACCGCATTTGCAAGAATTTATTTACTAGCGAGTTATGAATATTTTACTGTTAGAGGATATATAGTAGCTTATTGTGATACGGATAGTATTTTTGTACAGGGATATGATTTAGAAGATAAATTACTAGTGAATAAATATTTAAATCAACAATTTATGACTTTAGCATTTGAGCAAGTAATGGATTATCTACTAGTTATTTCAAAGAAACGATATATATATGAAGTAGAATCTAAACTTAAAACCAAAGGATTTGAAAAAAAAGCCAATGATTTAGTAAAATGGACGTCTACCAATATTATTACGAAAACAATGGAAGCATTGAAATCGGGTGAACGGGATATGGCTGAAGGATGGAAAATATGGATTGAAACTTTGATATATGTATATATGATGTGTAAAGATCCTAGAAAATATTGCTTGACTCGAAAAACAAAATCATTAGAAGAATATAAATCGACAAATTGCCCTCAATTAAAAATACTTAGAAAGAATCCTGAGTTAGCTGGACAATATATAGATTTTACATACAGTCAAGCCGATGTGTCTACAAAATGTTTAAATGAGTTTATCATGCCTGTCGAAGATTGTAATGAAGTGAATATTGAAAAATTGCTCATGAGTCAGAAAAAAATACTTATAACTTTATTAAATATTGCGTTTTTAAATTTACCAAATCCTGAACGTGAATGTAATTCAGTTTTTAATATTATGAAACTGAAAAGTTTTGTTAATGCAGAATTTCGATCAATTTGTAAATACAATAAACCCATTATGATATTAGTTGAGAAAAATGTAAAATATACATTTAATATAACCAATGTCTAATATTACAAAATACATCTTGCATTTGTTTTTGAGAAAAAAATCCGCTTAAAGTTTCTCCAAATGTTTGAAGAAATATGGATTTTTTTAAATATAAAGCGATTATAAAAATAAATATAAAAGTATTTAATATGATAAAGAATAAAAATATCCATTTTCTAGTGATAATTAAACTTATGATAATTATAAATAACGTGTATATAAATGAACAGGCTATTGTTCCAATTGTTAAATCCATGCTTTATTTGTTTTAATTTCTTTATCAATTAGATAATTTCGCCACTCTTTAGGTTGTATATCATGAAATAAAGTTTGATATGTTATTTTTAAATATGCTTTATAAATGAAATGATTACCATACAAACATAATAAAATCCACAATAGAAGTAATATCATCTTAATAATAAAGATGAAATTTATATCATTGTATCCAATAGATAGAGCGGGTGATGAATATTATCCTAGTTATGAATATATAAAAGCAAAAAATACTAATTATGAAGTTTATGCGAAAACTCGAAAACTTGAAGACATTTATTTAAAAATACCTGGACAAGGTGAAGTTTATGCTAAACATGGAGATATGAAGTATTATGGATATGATAGTAATGATATTCAAAAATATGCTAGAAATCAAAATGGCGAGCAATATTATTTAAATAATGATGGAAGTGATGTGCTTGCATTTAACAAGAATAGTCAGTATTATATAAGAAAAGGTCATGATGAAATATATCCAAAAGATAAGAACAAAAATGATTTATATGCTATACAAAATGGTATAGCGGTATATGCTAGAAAATATATAGCTGGGCATTATCAAGAGTATTTTGGTAAAACAGGGAATAATGCTGTTAAATATATTGTTACAAATGATGAAATAGTGTATCCAAAGGATCATCATGGTAAATATAAATATTATAAACTTGATGGAAAAGAATTTTATGGTGAACATTTAAATAAAGAATTTTATATTAAACAACATGGAAAACAAATTTATGCTAAAGATCATGGTACTGAGTACTTTGCAAAAGATAAGGGAAAAGAATATTATGCTGTAAACGAAAGGAATGTAGAGTATCCCCCAATAGATAAAAATAAAAAAAATATATATATTGTTAAGAATGATAGAATAGTTTACCCTATTGCAATTGCCTCTAAAAAATCCTTTTATCCTAGAGATGAACATCAAAACGAGTATTATGCATCTGATCAAAATGGTAAAGAGCATTACATCATTAATTCCGATAAAAATCAAATATATGCTAAAGATAAAATGCGAAATGAATTTTGTGCAAAATTAGCTAATAAAGATGAATATTATGCCATTGATAAAAATAATATTGAATTTGTACCGGTAAATAACGTCAATGATAAAATTTACATTTATAGAAATAATTTAATAATTTATCCGTTTAATATTTCAACCAAAGAACCATTGTATCCTAAAGATTCTGATCAAAATGAATATTACGTAACTGATATAAATATGAATCAAAATTATGCATTTCATTCTGAAAAAGGTTTTATATATGCTAAAGATAAATTTCAAAATGAATTATACGCAATTAAAAACGGGGAAACATATTATGCTGTAAATAAAAATAATGAAGAGTATCCTGCAATAGATAAAGATAGAAATCCATTTTATATTATTAAGAATAATGTAATAATTTATCCAATTAATACATTAAATAAAAAACCTGTTTATCCTAAAGATGCACAACAAAACGAATATTATTTAACAGATCAAAATAATAAAGAGCTCTATGCAGTTAATTCAGAAAAAATTCCCATATATGCTAAAGATAAAAATCAAAAGGATATTTGCGCTAAAGTTAATGGAGAAGAATATTATGCCATAAACGAAGTTACACATGAAGAGATTCTTCCTAAAGATAAAAACGGAGAGACTTTTTATATTGAAAGGAACAATTTAATAATTTACCCCATTAACCATTTAACCAAAGAACCTATTTATTCCAAGGATAAGGATGGAAATGAATATTATGCATTTGATTCAAATAAAAAAGAACATTATGCATTTCATTTTGAAAAAGGTTTTATTTATGCTAAAAATAAAGATAAAAATGAATTTTGTGCAAAAAATAATGGAGAAGAATATTATGCTAAAAACAAGAATAATGATGAATATCCTCCAAATGATAAAAATAAAAAACCATTGTATATATTTAAGGAGGGTTTAGTAGTTTATCCTGTTATAGCTTCAACTAAGAATTCCTCTTATCCTAAGGATGAGAATAACAATGAAATTTATTTAGTTGATCAGAATAATAATGAACAGTATTTAAAGAATTCTAAAGGAATTTTTATTTATGCTAAAGATAAAGATAACAATGAATTTTGCGCAAAATTAGCTAATGGAGAACAATATTATGCTGTAAACAAAGATGAAGAATTTGTTCCAAAAGATAATAATCAAAAAGAAATCTACATTTCTAGGAACGATTCAATAATTTATCCATTTAATAAGTCTACTGGAAAACCTATTTATCCTAAAAATAATGAAAATGACGAATATTATGTAACTGATGACCATAATAAAGAACATTATGCATTTAATTCTAAAGGAATTCCTATATATGCTATATTAAAAAGTCAAGATGAAATATTGGCTTTAAATAATCATGAACCATATTATGCTAAAAATATTACACAAAATACTGAAATTTATCCCCAAAATAAATTAAAACGACAGTTTTACTTAAAAAAGTTAGATAAAGAAATATATGCTTCTACTGAAAATGTTAAATATTATGCTCTTGATAAAAATCAAATTAAACATTTCTCCCATGCTCCAGAAAATCTCCTTCGTTATGTAGAGTCAGAAAACGAAATAAATGCTTCTACTGAAAATGTTGAATATTATGCTCTGGATGAAAATCAAAATAACATATTTGCTCTAAATAATAATGAACCATATTACGCTAAAAATATTACATTGAATCATGAAATTTATCCACATGATAATAAAATGAATCAACGTTATATATTGATTAAAGAAAAAGAAATGTGCGCAAAAAAAAATGGTGACGTGTATTATGCAAAAAATGCTGAGGCAAATGAATATTATCCTAAAATCTTTTCAGAAGAAGAAAATAAAAACGAATTAAATGAAGATGAAAAAATGGATATAGATGAACAAAATGGTATAATGGATGAAAATGAAGGCTTAAATGAAATAATGAATGAAAATGAAGGTTTGAATAAAAAATTAGATTTAAACGAAAAACAGGATGAACATGAAGGTTTAAATAAAAAACTAGATTTAAATGAAAAACAAGATGAAATAATGAATGAAAATGAAGGTTTAAATAAAAAACCCGACTCAGATGAAGACTCATCTGAAGAGTCAGATGAAGATGATGATATCCCAAATGAAAATAAACAAGCTAATGAAGATGATCAAAATGGGAAAAAAATAGCACATAATGTCCAAATTGAAGATAAAAAAGAATTACCTAAGAAACGGAAACAAGAAAATGAGCCAGTACCAAATAAAAAACCTAAAACAGTAAATAATTTAGAGGGTTCTGTCCATGTAAAATAATAATTAAGAATGTCTAATAGTTCACAAAATAAAAGTAATCGTTTATATATACCTAATGCTGATGGAAAAGAATATTATGAAACAATAAATGGTAAAGAAATTTATGCAAAAGATTCATCACAAAAAGAAATTTATGTAAACAATGACAATGTAGAATACTATGCTAAAGATGAAAAAGGTATTCCATATTATGCAAAAGATTCAAAATCCTCTGAAGTTTATGCTACAAATAAAAGTGAACCTTATTATATTGAAATTCAAAGTAAACAAATTTACGCAAAAGATTCTTATAATAATGAAATTTACCTAAAAGGAAGTGATAATGTTGAAATTCCTGCTAAAATAAATGGAGTACAATATTATGCAAAAACATTCTATCAAGAAGAACAATACCCTAAAGATAATAATGGGGTTGAATATAAAATAAACGATGAATATTTAAAATTAGGAAATGGTAGAATTAGTTTACCTAAAAATGAAAAAGGACTTCCCATATATCCATACGATTCAGAGAAAAAAACTGAGATATATTTAAAAGATGAAGATGGTAGGCCTATTTTCGGTAAAGATATAAATAATAATGAGGTATACGCTAAAGATCAAAATAATAATGATTATTATCCGTTATTTCAAAATCAACCGCAATACGCACGTAATTACATGAATCGTTTTATTTATGCAAAAAATAATTTTCGTCATATCATATATCCTGAAATAAATGGAGAAGAAATCTATATAGCTGATAGGTATGGAACTTATCCTGTATTAATAAATGAAACTTTAAATAATGCAATTATGACACATTACATAAAACATAATCAACGAGAAATGTATCCGGTTACAATTACATCAGACGGAAAATCCATGGAAAATGTGATGGATTCGTATGCTATAAATATATTTACAAAACAGACTATATACCCTTTAGATAGTAATTTTAATGAGTATATAGAACTATCCCTTTCATTTGCAAATGATCTTGGTTATCCTATAACAACTGATGGTTATATAATTATTCCAAACGATTTGAATACACCAATATTTTATAAAAAAGACAATAGAATAACAAAAAATCATATTACGGGTTTACTCTATCGTCCTTATAAAAATAAATATGATTTTTTAACAAATGTTAAATCATCTCGAACTCCATTTAATATCTCATTAAAATATGACATTATATCGTTTGATCGTACAAAACCAAATTCAAAAATGTTATATTATGTAATAGTAGGTTTAGTTTTAATAATAATATGTTTAATTTTTGAAATTTTTAACAGAAAGTAAAAAATACCTTTTTTACTTTTTAAACTTTTCTAACTAAACTTTTTTTTTCTAAAAAAAAAAAAAAAAAAAAAAAAAAAAAAAAAAAAATTTTTTTTTTTTTTTTTTTTTTTTTTTTTTTTTTTTTTTTTTTTTTTTTTTTTTTTTTTTTTTTTTTTTTTTTACAAGACTTTATCTCATAACGATCAGGTTTTTTTTTGAATTTTTATTTAAAAAAAAAGGTACTAATTATCGACTCCAACGATCCCAAATTATACAAAATAGTGCAGTTGTACACATAACTAACCCCAAAAGATATTGTTTGGTAAAATTTTCAAATTTATTGTAAAACTCTTTACGTTCGTCAATCATTAGTTTATCAGGTAACATTTCCAAACCGCCTTTCCTTTTAACCCATTTCGAAGCATAATAATCAAAACAATCAATAGTTTGTTGTAAAATATCTTCTTTATATTGTGGAAATATTATTGTCAACCTTTTTCCTAAAACAATAAAATTGGCAATTTTTTTCCATTTTAAATTCCAAATGTAACCACCAATACATATTTCACCAATTTTCCAAACTAATTGATCGCATTGATTATCATTGCTTAATATTTCCAATTCCTTTAATATTAAACATAAATTAAAATTTATGTTTATATAAGAGTCATAATCCTTTAAATATTTTGTAATTTTATCATTATAATTATCATTAAAAAATTGTTTTATTATTTCGTGTGACATACTTATCTCTTAATAAATGAAACAATACTTGAAATTATAAGCCCTAAATTAAAAATGACCTGGAGGTAAAATAACCATTGATGAGTTACAACAAGACCTTTTCCATTTGCTTCGTTATATAAAACATAACTTAAAAAACTAAAATTTATCAATAAAACAAATCCAATAACTAATATAGCTATAATTGATATTAATTTTATATTCATCTTCTTATTTACAACAATGCACTTTTGAAAATACTGGATCTAAACATAATGTTTGTTTGCGTTTAAATCGGAATTTATCGTCATAAATCCACATGTCATCCTCGTCAATTAATACAATTGAATAATCTAATTGTTCATAAGCTCCTCGAATTGGACGTTTGGGAGCTGGATCAAACACTGACATTATATTAAACGCGTTATTTTCAAAGTACATGTATTCGTCCATAAATATATATATGTTTCCATTTCTTAAAGTTAATAATGCATCGATATATTTTACTTGTGGAAATAGAGTTTGTAACAAACCGTCTTTAAGATATGTCATTTCATCATTAAACTCATAAAATCTATCATTTGAAATTAAAATATAATTTCCTAAATTGTTTCTAAACATTGTATCAATATTTCGAATAAAAGGAATCCAAATTCTATCTTTTGTGGTATCATTTGTATTTAAATCAATTCGTTCATAATATGAACCAATAAATACTATATAAGTATAATAATTTATTAAAGCAACACTATCAAATCTACATTTATATAAAAGTAAAAGTTTTTCTCTATCGTAATCGGAAACGTTGTTATTTGTTATATAGGGTAACATGACGGATTGATTATCATGATTTAATCCTAAAGCGTGTCCAAATTCATGTTGAAGTATATAAAATAAATTTTCCGTTTCAGCATTTTCATTAATATAAATATCTCCATGTTCTGGAGGATAAGCATAACCAAGACGTGTTGAATGGTTCATTGGAATAAAATAAATATTTATATCTCCTTTTCCAGGTTCAACTTTAACAATTTCTAACGGTTCAATATTCCATAAACCGATAGCATCATCTAAAAAACTTAAATTTGAACCATTTACAAGAGACCAAGTCAAATAATTTTTATTCCAAATATTTTTTGAGTATACCACATGAATTAATAATAAAACATTTAATATATTCATTTATCTTCTTTATTCACAACAATTCATTAAATAATAATTACTTTTTACATCAGATAAAACACAGTTAGCTTTATATTTGGAGCAACTATATCGCTTGCATCTAGGACATTTAGGAGGAAAATATTTTGGTTTATACCATCCAATGATTGGAATATTTTTTACACATCTTGATTTTGACCACTCGATGACAGGAATATTATTTATATGTGACGCTATTAAATATTTATGACCTTGACCTAAAACGAAAAGTTTTGTAATTCCAAGAGTATTTATATTATTTCTTAAATTTTTTAACCAGTCTCCTATACATTTTTCTTGTATATAATGTAATCCATTTGTTATGGTGTAATTGCAAGACAATTTATTATATGCAAAAGCTATAGATCCATAAACATCATAATTTGGTTCCAAATTATGATTCATTTTTATTTCACTTGGTTCCATTTTTTTAAATTCAATTTCAATTTCACCTGGTTCCATTTTTTTAAATTCAATTTCAATTTCACCTGGTTCCATTTTTATTTCACCTGGTTCCATTTCAATATCACCTAGTTCCATTTCAATTTTAATTGGTTCCATTTTAGGTTCACCTTGTTCCATTTCAATTTTAATTGGTTCCATTTTAGGTTCACCTTGTTCCATTTTTATTTCATCTTGTTTCATTTTTATTTCATCTTGTTCCATTTTAAGTTCACCTTGTTCCATTTTAGGTTCACCTTGTTCCATTTTAGGTTCACTTTGGTCTATTTTTAATGGTTCACTTTGGTCTATATTTAATGGTTCCATTTTTATTTCACTTTCTATTTTTACTGGTTCCATTTTTATTTCACTTTCTATTTTTACTGGTTCCATTTTTATTTCACTTTCTATTTTTACTGGTTCCAATTTTATTTCATTTTCTATTTTTACTTCTCCTGGTTCCAATTTAGGTTTACTTTCAAGTTTGACTGGTTCAGATTCAAGTTGAGGGTTTGAAACTTTATGAAAAGGCATTTTATAAGTTTGTTATTATATCACTTTATTAAAGATTATTTTTTTAGTCCACAACCTCTTACAAAATTATGATACATAGCATCAACTAATACACAGTTAGCTTTATACTCAGTACAACTGAAAAGATTACAATGAGGACATCGTGATTCAAAATAAACTGATTTTCCCCATGTTACAACTGGTATACTCTTTACAAATGGTGCAATCATTCTTTTTTGTTTTTCACCTAAAACATAAAGCACTGTAATTTCAAGAAATTTTACACATTCTTCCAAGTTGTTTAACCATTTTTCGTGACATTCTTCAGTTTTATAAAAACATCCGCTAGCTATAGTGTATTTGGTGGGACGATCATTATTATAAGACACTGCTAAGGATCCACAAATAACTTTTGGTGTTAAAAAATCAGTCATTAAATATTTAATTTCATCATAATCTAAATCCTCCTCCATATTTTTAAATTCTTCCATGACGTATATATATAACTTTATTTATCTTTAATCTATTTTTTTTTTTTTTTTTTTTTTTTTTTTTTTTTTTTTTTTTTTTTTTTTTTTTTTTTTTTTTTTTTACAAAAGCTGTAGTGCTATTTATATTTGTGTGGCTAACAAACTATTTACAAATAATAAAGGGATATAAAATGTCAACTGTCAAAGCAAAAAGTACTCAATGTAATATGGAAGAAGGATATTATGACTGTTTAGAACAAACTTATATGAATGATTTTGTAAATATTATTAATAATATCGTGTTATTAGAATTAAAAAAAGCAAATCAATTTGTAACGCGGCACACGGTACTTTTAAGGGTTATGAAAAAAATTGCTGAAAAATTAGATTTAACATTTCCTTATAATGATTTTAAATCTATCTACTTTCATCCAGATAACTCTGATAAAGTCGATAACAAATGGGCAAAATGTTTAAAAGGTAATTTTCAAACCTCCCATGATGAAATAAATGCTTATGAAAAAATTAAATCTGCTGATTACATTAAAATACCTGATTTGATTAAATTTATTTCAATTCTTATTCGAAAAGATACAATTGAAAGAGATCCTAATAATAAGGAAAAAATATTAAAATCTAATGATTTAAATATTTTACTTGCTGTGGATGGATTTTTAGGATATACACCTATGGATGTAAAAAATTATATTGAAAATGTAAAATATGGAAATAATGATAATAAGCATGTTCAAATTGTAAGAAATATGTATAATATTTCTGCAATTCGAACTTTATCAGGTACTGATGCAACATGTGTAATATTTCTTGCATTGATGAAAATTTATTTAAATTTTGTTAAAGACGATCAAGTAGTTTTAATTTTACAATCTGAAATCTCAAATATTGAAAATTACCTTACCAAAAATGCTACCTATTATGAAGATATTTCAATTGCATTAGACGAATTAAATAATTTCATGGATTATTATACTAGTCGTATTGATGACTTGGAAAGAATAGCAATTGTTAAAACCTCCAATCTAATTGAAAAATCTAAAAAGAAAAAGAATTTAAGCACGGTAAGAAGAGGACGGAAAAAAAATAAAATTATAATGCCTGATGATGAAACTTCTGTTAATAAAAAAAGAAAACGTACAGTACAACCTTATAATGAGGAAGAAGAAGAACAAAAAAGGCAACACCAAGAACAACATTATATGCTATTGTCTTCTGATGAAGAAGATAAAAATTGTGTCTCATTATTGTCTGATAATGAGACAAAAACTTCAGATGATAAACCACAAAAAAAGAAACATATAATACTATCTTCTGATGATGAAGAAAAAATTTCTAATGAACCACGAAAAGGAAAAAGTATCATACTATCTTCCGATGATGAAGAAGAAGCAAACGAAAACTAATATGTTTGTTTAAGTTATTTTTATTGAAAGACAATAAACATTATTAAACTGATAATTTTCTATGAATTTTCCTTTTACAATTTGATACTAAATCCAATATTTTTTCCACGTTACTTGTAAACGGTGATGCTGGTCCTGGATCATAAATGTTGAGTCGATTGAGATCATAAAAATGTTTTCCACATTTAATTACATGTAAAGTATGAACACTTTGAGTAATAGAGGTTTGTGGAAAACAGTATTGTCCAAAACAAAACACACATTGCGTATATGGGTCTATATTATGCATCATTATAGCATGACAATGTATAAATGCTTGAAAACTTCCAGTTTTATCACAAAGCGGACATTTGACATATCCAACACTATCACGAATAATACTTAAAGATGGAAGGTAAGACATTGTTCTGTTTATCACAATGATTTTCAATGAAAACCTAGTAGAGATATAGCTTCCTTATAAAAAGAGCTCGACTTTTATAGTAAATCTAGTAACAGGTGCAACTTAATCACGTGATTAAGTTGCACCTGTCAAAACTTTTTCTTTCGTTCACCCATACAAATAGAAACAAAAATACCCTTAGTCTCATTTTTAATTTTCATAAACAAAAACTAAATATAGACATGAATTCTACTGCTGATTTAAACATAACTTTATTGAAAAAAAAATCGTAAATCCTTAGACAAGTAAAACGAGTACGTGGTAAACTAAATATAGACATAAATTTTAATATTACTGATTTGGACTTTGCGTTACCGTAAAAAAAAAAAAAAAAAAAAAAAAAAAAAAAAAAAAAAAAAAAAAAAAAAAAAAAAAAAAAAATTTTTTTTTTTTTTTTTTTTTTTTTTTTTTTTTTTTTTTTTTTTTTTTTTTTTTTTTTTTACGGTAAAGCTACAATTGATCTAGTCCATCTATCAAAGTTCATATTTTTCAAAACCTTATTAGTTACATTTACAACATGTGCCTTCTAATAGAATGTGAGGTTTGCAAGCGAGAAATTGGAACATATTATTGCTTAAATTATTGCTTAAATACAATAATGTATATTGTGTGTACAAACTGTTTTCCAATAATGAAATTTGTTAGATTAGACCGATTAGAAGAAACATATAGTCCACAAGATTTTATATTTGTCACTTTAAATAAAAGTGGAGATGTAATTCCTTTGAAGAAGGAACCTCAAAATTACAATTTAAAAAAATATATTTTTATAGATTATTACAACAAGAATACTTGTAACTTTGATGTTGGTTGTATTTCAATGAATGTTGCATTTGAACATATTAAGCGGAATACGTTTCCGCTTGATTCGGTTCCTGATAACTAAACATTTCTATAATATCTTTAAATTTTTCAATTAAACTTTCATCAGAACTTAGAAACAATTTAAACATTTCAATGTTCCAACATGTTATTTCAGAACCTGTTGATTCAAATTGTACTAAATTATTAATATATGTTTCTATAAATTTTAATACTTTCTTTGCATTAGAAATAAGTCCTTTTTCATATAAGGATTGTTTAGAATTGATTTTACGCATTATAAATCCAAGCATACACATGAAACCATAATAGTTGGGTCCGTTTGGAAAAATGATAAACGGAAAAGATTGTGAAAAAGCATATTTTTGTATACTTTCTGACGGGGTTGATACGACTCTATTAAATTCGTTTACAACGAGTTGTTGTATTTCTCCATATTTTTCCAAAAATTCTGGTGATATATGTTCGACAACATTTCCTTGTCGAATTGATTGTATTACATAGTACAGTTTTGTATTTTGCTTGTATGATATGGATTTATCTATAATGTTACCTGTTAAAATACTATATTTATGTTTTTCATTAAAATATCCTCTACAGATTCGTGCTATTAAATCAAAAACAAAGTTTGCTAACATATTTATATTGGAATGGCATAAATAACAATAAATCATAATATAAATAACATCAAATGGTATACAATATTTGCCAAAGAAACTTCTGATTTCTGTAGCATTATCTGATAATTGTTTAAAAAATGCTCCAGGCGATTCTATATCATATTGTTTTTCAACCGTTTGGAACTCACAACACTCTTTTACATAAGGACATAACACTTTAAGGTAATAATCAAACACATTACTTTCATCAAACATGTTTTTCATTTGATTTAATAACGCAGTGACAACTGTTTGAATATCTTCTTGATCGTACTCTAAACTATTAATCATTTGTATATAGTTTTTTATAAAATTTTCTAATATTTTATTTTTTAATGTTACATTTTTATCAAAGTATTTATTTTTAGAAATTATAAATTCTTGGTTAGCAACACCTAACAATTCAATCACATTAATTAAAATTGAATAAGGTACTATTAATTGATCAGGTATAATACCAGGAATTCCAGAAATAACCACTTTACATGGAACGTTAATATCTCCGCACCATTGAGCATAGAAATGAGCAATTTGACAAGACATTAAAAAGTCAAGTTCTTGAGTTAAATGTTTGTTTACGTCAAAAATAATAGAATTACAAGTATTACATTTTATTTCACGATCACCGTGAACCGAAATATCTTCACCGTGACACAATACTTTTAAAAACTTTAGATAAGAAACGAACATCCTTTATTTAAATATGTATACAGATATAAATATTCGAATAAAAATTTTAGAATTACATAGAGAAGGTAAAACTCAACGATTTATTGCGCAACTTTTAAATATTTCACCTGCGACAGTGAATTATTGGATAAATCGTCATGAATCTATAAATACTAAAAAGAAATGTGGTAGATATCGAAAAACAGATCCAAAGACAGACGATCTTATTTTTCTTATGAGTACAGCTAACCCTTTTATGCCGGCTACTGAAATTTTACATGGTTTGAATTTAAACATTTGTAAAGAAACGGTTAGAAACCGTTTAAAAGAAAAAGGATTGGGTAATTATATACCTGCTAAAAAGGAAATGTTAAAACCTATTCATATACAAAAACGCTTAGAATTTGCGCTTAGATATCAAAACTGGACTTATACAGAATGGAAAAATGTATGTTTTTCAGACGAAAAAGTATTTTCGTCTTTTGGAAAAGGATTCCAAAGAGTGTGGAGATTTAAAAATAAACGCTATGATACAAATTACATTTCTTTTGTAGGAAGATCAAACCGAAAAAGTATTCCTGTTTGGGGTTGTATCAGTGGCGGAATAACTGCAATACATTACATTCGAAATAAAACATTAAATCACGTTTATTACATTAATAATATTTTAGAAACATATCTTCCTTCTGTTGGAGATTCTAGTTTTTATTTTATGCAAGATTTATCACCCATTCATACAGCTCGTGCTGTCACAAAATGGTTAGAATCACATCAAATTCAAACTTTACCATGGCCTCCTAAAAGTCCAGATTTAAATCCTATTGAAAATGTTTGGGCTGAAATGGAGAAACGAAGTTGCGATCGAAAAATTGAAAGTAAAGAAGATTTATGGGATTTAATGCAAGATACGTTTATGGATCTCTCTTCATCAACTTATATAGATAATTTAATAAAATCAATGCCAAATAGAATACAAAAAGTAATAGATGCTAAAGGAAATTGGACAAAATATTAACAAAAAATATTTTTATTGATTCATTGTTACATGGTTTATTATTTTATTTCCAACAATATTGATTGAAAGATTATTATGTTTCAATCTTTTCATACCATTTTGAATTTCAGAAGTTTTTCTTTTCAATGAATGAATATTAACCGAAATTCCCATAAACGAATCATCCTTCGAAATAAATTCGTTATATATAAACGTTTGCAGAATATCCTCATCCTTTGTTTGAGGATTACATATATCGCAGTTTATATTGTGACATTGCTGATCTCTAGTTTTAGAATAACACATTTTACCGTTTATATCCATACTGGTAGTTTGAGAGTCATCATTTGGTGAAACAACAGTTTGAGAGTCATCATTTGGTGAAACAACAGTTTGAGAGTCATCATTTGATGAAACAGCAGTTTGAAACTTGTCATCATTTGGTAAAACAGCAGTTTGGAACGTGTCATCATTTGGTAAAACAGCAGTTTGGAACGTGTCACTTGAAAAACATTTCGTAAAATAAAAGTTGTCGCTTGGTTGAGAATAATTATTCGATCGTAAATAATAACGATTCCTGTTGTTGACTGGTTCAGAATCATCACTCGGTCGAACAAGATAACAATTACTACTGTTGCCTGGTTTAGAATAATTATTCGATCGAGCAAGATAACAATTACTACTGTTGCCTGGTTTAGAATAATTATTCGATCGAAAAGGAATACGTTTTGTGCAAATACTAATGCTACCTGGTTTAACGATAGCTTTCTGATCCATCTTGCTACACCTGAGCAATCTGTTCGAACTGAATGAATGCTACTCCCTTTTATACTCGAGCGGCTGGCACAATGCCAACTAATGGACGATTCCATTTGGAATCGTTGAGGGTATATGAGAAATTGTTAATATTTTATGTACGATTGATAAATCTCTTTGAATAAATAGATATTTTTCGAATTTAGATCCTTCTAAAAAAGAAAGAATACTCTTAATATGGTCTATGTATAATTTTAAATCATTCAAATAAAAATATATACCTTCAGTTAACCATATAATTTTATTAAAATATAATGGTATCCAATTGTTACAAACAACATGATTTACATCTTTAAATAATTTAGTTGTATTTATTTTTGATATAATCATAGGTGATACATAAATAACCTTTTTATTTTCTATATTATACATTATACCTAAAAATGCTTTCTCACATAATTCAATTTCGCATTTGTATAAATCTGAATAATCCAATTCAAAATTAAATTGAGAATTTTTATATATTTGTGTTATTTGATTAGCAAGTTGAAGAGTAATAAGTTGATGCGTAGTGTTTATTAAAATTTGTTGAATTAAGTGCCACCAAGATCCCCATTTTTTCCATTCAATGTGATTACGTTTAAAATATTTACAATACTGGTAATATTTAATATGGAATGAATTTTCAAAGCAATTTTTAACGAGATTGTATAAAGCTCTAAATGTTATTGTTTTAGGAATAGTTTCATAGTCAAATATTAATTTTTTTGATCCTACTACAAAAAGAGTTGATTTATGAAACGAATATGTATAAATTGCAGAATTATTTAATAATGCCAATAAAAGCTCTTTTTCGGAACCACAGTTTACTGTTATTGCATCAGTAAAACTTGGAACTTTTACAGCAAAGGTTAAAGTATTAAATTTTTTAGTGATACATTTATTTGAATAAAGAACTAGAATATTGTCGGTGTCAATATTTTCTAAATCCTCTTTAAATCTAATTCTTAAAATAGGTTTTTTAAATCGAATAGCTATAAATTTTAAATTATTAAAAGAATTACCGTATGCTTCAACGTATTTTAACATTTTAACTTATTCTTTATATATAAATTGTTTTCACCTCTTATATTGTGTTTTATAATTTGATATAAAAACCATTTATTTACATCTTCGTATAACGGACCTCGCATTTTTCTAATAGGTATAAATTTGAAACTAATAAATCTATCTAGTAAAACTATAAAATGTAGCGCTAATAAAATATTTAACCATACTAAAATAACTATAAAAATTTTTCGATACAAAATATTTAGAGGTAATAAACAAATTAACATATATTTAGAGACATCAGTACTTTCGTTTATTGTAAATTCACACGAAGAATATAACGGAAATAAATTTTCATTGTTATAAGGAAAAAAATCCTTATTTAAAAATAAATTTAATAAATAAATTTGAATTATAACATTTAATATATAACTAATTTCTAAGATGAGGTGTTTCACGAAAAAATAATCAGTTGAATTTTTTAATTCTGAAACAATATAATTACAATAATTTTCGTCAATTTTGGATGTTAGTATTGATATATTTGTTACATATCGTAAATATAAAGCTTCCCATGCCCAGTTTAAAATTGAAAACGCTAATGCTTCGAGCAACAAAACTGTAGGAACCCATTGATAATAATAATGATAATATCGATGAGTTTTATTGATTTGAGAAAAAGTGCCATTAATCAAGCAATTTGTATTTATGATATTATTTGGGTATGAATTACAACAACAGAGTATAGTATCTCCAAATAATTGTTTTGTAAAACTTAATATAAATGATGCAAGAAATATATTTCGTGTGTAAAAGAAATATAAATTACAAATAAAACTAGATGATACAATCGTTGATTGTGTTGTAAACTTGAATAAAGTTAAAAATCGTAACATTCCTTATTTTCTTTAAACAAGTCAAAGTTTATGTAAAAAACAATTTACACCTATACCTTGTAAAAAAAAAAAAAAAAAAAAAAAAAAAAAAAAAAAAAAAAAAAAATTTTTTTTTTTTTTTTTTTTTTTTTTTTTTTTTTTTTTTTTTTTTTTTTTTTTTTTTTTTTTTTTTTTACGAGTCAAGAAATACTTTTCTAAACCAGCCAGAATTCAAACCTGTAATCTACAGCTCCGTTAACCGTTGTGCCAAAGCGCAAAATGGTATTTTTTAATATTCTCGCAACTTTAAAAGTTTTTAAACATTCCTTTTTTTCACTAATTATATTAGATTTATTATTGAATAAAGAATGTTTAAAGATTTTGTCAAAAATTTTTTAAATTATCAAAAGGACAAATGCATGTTATCATTACAAATGTGTAATACTTTAAAACTTAATATTCAAGACGATATACATTCAGCTTTTGAAATAAGTGAGCCTTTGATCAAGGAACATATGCAATTATTTAATAATAGCTCTAGTTTTTTAGATTTTTTATTTCAAATTTTAGAAATAAAACCTTATTTAGGGAATAAAAAATTTAATTATATGGACGAATTAACTCAATGTAAATATGAATTAGATAAATGTCAAAAAAAATTTTATAATGCGTTATATTCATCTGATCAAAATGACGAATATATTGAGGACTCTTATACACAATCTGATTACAATATAAAGGTATCTACAAAAGATAACAGTAATGACAAATTATTGGAGAAATGTTTGAAAGAGAAGGAACAATTAAACGATATAATTACAGATTTAAAACTTATCAACAATGAAAAGGATGATAATTTCAAGAAGTGTGTTGAACATTATAATGATTTTATAGATAAGCTTAGGCTAATAATAAATGACTATAGTATTAAGGAGGAAAAGGATATAATAGAAAACATTCGATTTACTTTTAACCAATTCGAAAAAATGAAAAATAAACATTCTTCAGAAGACATCTATAAACATGTAGTGGATCTTGAAAAATTAAATAATGAACAAAATATAAAAATTGACGACTATAAAAAAGCTATAAAAGATCTTGAAAAAAATTTAAAGGATACAGTTGATAAGTATAAAACGAATATAGATCATCTTACAAAGTTAAACAATCAAAAAGATAGAACCATTTACACGTGTACAGCAGATAACCATAAACTTAAAAGAAAAAATAAAGAATTAAACGATAAAATTGATGAGTATGAAATAGAAATGGATAATCTTAAAACAAAAAATCGCGAATTAATTGATGATACAACTAGAGATATAACAAAAATCTTTGAAAAAAAATGTGATGAAAAAGATGAAATAATTAAAAAAATAAGAAAGGGAAAAAATGAAGAAATAAAAGAACTAACGGAAGATTTTGAAAAAATAAAAAAGGAAAAAAATGAAGAAATAAAAGAACTAACGGAAGATTTTGAAAAAATAAGTAAAGAGAAAAATGAAGTAGTAAAATCAATAACGAAAGATTTTGAAAAAATACGAAAGGAAAAAGATGAAACAATTAAAAATATAAGCAAGGGAAAAAATGAAGAAATAAAATTAATAACGGAAGATTTTGAAAAAATAATCAAAGATAAAGATGCAACAATTAAACAATTACAGGAAACTTTAAATTCTAAGATTAACATTAAAATAGAAACAATAAACGAGAATCAATATCACAAAGATTATATGCACCAAGATTGTACTGAGTGTTTAAATTTAAAACCACTAAATGATGAGTTAATTAAATCACTAAAGCAAAAAGATGAAGAAAATAAACAATTAAAGGAGGAGCTGGAAAAATTAAGCAATATACATACTAAAAATGCAATGGTGGAGCAATTAAACAAACAACTAAGTAACCGAAAAGATGAAATTGACCTTTTGATGAGTAAAATTAATGAATTAGAATTAACTAAAGCATTTCACATTAATACCATAAACACAACAAAAGTAGAAAATCAACAAAAGTTATCTCGTTTAGAAAATGACAATAAACGTCTTACTACTGATTATCTAGATTTACAAAATCAATTGGAAAGTTTTAAAAGGTCAATAAACCAAAGAGATGAAAACTATGCAGAATTGAAACATGAAAATGCAGAATTGATAAATGTCTTACATGAAAAAAATGAAAAATTAAAAACTTTGAATTATGAAGGTAATACAATAAGTATTAAACAAGAAATTGAGGATTGTGAAATGTACGAAGAGGAGGATTTTTTAGTAGGTGATACAGAAATGGAAGACAAAACACAATTAAATGAAAAGGATAATACACAACTTAAATTAATAATGAGGAAGAAATTAAAAGAAGCAAATTGTAAAATTAAAAAATTAAATAAAGAAATTCATAACCTATTATATAATTATGATGGTTTTAAAGAGGATGACCTAGCGAGAACTTATTATACAATTACTTCTAGTCAAAAATTTTTAAATATAGATGAAGAATTGAAAAATGATTTACGTAAATTATATATTAATTATAATAATGAATTCATTGGAATTCAAAACAAATTGGAAAGTTTTAAAGATCAATTTGCCAAAAATCAAGAATCATATGTCAATCATTTAAAAGTATGTGAGGATGAGCAACAAAAAAAAATTGAGGAATTGAAAGGTAATTTGGAACAGTTACATAATGAAGATATACAAAGAAAAGAACAAAAATTAATCGAAGAGTTTAAAAAAAAGGAAGAAAATTTAAATTGTAAAAATAAAGAATTAAGTGAGGATTTCGAGTTATTACATAAAGAAAATGTTTCTAATCTGAAAAAAATACAAGACTATAAAAAAACTATAGACAAACAACAAGATGATATAAATGAATATTTAAAAAATATTAAAAAATACTCAGATCAGTATACTATTACAAATAAAAAATTAATAGAAGCTCAAACTGAAAATAATAATGCACAGGAAAATTTAAAAATACTTGAAGAGAAATATAGTAATAAAAAAGACCAATTAATAAAACTTCAAGAAAAATATGATGTATCAATGGATACATCAAGTACCACTTCAAGTATGAAAAGAAAACTAAAAGAAGATAAAATAAATGAAACAAAAGTACTAAAAATGGATGATAGTTCTTACATTTCATCAACGACATTAGTTGATACTTTAACATTAAACACTTTAAAGATTTTATTTATGGAATTTTATATTCATTATTTTAAAATGTATAAATCTAATTTAATTAATATTGAACCAATCCAGGTAACTGAAGTACTTAATAACCTTAAAACTTTATTAAACGACTTATCAACAGATGAAAATGATATAAAAATACATATTTTGTTAGAATATATTAAAAAACAAATTTCAGTTTTTTTAAATGAAGAAATTACAGAATCGCTATCTGATGATATAACTATTCACCAATACCTTGATATGTGTATAAAACATACAAAAGATTACTTAAAAAATAAAGTAATGACATAAAGGAAATAATATTTTTTATTTAAAAGAATCAAATCTATCATAACTGATAATATTAAATTTATGCCGTAAATAATTTGGACCTACTACTTGTACATTAGAATTCATATTTACCAATTGCTTCTGCAATAGAATAGTACATATTTTGCTTGATGTTTCATCAGTAATAGGTCCCATTTTTTTCTTTTCTTGTTTAGTAAATACAGTAAAATAGAATAAAAAACAGTTTAATTTTTTAAACATACGTTTAAATTGAAAAATTTTTAATTTTTTCTTTAAAAGTATTTGTAAGTCTTCTTCTAACATAAAACGTTTAGTTGTTGGTATAAGTAAAACATATTTTACATTTTTTAAATCTTCAATGTTTTGATGATTAAAATTATTAACAATACTCCATTGCTTAAACATTATGTTTAAAATAAGAATGGTTTCTAATAAAAGTTTAAAAACGTATCGCTATTATTTAAACAGTTATACAAAATGGTGTAAAAATAATAACTTTAATAAATCAACAAGTTTAGAAGATTATAAAAAATTATTACATTTACAAAAGAAATCGTCCACTTATATTAAGAATAGTATAAGTGCTATATCAAGACTCGAAAATATACCAATTCAATTAAAACAACAAAATACTTTAAAAAGAACAAAGTTTACACATAAAGAAATTGCTGTTTTAAAAGAAATTTGTAAATGTAATTATCAACAAGAAGAAATATCAATTATACTTTTACTCTTACTAGAAACCAATATGAAACTAAAAGATATTTTAAAACTTACGAAACTGGATGTAGAAAGCGTTATTTCAAACCAAAAATTATTTAATGAATATCCTATACCTAAAAATGCAACTTATATCTTTGAATATTTACTATCAATATCTTTTCAACAAGATTTAAATGAATTTTATTTCAAAAAAACATATCACGCATATCTATACGCATTAAAGAAGAGACAAAAAGAACTTTTTCCAGAAAAGTTAAATGTATCATTTCAAGATGTACGAGTTTAAATAAATTATTAAAAAAAAAAAAAAAAAAAAAAAAAAAAAAAAAAAAAAAAACTTTTTTTTTTTTTTTTTTTTTTTTTTTTTTTTTTTTTTTTTTTTTTTTTTTTTTTTTTTTTTACATTCTATGATATATTCCGATTACCAGTAAAATTCCAAATGCTAACCCTATTAATCCAGCCGATACACTTATTATTTGATAGCACCGTTCTTTAAATTTTCTTTGACGGTTATTTTTCATTTCATTAAAAATATATCGTATAGTTACATACCCTGCCTCTCGAATTTCTTTTTCTTGCAACGGAAATAATTTTAATTGTTGATTAAGGTACAGCATTAAAAAAACTAGTTTTGCTGACACTTTACATAAATCATTCCAATTTTCTTTTATAAAAGTAAGTTGTATAATTTTCAACCAATGTAAACTCCAAGAATTATAATTTTGAAAGTCTAAATTATTACTATATTCTTCCTCATATTTAGAATTTATAAATGAATCAAATAACTTTATAGTATCTTGAATCGATAATCTAGCTAATGTAATCTCTATTTCTTCAGTAAAATCACTTAATTTGTTAAAATTTTCAACACTTAAAATATTATTTTGTGTCATAGTAAACATACTTATTTAACCTCATGGAACATATTAAACAATTGGAAAATGAGTTGTTTAGTAAAAATCTTTACAACGATGATGAATTAAAAAAAATAGAATTATCTTTAAATCAATTGTTAAAAGTTATAAAATACCAGCAAGGTATTCCTTATCCTATTATTAAAAATGATAATGGATTTCATTTCAGTAAATGCATACAGAGTACAACTAAATGGTTAGATGTTTGTTCTTGTCAAACAGAGATTAATGGTTCTACTAAAAAAGAAGAAATATCCACTGTTTATCCAAATAATGATATATCAAGGAATATTCAACGGATTTATCCAGGAACTGCAACTTTAGCAATTGAAACAAACCTCTCAAAAGTGATAAAGTGTGCAATAGTTACAGGAGGAATTTGGTTTTCTATTGATGTCAAAGATGAAAATATTACTTGGAAAGAAGATGTTATTTATGAATTAAAGAAATTAAACGTTAAAGAATTGGTTGTAATAGGACAGGTTGCTTATAATCTATTTAAATTATTTCAAAGTGATTTCACAAAAATTCATTTATATAATAGAGATCAACTCTATCATGAATGCATCAAATGTAACAGTTTGTCTTGTTGTATACAACTTGCCTATATCATTTGGAGAAAGTTATGTAATCAATATTTTATTCAACATGAATAAAATGAAAAAAATATACGTGTTGGTCATTCAAAAAAAAAAAAAAAAAAAAAAAAAAAAAAAAAAAAAAAAAAAAAAAAAAAAAAAAAAAAAAAAATTTTTTTTTTTTTTTTTTTTTTTTTTTTTTTTTTTTTTTTTTTTTTTTTTTTTTTTTTTTTTTTTTTTTTTTTTTTTTTTTTTTTTTTTTTAATAAAGCTCAATGTTTTATGACAAGTTTTTACTTTCCGTTTTTGGGCCGAAATATAAAACTTATATACCTATTATAAATAGTGTTAATTTATATTGTATTTTTGTCGTTACTATCATCTTGAGTGCATGTGTTTATTCATTGCATTATTATAAACAAGATTGTGAAAATTCGTTTATTGAAAGAGTAAAAAAATTAAGATTGAAATATGAATATTAAAGAAGTTGCAAATAATATAATACGTAATTACGATGAACATACTTTAAACTATATATCATTACTTCGTGAAATAGATTGTGAATTAGTTTATGCTGATAATGGTTTAGAAAATTGTATATATAATCGTACAACTTATGCTTGTTCCATTGAATTTAAGAAAAAAAATAGAGTTAAAATGTTACCTTGTGTTTTACCAATCATGATTGGTTCCAAATTGGATATAAGTATACGAAAATTTAATATGAAAACTTTTCACCTGTTGGATACAATTCCAAATATTTTAGAATTTAATACCATTACTGAACATGCCGATATAGCTATAACGTGTTTTTTAATTAATGGAACTCTTAAACAAATTCCCTTTTTTATTACAAATGATGCAACTAATCCACATATCGTTAAAAATAGTATTGTTCGTTTATATCGATACGATTCTAACGAGAAAGGACAAGAATTAAGTTTATACTTTGATAACATTAATAATTTTAAAAGAGGTGATTTAGTTGTTAGGTTAAATGATGGTACCAATTCGTATGATTTTGAAAATTTTTTTGATTGTCCTTATCCAGTAGATACAGAAAAATATTTTAAACAAATATACATTAATGGATTTAAAATTGATAATTTAGAAAATAGAATTATTGTTAGTCCTGGTCATTTATTTTTTAAACTATTTACACGAAATTTATACATACCTCTAAAAAATAGAGATTATGTTAATATTAAAAAGCAACATACCATTGTTTTTAAATCTATATTAAATGGTGATTTATTACATATAATTTCAAAAAAAACATTATTTTTTAAAGAAACTAACGTTAAAAATAAAATGGTTAATACTCAAGGTGGTTTACAACACAGAGAAATTGGGATGAATGATGAAGTGTATGCTGAAAAAAAATCTACACCTTATCGTGATGCCAATTGTCAATATTATCCTTATTTACCTTACATTTCTCATTTTACTAATTTACAAATTTCGAATAAAGTGAAAACTGCTAAAGTTTTAACATTTAACAATAGCTATGTAGGATTTTTATGTCCTCTTGGGACGTCTGAAGCAAAAAATGTAGGTAGAGTGATGATGTTAACTAGAAATACCTTTGTATCGACACATGATGATTTAAATGCAGTCTATGAATTATTAAATATCAAATCTGGAAACGAAAATTACTATATAGTTATAAATTCTGCTTGTATACCAGTAACGAAACAATGCTATGATTCGATTGATATAGCTAAACTGAAACAGCAATTAACTTACGTAGAATGTTTAAAAAATGATAATTTTATAATTATTAATTACAAAAGCGGATTGCTTTATAAAAAAATAACTGATGATATATGGGTTACTGCTCGAGATATTTTATATTGGATTAATGTATTATATGGATATTCTAATATGACACAACTTTTGGACGCAAGAGAAGATTCTTTTATTACGAGTTATAGCACTGATATTATAAAATATTATAAACATAATGCTATACCAAAAAACCTTTTAGCTTTAAATGCTTTAAAAAATTCAGTGCTTGCAATTACTCCAGAATATAGTTTATTTTTTTGTGAAGCAGTTTCTGCATACGTTGTCAAAACGTCTTTGTATCAACCCATATTAGAACCTTTAAATGAATTCTCAAAACCTTTTACGATATATTTGCCAAAATTAAATGTTATGTATGCTAGCTTTAAAGGATGTACTCAAGAAGATTGTATTGTATTGAGAGAAGATCTCGAAGTATTTAATTGTTTCCGTTTATATACGGTTAAAATTAAATTTAAAACCAATACACCAAAGTATTTTCATCCAGCTATAGGTTCAACAAATCCTATAAAAACAAATTCTTTTTTAGGAACGGTATCATGCGAAACAGAAGAAATTGAAATTGTTTCACATACAATGCATTTATTTATAGAAAATCAAGGAACTCGTTCAATAAATATTACATTTACAAAACCAAATTTTGAAATTGTGAAATATAAAATATCACCCAATTATTTATTTATTAACATACAATCTTTTCATCAATGCAGTACAGGAGATAAACTTTGCACATTACATGGTCAAAAAGGAGTTTTACAAAAACATAAACAATTACCCTATGCCGAAGGTATTTATCCGGATATTTTAGTAAATCCATATTGTTTAATTAGTCGCCAAACCATGGGACAAATCATTGAATCGATAAATAATGGGGGAAAAGATTATGATGTATTATACAACAGCGACGGAAAACGAATACCAGGATCAGCATTTATAGGCCCAGTTTATTATATTTTAATGTTATATTTGAGTAGTGAACATATATATTTTGCAAATAAATGTATAAAAGATAAAGGAACTGGACAACCCGTTCGAGGACGATCGAGACAAGGAGGAATGAAAATTGGAAATATGGAAGTGTTTAATGGAATGATAGGTAATGGAATAGCTTCGTCTAATACTGAAGTTTTATGGGAACATAGCGATTTAATAATTGTAAACGATACTCCAATACCTCAATCAGTTTTGGTATGTAATGAAGACGCCAACTGTTACAAATGTAATATAGATTATGAAATTGAACCGTCAATACAAGTATTAGATATAAAAACTCAATTTTAAAGTATTATACGTCAAAAGTTTAAAAAAATGAGTCAAAACTGTAAATTTTTTTAATATTAATATTATAAAAGTTTGTATTATTTTGAAATTGTCACTCAAAAAGTTAAATTATTTTTGTATTGAACCTTGATTTACAAAAATAATTTAACTTTTTGGATGACAAATTCAAAATAATACAAACTTTAACCTTAAAATTATTTTTACCCATGCATAAAAGTTTTAAACTTTATTATAAATGTTAAATTATTTTTTATAGGTACTATGAAACTTTTAACCTTAGTACAAGAATATAATTTTAGTTTTTTTGTTCGAATACATTTTGGTTTTTGCGTACCAAAATAATATTTATTAAAAATTTTCATGTGTAACGCAATATTTTTTAACATATTAGTCACTAATATGTTAAAAAATATTGCGTTACACATGAAAATTTTTAAAGTCATTATGCTATTTTAAAGTATTATATGTTCGAATTTATTTTGGTTTCTGCGTACCAAAATAATATTTATATTAAAAGATGTGTACCGAAATAATATTTTCATTAAAAAATTCATCCATAAGCTAAAAATAATTTAATTATTCATTAAAAAAACTTAAATTATTTTTAGGTTACAGATGATTTTTTTTAGAAAAATATTATTTGTTCGAATACATTTTGGTTTATGCGTACCAAAATAATTTTATTAAAAAATTTATGCATACCAAAATAATCTTAACTATTTATATTAAAATTTTTTAAAGTAATTACGCTATTTTAAAGTAATTATATGTTCGAATTTATTTTGGTTTATGCGTACCAAAATAATATTTATATTAAAATAGCGTACCAAAATAATATTTACCTTAAACATTTCATCCATAACCTAAAAATAATTTAATATTTTTTAAAGAAAACTTAAATTATTTTTAGGTCATGGATGAAATGTTTAAGGTAAATATTATTTTAGTGTAAAATATAATTTGACTTAAAAGTAAATGAAAAAATAGCAAAATGTTTTAATATAGATTATATTTCAAAAAAATATGATTTAATAAATATTATACTAACATATAATATTAAGTTAAAGTTTTTTACAGATACAATAATTTAATTTTTAACTTATTACAGTATTTAGTATTATAAAAAGGTTAAATTTTATTAAGGTACTCTTTAATACATTTAAACCAAATTATATAAATATAATCTGGTTTAAAAAGTGGATTTTTTTTCTAATACGCATATTTATTTTTTGATAAAGGTTTTAATTGATATGGTATTGGTTCCGCTTCCATATAGCCTCTTTTAATACATTCAGGTGTATCAGGAAATTCCAATTCCCAAAAATTTTCTGGTGTTGGAGGTCTTGGTGATCCTCTATGTCTTGAAGATGTTTTCATAGATGTTCCTTCACATTCATAATAATCTTTACAACTTGGACATGTATGTGCTGATAATTGTTTTCGTTTACTATGTTTTCTAGGTAAAGATTCGACATATTTATATGCTGGTTTTGGCGATTTACTATAATAATCAAAGTCATCCATTTTTTCTTTATTATTATCTGTAATTAAAAAAAATTTTTTACTTGAGGAAGAACACAATACGGTTTATTATTTAAAATTATTAGCTCATCATTTCCACTGCATTTACAAGAGTATTGATTATAACCTTTATATGTTAAAGTACCATTTTGACATACATCTGGAACTTTCTTTGTGCAATCGTTACCACCAAAAAATGAAGGATTTGTACATAAACAATCCCAAAAAGGAGTATTATGAAATTCTGTTAAAACAATTATTCCACCATTTTCTCTATTACAAGGAACAAGTGTATTACTCGTCGCTTGACATATATTATTTACACATTTATAATTATTCGAATCAATACATAAAAAATCACAACTATCAATACATTTTATTTTATTTTTTAAACAGTTATTTTTTATCATGTTATTAATTTTTAATGTATAATTAGGTTCTGTTATTTTTCGAGGAAAAGTTAAAAAAAATAATCCTAAAACAAAATACAATAATAAAGTTAGATACATATATCCTTTATTTTTGATATGGAACGCACTATAGATAAATGTGAAGAAAAAAAACCTTCGATGCTTCCAGGTGTTAAAATTCAGGCATGGAAAGATGCTTGGTTATTATGTCGTCAATCTTTAGATGAATTTAATTCTACTAATATTCGTGATTATCATATGATAATTGAACGTTGGATTCCTCTAATTAATAAAGCTCACGGTAGTCCAATTTCAAAATTGCACGAATATCAACCGACATTTTATTATTTAGATAAACCTATTGGACCTAAAGAAATACTACAAGTATATTTTGATGTTCAAACTGAAGAAATTGGTATTCCAATGTATATTATTTTTAACATTTATTTATTTAAAAAAATACATAACCAATTTTGTTCTATTTATTCAAAAAATAATCAATTGAATGTTGATGTAGATAGAGGTACTGTCAATTTTTTAAATACTGGAGGTTTACATATGCACCCAGCTGATTATTTTAAAACATCTACAACGTGGCATTTATTATTTATATTGGTAAATCATATGTTGGCTCATATAGACTGTTTTGAAAAATACGACACTGCAAGTTATAATGATCATAGTTTAGTTAAAAAAAGTTCATTTTATAAATTATATATTTATGGACGAATTAATCATTCTTTTACTGAAATAAAGTATGGCGAATAAAAAATATTTACGATTTGTTCCAATTAAATATATGTATAATGTTTTATTAACTGAACAAAATAACATGGTACAATTAAATAATCTAAGAAGAGATTTTGGTGAAACTTTTGATTTACGAAGATTTTTAGAAGTTTTTTTTGACGAAGTTCATTATAATTATTTATACAATAAATATTTTACCCAAAAAGTAAAGAAAAAATTTGAAAACATTTGGAAACGAAATCCACCTCATATAAATCAACCTTCAACTTCAAATCAACCTTCAACTTCAAATCAACCTTCAACTTCAAATCAACCTTCAACTTCAAATCAACATTCAAGTCCATGGTCTTCAAGTTCAAATAGAAGTCGCAGCCCATCTCCAAATCGTAATACATGTAGACAAAGACGCGGTCAATCTTTAAGTTTAAATCGTAATTCATCCGGACAAAGACGCGGTCGATCTACAAGTTTAAATCGTAATTTATCTAGACAAAGACGCGGTCAATCTTTAAGTTTAAGACGAAGTCGCAGTCAATCTTCAAGTTTAAATCGTAATTTATCTAGACGAAGTCGCAGTCGATCTCCAAGTCTAAATCGTAATTTATCTAGACGAAGTCGCAGTCGATCTCCAAGTCAAAATCGTAATTTATCTAGACAAAGTCGCAGTCGATCATCTAGTTTAAATCGTAATTCACTAAGGCAAAGTCGCAGTCGATCTCCAAGTCCAAATTATAATTCATCAAGAAGTCCATCTCCAAGACCTATTCGTATTGGATCTAGACAAAGACGCATTTTATCTTCAAATTATAATTCACCAAGAAGTCCATCTCCATCAAGACTATCAAATAGTAATTCACGATTGTCATTAACGAGTCGAACTCCAAGTCCTATAGCACAACAAATTAATGGAGCTGCAAATGTACATTTACCAGCACGACAAAATAATACCAGACGAACATATAGAAAAAGGCTAAAGTATCTTACTTATCTTAATAAAATACCACGAACAAGTCAACCATTAAAAAATAATGAATCTAGATTACTAGTTAAGTCTAAATATAAAGACTTAAATTTTCCTACTGCGTTTTGTAAAGAAATTAGACAACGTTGTCGTTATAAAGATCCTGTGACAAAAAGATATAAAGCTTTTGTAGATGATGGATCCGAAAATATTCCTTTAAACTTGGAATTAAAATATTAATGAATAATTGGATTTTCTAATGGATTATAAGCAAGTGGTATATAACTTTGATATTCAGGAATATAATGTATATTATATAAATTATAATTTAAAGTACTTGGAGGAAGTTTACTTGTTAAATTTTCGTCTAATATTGCTTGTGAATTTCTACATGAAACTATTAGAGTTGAAGATATACAAGCAGATAATTTTCCTAAAATCGTTCGAGAATCAACTATTTCATGTTTTGGGCCAAAATAATCTATCTTTTCACAAATTGCTTCTATTTGTTTGCTTTGATAACGATAAACCCAAGTTTTAATTCGAGTAGGTATAAAACGTGTACTTTCTACAAATGATAAATTAAGTATTTCCCGTATTTGTGGTATATTATAATTTAAATGTGTTAAAAAATTATAAATTTCTTCTTCAAAAGTTTTAAAATTTGTCTTAAAAATTTTATTTAAAAAGTTTTTATTAATTTTTATTTTTATGCACTCTTCGGGTAAACTTTGTAAATTAATATCTTTTGGTTCTTCCTTATGTACATAAAAATATTGTCCTTCACTATGCATATATACAATTTTAAATGGTTCATTTTCTTTTTCAAAAATCACTTCAGCACATGATGAACAAAAACGAGTTCCGGGTGATTTAATTTTTATCATTTTATAAAAAATATCTATTACAACATAATCTACTAAAACTGGATATTGTTTTCGTTCTAATAAACTTAAAACTAAACTTTTGTAATCTATATTCATTCTTATTTTCACTAATCCATATCATTATTATCAAAAAAATGTAATCATAATTACCTGAACTTGAGTTATCAAAGTTTGAGAATTTTTGTAAATCCTAAACGTTCTAGGCATTATCTATATCTAAACAAAAAAAAAAAAAAAAAAAAAAAAAAAAAAAAAAAAAAAAAAAAAAAAAAAAAAAAAAAAAAAAAAAAAAAAAAAAATTTTTTTTTTTTTTTTTTTTTTTTTTTTTTTTTTTTTTTTTTTTTTTTTTTTTTTTAGAAAAATATTAAATTATCTTAAATAAAGGTCGAAAAAGTTTACTTGTATTGCTTACAAGAATCATGACAATCCTTTGCGAAATTCATACTCCTCATGGAATGATTAGGAAACAATCTTTTTGTCAACGTTTATCTGAAATTGTAAATGAAAGCATATACATTCACATTGATGTAAAATCCTCTCCTGAAACGTTTGAACATATATGTTCAAACATTATTACTGAAGTTCAGAAATACGAAAAAGTTTCATATATATTTGTATCATGCAGTCCAATCCTTTCATTAATACAAGATTTAAATGATACTAATGAAAGCAAACAATGGATTGATTATTATGAAAACCGATTGCAAGGTATTGTTAATAAAATTGTCGTGTTAGATTATGGATGCGAAATTGATAAGGAAGATGCATATAAAGAGATGGAAGTCAAATTATTTGACACATTTGATAAATACTGTTGTTATGTAAAACAATGTAATAACAATATAAGTGTAGCAGTTGATGAGTTTCAAAAACTGCAATATCATTTAATGCATACATTTTATAATTTTAATTATGTGGATATGTTAATAATATTGCAAAAATTAAATTTGGATAAATCTATGTCTAAATTAGATGCTATTATGGACAATTGTATCAATAATAAATCAATTGAATTATCAACAAAATGGAAATTTATCGTTCCAGGTTGGTGGAATATTTATGCAGACTGATTAAAATGTATTTATTTGAAAATAAATGTATTACATTTCAATCTCATTCAAAACACACATTTGTAAATCATTAAAAATAGTATCCATGTTATAAAAATTGATATCATTTTTTATATTTGATTCAGGTAAATAATTAACCATAGTATCCATTTCATATAAAGTAATATCGTTTGAAATACACATTTCTAAATCATTAAAAAAAGTATCCATTTCAATTTCATTTTTATATAAATAATCATTCTGCAATTCATCACTTTTTTCATTTAACATTGATATATCATTCTTTAGTAGATGAATTTTTTCATCTAACATTAATAAATCATTTTCCAAATCATCAATTTCTTCATTTGACATTGATAAATCATTCTCCAAATAATCATTTTTTTCATTTGACATTGATAAAACATTCTCCAAATCATCATTTTTTTCATTTGACATTGATAAAACATTCTCCAAATCATCATTTTCTTCATCTAACATTAATGAATAATCATCATTTTCTTCATCTAACATTAATGAATAATCATCATTTTCTTCATTTAACATTAATGAATAATCATCATTTTCGTCATCTAACATTAATAAATTATCATTTTTTTCTATTAATATTGATAAATTATTCTCTAAATTATCATCAGTTTCATTTAAAAATAATAAGTCATCTTCCAAATGATCATTTTTTTCATGTAATATTGATACATCATTCTTCAATTTATGTGAATCTACAGTCATTGATAAATCATTCTTCAATTTAAATGAATCACCAGTCATTGATAGATCATTCTTCAATTTACATAAATCATCAGTCATTGATAGATCATTCTTCAATTTACATGAATCATCAGTCATTGATAAATCATTCTCCAATTTACATAAATTATCAATATATTTTAAATCTGAATAAAATAATTTCAATTCAGAGTTAGATAAATTATAAACATTATTATTTATTTTAAACACTGAATCAAATACAACTTTAGATAAATCATCAATAATACTCTCCATTTCAAACAAATCATTACAATTTTTTTCAACCCAATAAAACAAAGTATTTTGTTTTGCAACTAGTATATAATATATATTACTTGGTACATAGTACTTTTTTCTAGGGACAAGAATTTTTTTGACAAATAATTTTTCATCAGAAAGAGGTATTTCTTGACAACAATATTCATTCAATGAATAAAAAATGTCCAATTCTACTTCAGTTGTTTCTATTATATGAATATTTTCATTTCTTGGTACACAAATACCATAAGTAAAAAATTTCTTAACCACATAAATTCCTTCTAAATTCCAGAAGAAACGTTGATCGGTATTTTTTTTAGTCGCTTTATCTCTCTTTAACTTTTTTATAATATGCCTCCAATTATAATCTTTTGTAACTGTTTTATTAGTAACTGAAGTACGAGACATATAAGAATACGTTTTTTCTCTGATTTTAGTATCTTTCATACATTCTGAAGAAATCATCATTTGATCATTTATTGTAAGCTTATATAGTGAACTCGACTTAAAAAAAATCACCCATGCTAAATTCTTATTGTCCACCAAGTCTAAGAGCGAAGGAAACATTACGATTCAATTCAACCGCAAACGTTGATATGCTGGATCAGCGGGTAAACCATTCTTTAAATCATGAGAAATACTAACGTTTTATCACGTGTTTGAATTGTTTATAAAAAAAAAAAAAAAAAAAAAAAAAAAAAAAAAAAAAAAAAAAAAAAAAAAAAAAATTTTTTTTTTTTTTTTTTTTTTTTTTTTTTTTTTTTTTAAGCATATTTAACAATGAGACAGATTGTCAATTCCAAACTAAATTTTATTCCAAATTATCCAAGAAATATAAATCACTTGAAATAACTAAAAAAAATATCAAAAATTGAATATTTTATAAGAGTTTTAAAAAATTTTTAATAATGGTTTTTACCAAACTGACTTTTTTTTAGTTAGAATCATTTTAATAATATAAGCAGAATAATGATAACTTATTTCATTTCAACTGTGTTAAAAAAATTTTATATCGCGCAAATATTATTCAATTATGTCTGACTTATTGCTAAAATAAATTATTATATTTTTTTCTCCAAATCAGTTCAATAAATAAAATTTCATTTCCATTGATCATTTATTTCCATATTTACATTCCAAGAAAAAATCAAAATTATATACATAATACATCATTTCATTTGCTTTTTCAAATGTGCAACTTCGGCGTAAACACGTTACGCACCTTTTATACCTTACATTTTCTCTTTTGATTGGTGCAACTTCAGTATTTAGAACACTTTTTAAAAAATTACATTGTTCTTTTCCAACTACAAATAATTTTGAAATTGCAGCAAAAGACAAAAAATGGTTCAATTCCTGAATAAAATCATGACTATTCGAACTATATCTATTTGAATAATAGAATGCTGGACTTATAACGGAAACTTCTTTGACACGATTGGTACTAAACGGATTTGTGTTAAAATTTATTCCGATTACCGCAAAACGTTCTGGCATCAACTTGATTCTTTCCACAAATAATCCTAGATTTTGGTTTCTAGGAGGATAAGGAACAGTATCAGAGTCCGACAAACGTCTTTTTCTTGAATCACTTTCAGCGTCGTCCGACAAACGTCTTTTCCTTGAATCCCTTTCAGAGTCGTCCGATAAACGTCTTTTCCTCGAATTAGTAACAGCATTTTCAGAGTCCAAATTCGAATTAGTAACAGCATTTTCAGAGTCCAAATTCGAATCAGCAGCAATAGTTTCCAAATTCGAATCAGCAGCAATAGTTTCCAAATTCGAATCAGCAGCAATAGTTTCCAAATTCGAATCAGCAGCAATAGTTTCCAAATCCGAAGCAACGGCAACGTCTAAATCAGCAATAGAATTCATGTTTATCGTCTAAAGCATGAGAATAAGTCTAAAAGCGTTTTCGTTCCTCTTTATATAGAAATGTTGCACCTGCATCACGTGTTCATCTCGTGAATCACGTGTATAAAAATGTTTTGTCAGGTGTCGAGTATAAAAATGTTTTGTCAATATGAACACGTGATTCAGATCGAGTATAAAATGCCTCGACTCTTATGGGAAAACTTTTTTTTTTAGTCATGCTTTTATCGTCTTTATACGATTCCAAGTCTCGTGCATGGAAATATTTCTTTCAAACCAGTATTTTACAGCGGCTCAAGTTAACGGCTGGAGGCATGATTTGTACCGAATACTTGGATTTATCGCTCAAAAAAACTTATCCTTATACGATTCGTGCTTGTTTCAAGAATAACGGTAAAGATTATCGCTGGATCCAAATTTTGCAACGATTATGTCACACTCGTTCATCCGATTTAAAAAATGCGGACCAGCGGTTTTTTTGGAAACTCGATGACATTTACCTCGTGAAACGTTTTTTCACGTTTGGATTACAGATGCCATTTAATGGAATTCATGTGATTGAAACGACTTTTGCATCGATGGATATTTTTTATTGTACAAATTGGAAAAAGGTTTATCAGAGCGGATATTTTCCCGTCGACGACGAAGATTTGTTTACGAAACGTACACTTTTACCTAAAAAGATTTATTATGTTCCAAATCAAGTCGTTTACATTTTAGTGGCACGTCAAATCACGTTGTTTAGTCGTTACGAATTAAACGAAAACGAAAGTGATGATATGGAATGTATTATACCTTTTGAATATGACAACATTTTTTCATAAATGTATATTATTTACAAAACAAGTTGTAATTGGAATAAACATATTTTAACATTTGTTGAGCTTTCTTTACAGAACAATTATATGTGAAACATGTATAACAATATATTTTCGGTACGTTTCCCCGTTTGATATTGACAACTTGCATTTTGACATGTTCTCTAAAAAATTTACATTGCATTTCGCCAACAACATATAATCGATTGGCATTCATAATATTTAGACATTCCTTTACTTCTTGTAACCAATCCACTGAATCTCTGACGATGTAAAACATTGTCGAAGTTGCTACGGTTACTTCACAAACGTTTTGATGAATAAGATTATTGCTATAAGATATTCCAAGAACAGCAGAGATTTCGTCGACATAATTTAATTTTTTTCTATTAAATAAGATTAGTTTTTTTAAATCATCATTATCTGATGATGATTTTTTAAAATTGTCATCAGATGATGAATCAGAATAAGTAATAGAGGGTTGTCGATGCTTCTGATTAAAATCATTGAGACGTCGGTGAAGATAATTCTGAAAAAAAACATTGTTATCTAATTTAGATTTATAATCTTGTTGCAAGTTTTCATCTGATTTATAATCTTGTTGCAAGTTTTCATCTGATTTATAATCTAGTTGCAAGTTTTCATCTGATTTATAATCTTGTTGCAAATTTTCATCTGATTTATAATCTTGTTGCAAGTTTTCATCTGATTTATAATCTTGTTGCAAATTTTCATCTGATTTATAATCTTGTTGCAAGTTTTCATCTGATTCATAATCAGAGTCTTGTTGCAGGTTTTCATCTGATTCATAATCAGAGGCTTGTTGCAGGTTTTCATCTGATTCATAATCAGAGGCTTGTTGCAGGTTTTCAGAACTCATCTTTAAGTTTCTTCTTTTTGAAATCTCAAGCCAGGTTTATATCAAAGCTATGCTAAAAAAAAAAAAAAAAAAAAAAAAAAAAAAAAAAAAAAAAAAAAAAAAAAAAAAAAAAAAAAAAAAAAAAAAAAAAAAAAAAAAAAAAAAAATTTTTTTTTTTTTTTTTTTTTTTTTTTTTTTTTTTTTTTTTTTTTTTTTTTTTTTTTTTTTTTTTTTTTTTTTTAGCAGCAGCAATGATATAAACTTGGCTAGACATTTTGGTGAAACTAAATAAAGTGTTCATGATGGAAACTACTGTAAACGAATATGCAATGAACGTTTTAACCGATTCAAATCCTTCCTTGGATCAAATTATTGTCGATAAAGTTTTAGCCAATCCCATTTTAAAAGAAGCAATAGATTACTTAAATCAACCTGGAACTTTAAATTTAATTCAACCGAAATGGAAAGACGTTTTATTTAATAATCCATTATATCAAAAGTATAAAGAAAAAAAAGTTGATTTTTCGTCTCCTAAACCCGATGCTAATAAACCCTATGTAAAATATAATATTATTAACAAAGAAGATCATTTCCAAGTACTTATAGCAGGTTATTTTAGAGTCGTTGACAATAAACCTCATAATAGTTGCTGTATAATGGTCGAAGCGTGTAAACCTCTTAGTGAAATTGGACAAGTGATATGTACAAAATCCTTTTTATCCAATTGTCGATTTTATATGCCAACGTGTCATAGATCGTGTCCTTCTTGCCGGTCAAAAGACGAAATTCCTTTAGACAATCTGTGGTGCGTTAAAGATACTAAAGTTTATACTCCCACTGGAATTATTCATGCCAATCGTAATTATATAGAGAAAGTCTTTAAAAATTCTTTTTTGGGTATTGTTCATCTCGAAATTACAATGAAATATTATTTTGGCACTATGGGAAAAGTTGGAGGTCAAATTAAATCCATGATATTTATCCAGGAAAGTTTATTGCGTCAAGACCAACAAGTGCAAGAAATTTTAACCCTAAACGAATCCAATTTTGTTCCTGTTAAACTCCAACAACAAGACACAGAAGAAGAAGAAGTTATTTATTGTATTCCTGATAGCATTGTTCACAAGCAAGAAGAAGAAAAAGAATACGAAGTGAAACGTTTAAAGATGACCAATACAGAAACTTAATATTTTTTCAATGACTTGAATCAATTCTACGTCTTTTGAATTCATCGTAGTGTACGGTTCGACCAAGATTCGTAAATCGTACCGTTCATCCATCATTTCGTTGACTCGATCATCGACTCCAATTAAACAAATATCTTCTTCGTACATGTTTCGAATCATTTCAGAACATTTCGAAATGTTATATCGAAAGTTTGATTTTTTACATTCTGTTCGTCCAAATACTTTGTATGCAAATGTCACAATTCCTGGTAAGAATCCATTCATAATCGATTCTACATAGGAATCCGTTCCATAACTCCATACTATGATATCCATATTTGTAATTTTTAAAAAGTTTAATAAAAAATTGACATGGGGTCTGACTATAAAAGCTGTATTATTATAGAATCCTAATGTTTCGTCTAAATCAAGAACAACAACATATTTCATCATGTCCCTCGAAAAAATATTGATTAATATTCAATCGAATCCTTATTTTTCCGCCACTGCCTGTCCTTGGCATTATAAAGGTTATTGTTTAATGGTGACAACTAATCACGATAATAAACGATTTCATTGTTTATACGAACGCGATGCTCCTAAATGGACGTTTTACAATAGCAGCCAATCGTGTGATATTCCAGAATATTTTTACGATTTAATCGATTTAAACAAACGTCTCGGTTCTGAATATGTCGTGCCATTTTCAACACATATACGTGAACAATCTGGCTATACAATTGGTCTTTACTGGATTGAAAACGGTTTGTATAATGCTAAAATCATAAAACCAGCACATTTATTCGAAACGTTTTTAACGTTTATCGTTTTATTATGTGAAACGTGTCACATGTATGGTGGCAATAGTCCTGCCATGAATCGTATGAAATTTATCTATACTGATAAACATCCAGTGTTGGTGGACGTTGGCCGAGAAAATAATTTGTTACGCAATCGCAACAATGACAAGAAATGGAAACGTTTTTTAAGTAAACGAACCACAAAAGAAGTTTTACATTACATGAAATTCAGTCATCCGGAATTTTTTAAACGAAAAGCTTCATCGTTGTGTGTTTTATCGGACCGAGAAACGTTCGATGATGCAACGCATCATTTAATTTGCAAGAGTCGGAAAACTTCTCTCGAGGAAATTTTAAACGATTATAAAACAGTTATACCTATGCTACAAAATAAAATAGAAAAACTTTTGAAACAATAATAACAGCAAAATAAAAAGAACTTTATTTTATTTTCCTTGGTCTCAGTTTCATAACATGATGACGATGATGAGTAAACTCTATCATGGTTTTATAATTTATATAAACTGTTATGCTATTATCACAATTAATTTCAATCTTTACATCACAAGAATCATCCAATAATGAACACATTTCATACGTTAATGTCGTGTTTGGTTGACATTTCGGACACATGTCTATTTTTTTTATACAAAGGGGATACAAACATTTTTTACAATTCTTTATCTCTAATCCTTGAACTTTATACATGATCAGTTTCCAACTCGTATAAGCTTGTCAGAGTTTGTCAGAATTTCCAAATTGTCAGAGTTTCCAATTGTCAGAGTTTCCAATTGTCAGAGTTTCCAACTGTCAGAGTTTCCAACTTGTCAGAGTTTGTCAGAATTTCCAAATTATCAGAGTTTCCAACTGTCAGAGTTTCCAAATTGTCAGAGTTTGTCAAAATTTCCAAACTGTCAGAGTGAATCGTGTCGACTCGTCTGAGTGAATCGTGTCGACTCGTCTGAGTGAATAGTTTCGTTGGCTCATTTATATACCATTTTCAGTCTGTCACGTGATATTTGTTTAAGAACTCACGTGGATTCGTTTCTAATAATTTTACATCTTTAACTGTTCTACATTCATCTCCAATAATATAACCAAATAAAGAATTTTCTTCTTCGTCTTGGTACAACCAAACTGTTGGGAAAATTTTACATACTTTAAGAAACATATCTTTTAAAAAAGGCCATTTAATAATTTCGACTTTATCATGAGATAAAACTCTATATTCAATATTGAATTGATCTAACAAGTCAAAATCAACATTATACATGATATTATTATACCAAAACTCTCTAATTTTAACATATTCCGAATCTTTAAGAATTTCTTGACTTAGAGCAATAGTTAATAAATTATTCTTAAATCGACTGAAATACATTATGTTAATTTATTGTGTCAAATGTAAATTAAAAACCAAAACTTGTATGGTAGAAACAATTTCAAAAAAACATATGATGAAAGGAAATTGTGCCAAATGCAATACCATGAAACAACTATTTATACCAACACCAGGAATGGAATAATTGTGCTTAAATTATCTTGAACGTTTACTGTTACTAAAAAAAAAAAAAAAAAAAAAAAAAAAAAAAAAAAAATTTTTTTTTTTTTTTTTTTTTTTTTTTTTTTTTTTTTTTTTTTTTTTTTTTTTTTTTTTTAGTAACAGTAAACGTTCAAGATGATTTAATATTAAGCAACAAAAATGTTTTTTCAATACAATCATGATTGTCAATTTTACTAAAACTTTTCCCGAAGCAATTACGCCTACGCGATTAACAAAATGTTCGGTTGGTTATGATTTACACACGCCAATCCGTTTAGAAATCTTGCCTGGAGAACAAATCAAAGTGGACACTGGTTTATCATTTGAAATGGAAGGATCTTATTTTCTTTATATTTTGGATAAATCTCGTGTCGCAAGTGAATTTCATTGTACAGTAGATGCTGGAGTTGTTGATCCTGGTTATCGCGGTTCTGTAAAAGTGTTATTGCGTAATTTTGGAAACGAAACAATATATTTTTCTAGAGGAGATAAAATAGCTCAAGGTATATTTGTTCCTGTTTTGTTACCAGAATTACAGTGACTATTGACGTCATTTGACTGGCACAGTGCCAAGAGACAATTGGTATATATAGAGAGACAAGCAAGTGTATTGAATATCTTTTGACACTCGAGCTTTTACTCTGCAACACATAGTTTTTTTAACCGCTCCAAAGGCAATTGCGTTACGAAAACAAGTCTTTGAAAGTGATTTTTTTTGGATCTGACTTCAATTTGGTTTTTACTTCCATACAAGTGATTTCAACACGCCTCTGAAGTGATTTTGGATATCAAGAATTACCCAAGAATCCAAAAGTTATTGGGACAAGTTACTTCCATACAAGTGATTTCAACACGCCTCTAAAGTGATTTTGGATATCAAGAATTACCCAAGGATCCAAAAGTTATTGGGACAAGTTACTTCCATACAAGTGATTTCAACACGCCTCTAAAGTGATTTTGGATATCAAGAATTACCCAATAACTTTTTAAAGTTATTGGAATTCATCTAATTGTTTCGTTTCAATCACTGTGGTACGTCATGTATTTGTTTCAACAGGTATTTCAAATCATAACTCATTTCATGAATTTTCATTTAGGAGTACAAGATTCTTTTAAAAATACCAAGGAAACCTCAAAACTTAACAAATTAATGGAATTAGTGTGCGAAGAGGAAATTTTAAACGTCATACTTCATATTAAATATTATAATTTAGAATCATCAATCCAAACTTTTATTAATATCTTATTTGAAAATGACATTACATCACTAAAATTATTAACATTGTTCAAATTTTTCATATTATTACAAGAAATGTTTCCATCGAAACAACTCATAATTAGCAAACAATTTATAAGTATTTTATATCATGGTAAATTTAAGGATTTTTTAATAAAACATCAAGATTTATCTAATTGGATCGACAAAATATATATGTTTTATTATGTAGTATAAACTTTTATTACTAACATGTGGTGTATTTTTCTATTACTAACATGTGGTGTATTTTTTTCTATTACTAACTTGTGTTTATTTTTCTATTACTAACATGTGTTTATTTTTCTATTACTAACTTGTGTTTATTTTTTCTATTACTAACATGTGGTGTAAACAAGATGTAAAATATTATCAAATTCACCCGAAATAAAAGTTGATTTATCTTTTTAATTTTGTTTTTCTCTACATTTAGAAAAAACAAATTATGAACAAAGAAGATTATTATTTAAACTCTGAAGGAAACAGTGAATATGAAGAAGATTCAGATTACTTTGTTGATGATGATACCCCTTATAATGAGAGCACATTAATTTATGATGATGATGACTATGAAACATTTATTTATTCTGAGGATGATGATGAAACATTTATTTATTCTGAGGATGATGATGAAACATTTATTTATTCTGAGGATGACTATGAAACATTTATTTATTCTGATAATAATAGCCTTTCATCAATTTCAAATGTAAATGATTATTCTGATTCAGAAAGTGTATGTTCGTTATCCTGTAAATATTGTCAATTGTAAGTTCCAAATCCTCGTATACCTCTATCAGTATTTATATTTATTTTGGAAACTTCATTTAATGTAACATTTAACCATGGCAATAAAGTCATTCTTGCAATTTCTGCTTTAGCCTTTAACACAACAGTAACTTTACCATGATTTTTAACGATTAATACTAAGGGATTGTCATTGACGGTTTTATTATAAACGGACACTTTTGAAGGAATATTAAAAATTCGAACAAAATAATTTGGTTTTAATTCTAAACCGGTATCAATAGTATGACATGCATTGGGATTTAATAAAATTTCCTTCAAAGTGTAAAGACTAAAAATTTCATTCCTATAAATAGTTACCGAACAAGCTTGAGGAGTAGTTTTCTTAAACAAAGCCATGTTTTGTAACAGTGAACTCATCTTGGAAGTATTATAAAAAAAACCAAGGTAATCCTTTCTATAAAAAAAAAAAAAAAAAAAAAAAAAAAAAAAAAAAAAAAAAAAAAAAAAAAAAAAAATTTTTTTTTTTTTTTTTTTTTTTTTTTTTTTTTTTTTTTTTTTTTTTTTTTTTTTTTTTTTTTTTTTTTTTTTTTAGAAAGAATTACCTTCTTGGTTTTTTTTTATAAAGAGTTGGTCCTTAAAAAGTGTTTATTATGGAAATTAATAAAGGTGGTTTGAATATTAAATATTGTCAACATTTTTCTGTCCAAGATGCAAATTTCATTTTTAATCAATTGGAGAAAGAAATTAAATATTTAAATGCTAAGGTGAAATTTGGTAATAAATATTATAAAGTACCTCGTAAAATTGCTGCATATGGTGATGAAAATGTTACATATACATTTTCAGGTTCTACTTATACTACTAAACCTTGGACACCAACGTTAATAAAAATGAAAAATGTAGCTGAAAAAATTACAAACCAGTCCTTTAATTTCGTTTTAGTCAATAGATATAAAAATGGACGCGATACAATTGGATTTCACAAAGATAATGAACCAGAAGTCGGACCTACTATAGTTTCTTTTTCATTTGGAGCAGAAAGAGATTTTATTTTTAAACGTAATCATCATCCTTGTATCACCATTCCATTACAACCTGGAAGTGTTTTAATCATGTATAAGCCAACAAACAAGTATTGGTATCATTCTTTACCGGAACAAGTCCAGGTAAATAATTCACGAATCAATTTAACATTTAGACAAATAAAGTTATGAATCTTCAGCAATATTCGACAATTTATTCAACATTTCATGGTGCTTTTGAATGTTATGTTATTGGTGAAACTATTGTGATTCCTATTGCAGATGAATCTTGGACAAAATCTATTGTTTTAAAACTCAAAAATTTCGATAACGTGTACGATGAATCAAAAAAACCTTTACCTAAATGTTTAATGTATCATTTTAAAATGGAAACCAATTGTACCGTTTTTACCAGTAAAGATTTGTCTTGGTCTATACTTTTAGGTGATCAAAAAGTTCTTTATCCAAAATTTGGTGGAAAAACATTTTTAGGTGGAACTCCATTTTTTGTAAAAGATCCAAAAACGTTTGAATTATACATGAAACCGGCCATGTGTTTTTATGAAAATGTTTATTTCTACAAGAATGCAGTTGTTTATTTAGATTCTTATGATATTCCTTACCCAGGAGGTCATTACTTTGACGCGGCCAATTATCCCGACAAGAATTGGTATAGAATTTGTATTTTAACTCTTGATTCCGATAGCATTGAAAAATTCGAAAAAGAATTTGAAAATCAAAAAGATATTTGGAAAATCCCTCTAAAAACAAAACCAGCTTTAGCTACCATTTCCAATTTTATTGAAGTCAATACTATAAATGAGTTAACGTTTCCAGAAACGTTTTACGAAAGTACAAATATCATTTCCAAACGAAAATGTTTCAAAGATCCAGATTTCATTCTTCAAGATATTTTGAATTCTTATCCTCATCTCAATAAGGATATTGGAATTGTCATAGAACATCCCATTAATATTTCTTATTTATCGACTACAACAGAACTTCATCGTAAATTTATAGCTTTTGCCATAAATACTCATTCACCTAAAACTGTTTTGTATATTCCATCTCCTTACGATCGATATTATCAATATAAGAATCCTCCAAAACATATTATTTGGACAACAGTTTTATACGACGATTATCATGATTTAGACGCTGTTGTATTAAACAAAAATATCATTGGTTACGTTTATAAAGACACGTTTTTTTGTTTGACGCATCCTAAACTTTTAATGGGAACATTTGCAAAAAATCAAAACGTCCATACTATTTTAAACATGTTAACCTTTGATTTAAGGCAAGACGAAAATTTTAAAATTGTAAATACTTATAGATACGATTCAAATCATTCCGTTTATTGTGTCAAACATAAAACGCTTTCCAACGAATTATGGTGTATGAGTTTTACTGATACTATTTCCTCGTTTCCCAAAAGAATTGTTTTTCCCTATTTAGTTAGAAACTGGTGTGATTTTCTCTTGGAGCATGTTGATAAAAAAGAAACTGATTATGGTGATTTAAATTTAATCAAACTCATGTTCATTTTAGCACGACATAAAATTTGCTTTTTAACAAAAGAGAGCATTTATCGAGACATTGTATATGAAAATTATAAAGATATTATATTTAAACTCGAACGAAATGTATTAGATTTTATCAATAATGTTCGCTTGGAACTCATTATGCCTAAACGAGAAGATGAAGAAGAAGCAGTCTGTGTTATTTTATAATTTTTTTTTTATTGAATATAATTCACAATATTATTTGGTAACATTTTTGATAAATATTGATATGTATAAACATCCTTGGTTGCCAGGATACAAGTCGATGGATTTAATCCTTTTAAAATTTCATAAATATTCATAATCTCCATGTCCAAGTCTTCGACGTATATGGTGGTGATGTTTTCTCCCAACCATATTGGGAGAAAAGGGTGTCTCTCCAAACTGGTATTTATTATTACTTCGTCATATGTAAACAGATGATTTTTCAAATTCACTCGCATAATGAATTCATCGTCTTGATTGTTGTTGAAATGCATTTGCAGTGGTTTCCAAGCATTTTGGTACCAATACCAAATGGTCTCGACTGTAAATGTGGTTTGCATACTGGCTGGCTTTAGTTATGTTCCACCGTTTTATATAGGCATCGAATGTTTACTTAGCTGCGTTAATGTTTATTTAGCCGTTCAGGTGTCGCAATCAAATAACCATGCGTTTTATTGCATCCAAGAATATGATCGACCGTAACCCAATTTAAATGAACGTTTATAAGAAGTGTAAAAAAGTATAAAAGCTCAATTTTAGTAATTTCGAAAATTAAAGTATTATTACAGGCAAAATCTTTAGCAATGTTTTGAATGTTGTTTACAATCTCATGATGATGTTGTGGATCGATAATGAGTTCACCGTTAAAATTAAAATGAAGAGGAACGATTAATTTTTTCGTATTTAAATAATATAAAAAACCATATCTAGATTTATTTTTCAACAACTCGACAATATATTTTTTAGCTGTTTTCACAATATCTTGATCCGAAACAAGTGCATGTGTCACATAACTCGTAAACGGTTGAAGTTTATGAAGTTTAATATATTTGGAAATGTTGAAATTAGCACGAAGCACATCGATTAAATCATCAGGTGGCGTTTTAATACATTTTAGTTTTTCTATATCAATCATCTTAATTTAAAAAATATAATGAAACCAATGATAATAATAAATCCAATTAAAAAAACTCTGACAAATTTAAATGAAGTAACGGTATCAAACAATTTATTGACAATACTTTCACTAGCCGAACTTGTTAAATAGGACAATGCTTCTGGAATTGTTGCTTTTTTACATTCCATTTTTTGATTGGGTGCACAATTTTGATACTTACAATCACATTTTTTACAACAAGAAGAATCGTTTACATTATAATGATCACATGCATGCATATCAAATATATCTTGACTGTTACAAATGGGCATTTCCGTTGTGACTTTGGGATTACAGCAACTCGATTCTTTTAATTTACACACTTCATCGCTTCCGGTATAAAGAAAACATCCTGTGTTTTCATCCATGTATTGTTGAATAGCTAAAGTTGCATAAGTAATACCTGTAATTGCAACTGATCCATAAGCTAGTTTTTTTAAAGTTATTGTATCTAAAGCTTTTTTTAACAAACTATCCTTTTTTGCAACTTGTTTTATATCATCTACATTCTTAAGACGTTTATAATTATCAAATTTATTGATAAGTTTTCCTAATCGATTATGGAATCGCAATTTCTTTAGTTTCATACTTTATAATTAAAAACAATTTTTTTTTCATGTGAAAAATGAAACACAATAGAGAATTTTTGATGAGTAAAACGGCTTTTTAATTAAATAATTGAACCCTAATTTGGTTTTAAAAAAACTGAATAGTGGATCTTTATCCAAGTAAAAATAGTGGTTACACTTGGCAATGAATTTAATTTCAATCAAGATTGAAAAGTTAAAAATTTACAAACATCTCCAATTTTAAAAATCTCTCTCATAGCTTTATAAAAAAAAAAAAAAAAAAAAAAAAAAAAAAAAAAAAAAAAAAAAAAAAAAAAAAAAAAAAAAAAAAAAAAAAAATTTTTTTTTTTTTTTTTTTTTTTTTTTTTTTTTTTTTTTTTTTTTTTTTTTTTTTTTTTTTTTTTTTTTTTTTTAAAGCTATGAGAGAGTTTGAGTTTGATTGCTGAAATTATCCTTTTATCCTTGCTGTAAATGTTGACTAGCCATAAGTAATTTCGGGTTGTAACTAACTCAAATCCTAATCAATTTAGAGATTTGAAAATTATTTCATTGAAATGTAAATATTCAATTGAGTAAAACGAGTGGTTACACCTGGCAGTTATCTTGAATTTAAATTTAAATTAAATTTCAATAAACAAAAAATGATCACAAAAATTAAAATAGGTTTATTCAATAGAGAATTTTAAGACGAGTAAAACGAGTGGTTACACTTTGTATTTATTTATAAAACTTTTTGATTAAAAAATCTAACTCGAATCCTAATTAATTTAGAGTTTTAAAAATTATTTCATTGAAAAGCAAATATTCAGCTGAATAAAACGAGTGGTTACACCTAGCAGTTATCTTGAATTTAAATTTGAATTAAATTTCAATAAACTAAACATGATTGAAAAAAATTTTCAAACTTTTTTCACAAAAAATTAAAATAGTTTTATCCGATAGAGAATTTTAAGACGAGTAAAACGAGTGGTTACACTTGGTATTTATTTTTAAAACGTTTTGATTAAAAATTTAACTCGAATCCTAATTAATTTCGAGATTTGAAAATTATTTTATTGAAAAGCAAATATTTAGCTGAGTAAAACGAGTGGTCACACTTGACAGTTATCGTAAATTTAAATTTGAATTAAATTTCAATAAACAAAAAATGATCGAAAAATGTTTATTTTTCACAAAAAAATGAAATAGTTTTATTCGATAGAGAATTTTAAGACAAGTAAAATGAGTGGTTACACTTGGTATTTATTTTTAAAACTTTTTGAATAAAAAAAAATTAATTTAAACTCAAAATTCTCTCATGGCTTTTTATAAAATTCTATCTCACAGCTTTAAAAAAAAAAAAAAAAAAAAAAAAAAAAAAAAAAAAAAAAAAAAAAAAAAAAAAAAAAAAAAAAAAAATTTTTTTTTTTTTTTTTTTTTTTTTTTTTTTTTTTTTTTTTTTTTTTTTTTTTTTTTTTTTTTAAAGCTGTGAGATAGAATTTTGAGTTTGATAGCTTAAATCTTCCTTTGGTCCTTGCTATAAATGTTGGCACTAGCAGTAAATTATTTATGGCTGTAACTATCTCAAACCCTAATTAATTTAGAGATTTGGAAATGATTTTTGTTGAAAAGAAAATATTCAGACGAGTTAAATGAGTTGTTACACGTGGAAATTATATAATAAAAAGTTTTATTTTTTTAAAAAAAATTTGAAATAGTTTCATTCGATAGAGAATTTTAAGACGAGTAAAACGAGTGGTTACACTTATAATTTATTTTTAAAACTTTTTAATTAAAAACTTAACTCGAATCCTAATTAATTTAGAGATTTGAAAATTATTTCATTGAAAAGTAAATATTCAGTTGAGTAAAACGAGTGGTTGCACTTGGCAGTTATCTTGAATTTAAATTTGAATTTAATTTCAATAAACTAAACATGATGAAAAAATTTTTTCAAACTTTTTTCACAAAAAAATTGAAATAGTTTTATTCGATAGAGAATTTTAAGGCAAGTAAAACGAGTGGTTACACTTTATATTTATTTACAATACTTTTCTATTAAAAAAATTAACTCGAATCCTAATTAATTTCGAGATTTGAAAATTATTTCATTGAAAAGCAAATATTTAATTGAGTAAAACGAGTGGTTACACTTGGCAGTTATCTTGAATTTAAATTTGAATTCAATTTTAATAAACTAAACATGAAAAAAAATTTTCAAACTTTTTTCTAAAAAAATTGAAATAGTTTTATTCGATAGAGAATTTTAAGGCGAGTAAAACGAGTGGTTACACTTAATATTTATTTATAAAACCTTTTGATTAAAAAATCTAACTCGAATCCTAATTAATTTAGAGATTTGAAAATTATTTTATTGAAAAGTAAATCTTCAGCTGAGTAAATCGAGTGGTTACACTTGGCATTTATCTTGAATTTAAATTTGAATTAAATTTCAATAAACTAAACATGATGGAAATGAAATTTTTTTCAAACTTTTTTCACAAAAAATTGAAATAGTTTTATTCGATAGAGAATTTTAAGACGAGTAAAACGAGTGGTTACACTTGGCAGTTATCTGGAATTTCAATTTCAATTAAATTTCAATAAACAAAAAATGATCGAAAAATATTTTTTTTTCACAAAAAATTGAAATACTTTCATTCGATAGAGAATTTTAAGGCGAGTAAAACGAGTGGTTACACTTTATATTTATTTATAAAACTTTACAATTAAAAAATCTAACTCGAATCCTAATTAATTTTGAAATTTGAAAATTATTTTATTAAAAAGCAAATATTCAGCTGAGTAAAACGAGTGGTTACACTTGCCAGTTATCTGGAATTTCAATTTCAATTAAATTTCAATAAACTAAACATGATGGAAATGAAAATTTTTTCAAACTTTTTTCACAAAAAATTGAAATAGTTTTATTCGATAGAGAATTTTAAGGCGAGTAAAACGAGTGGTTACACCTATAATTTATTTTAAAAACTTTTCAATTAAAAAATCTATCTCAAATCCTAATTAATTTTGAGATTTGAAAATTATTTCATTGAAAAGCAAATATTCAGCAGAGTAAAACGAGTGGTTACACTTGGCAGTTATCTTGAATTTAAATTTGAATTTAATTTAAATAAACTAAACATGATGGAAATGAAAATTTTTTCAAACTTTTTTCACAAAAAATTGAAATAGTTTTATTCGATAGAGAATTTTAAGGCGAGTAAAACGAGTGGTTACACCTATAATTTATTTTTAAAACTTTTCAATTAAAAAATCTAACTCGAATCCTAATTAATTTTGAGATTTGAAAATTATTTCATTGAAAAGCAAATATTCAGCAGAGTAAAACGAGTGGTTACACTTGGCAGTTATCTTGAATTTAAATTTGAATTTAATTACAATAAACTAAACATGATGGAAATGAAAATTTTTTCAAACTTTTTTCACAAAAAATTGAAATATTTTTATTCGATAGAGAATTTTAAGGCGAGTAAAACGAGTGGTTACACTTGGTATTTATTTAAAATACTTTTCTATTAAAAACTTAACTCGAATCCTAATTAATTTAGAGATTTGAAAATTATTTTATTGAAAAGCAAATATTTAAATGAGTAAAACGAGTGGTTACACTTGGCATTTATCTTGAATTTAAATTTGAATTTAATTTAAATAAACTAAACATGATGGAAATGAAAATTTTTTCAAACTTTTTTCACAAAAAATTGAAATAGTTTTATTCTATAGAGAATTTTAAGGCGAGTAAAACGAGTGGTTACACCTATAATTTATTTTAAAAACTTTTCAATTAAAAAATCTATCTCGAATCCTAATTAATTTTGAGATTTGAAAATTATTTCATTGAAAAGCAAATATTCAGCTAAGTAAAACGAGTGGTTACACTTGGCAGTTATCTTGAATTTAAATTTGAATTAAATTTCAATAAACTAAACATGATAGAAATGAAAAATTTTTTCAAACTTTTTTCACAAAAAAATTTTATTACTTTAATCGATAGAGAATTTTAAGACAAGTAAAACGAGTGGTTACACTTATAATTTATTTTAAAAACTTTTCAATTAAAAAATCTAACTCGAATCCTAATTAATTTCGAGATTTGAAAATTATTTCATTGAAAAGCAAATATTCAGCCGAGTAAATCGAGTGGTTACACTTGGCAGTTATCTTGAATTTAAATTTGAATTTAATTTCAATAAACTAAACATGATGAAAAAAAAAAACTTTTTCACAAAAAATTGAAATAGTTTTATTCGATAGAGAATTTTAAGGCGAGTAAAATGAGTGGTTACACTTGGTATTTATTTCAAATACTTTTCTATTAAAAACTTAACTCAAATCCTAATTAATTTAGAGATTTGAAAATTATTTTATTAAAAAGCAAATATTCAGCTGAGTAAAACGAGCGGTTACACTTGGTAGTTATTCTGAATTTAAATTTGAATTAAATTTCAATAAACTAAACATGATGAAAAAAAAAACTTTTTCACAAAAAATTGAAATAGTTTTATTCGATAGAGAATTTTAAGATGAGTAAATCGAGTGGTTACACTTGGTATTTATTTTTAAAACGTTTTGATTAAAAAATCTAACTCGAATCCTAATTAATTTAGAGATTTGAAAATTATTTCATTGAAAAGCAAATATTCAGCTGAGTAAAACGAGTGGTTACACTTGGCAGTTATCTTGAATTTAAATTTGAATTTAATTTCAATAAACTAAACATGATGAAAAAAAAAATTTCACAAAAAATTGAAATAGTTTTATTCGATAGAGAATTTTAAGGCGAGTAAAACGAGTGGTTACACTTGGTATTTATTTATAAAACGTTTTGATTAAAAAATCTAACTCGAATCCTAATTAATTTCGAGATTTGAAAATTATTTTATTGAAAAGCAAATATTCAGCTGAGTAAAACGAGTGGTTACACTTGGCAGTTATCTTGAATTTAAATTTGAATTAAATTTCAATAAACTAAACATGATGAAAAAAAAAACTTTTTCACAAAAAATTGAAATAGTTTTAATTGATAGAGAATTTTAAGGCGAGTAAAATGAGTGGTTACACTTGGTATTTATTTAAAATACTTTTCTATTAAAAAATCTAACTCGAATCCTAATTAATTTAGAGATTTGAAAATTATTTCATTGAAAAGCAAATATTCAGCCGAGTAAAACGAGTGGTTACACTTGGCATTTATCTTGAATTTAAATTTGAATTAAATTTCAATAAACAATAATACTGATAACTTTTTATTCAAAAACTAAATCAAACCAAACACGAATCTCTCTCACAGGTTTAAAAAAAAAAAAAAAAAAAAAAAAAAAAAAAAAAAAAAAAAAAAATTTTTTTTTTTTTTTTTTTTTTTTTTTTTTTTTTTTTTTTTTTTTTTTTTTTTTTTTTTTTTTTTTTTTTTTTTTTTTTTAAAGCGGTGAGATAGTTTTGAGTTTGATAGAGTAAATCAATATGAACGAGTTGAACCAGTTATTTAATAAAAAGTTTTATTTTTTCAAAAAATTTGCATTCTTTCATTCGATAGAGAATTTTAAGATGAGTAAATCGAGTGGTTACACTTAATATTTATTTTTAAAACTTTTCAACTAAAAACTTAACTCGTATCCTAATTAATTTAGAGATTTGAAAATTATTTTATTGAAAAGCAAATATTCAGCTGATTAAAACGAGTGGTTACACCTGGCAGTTATCTTGAATTTAAATTTGAATTAAATTTCAATAAACAAAAGATGTTCGAAATAAAAAATGTTTTCAAACTTTTTCACAAAAAAATTGAAATTTATTTCATGGAAAAGCAAATATTCAGCTGAGTAAAACAAGTGTTTACACTTAATATTTATTTTTAAAACTTTTCTATTAAAAATTTAACTCGAACCCTAATTAATTTACAGATTTGAAAATTATTTTATTGAAAAGCAAATATTTAGCTGATTAAAACGAGTGGTTACACCTGGCAGTTATTTTTTAAACTTTTCTAATTAAAATTTAAATCGAATCCTAATTAATTTACAGATTTGAAATTTATTTCATGCAAAAGCAAATATTCAGCTGAGTAAAACGAGTGGTTACACTTAATATTTATTTTTTAAAACTTTTTAATTAAAAATTTAACTCAAATCCTAATTAATTTTGAGATTTGAAAATTATTTCATTGAAAAGCAAATGTTCAGTTGAGTAAAACGAGTGGTTACACTTGGCAGTTATCTTGAATTTAAATTTGAATTTAATTTCAATAAACTAAACATGATGGAAATGAAAAAATTTTTCAAACTTTTTTCCCAAAAAATTTTATTACTTTAATCGATAGAGAATTTTAAGACGAGTAAAACGAGTGGTTACACTTATAATTTATTTTTAAAACTTTTCAATTAAAAAATCTAACTCGAATCCTAATTAATTTCGAGATTTGAAAATTATTTTAATGAAAAGCAAATATTCAGCCGAGTAAAACGAGTGGTTACACTTGGCAGTTATCTTGAATTTAAATTTGAATTTAATTTCAATAAACTAAACATGATGGAAATGAAAAAATTTTTCAAACTTTTTTCCCAAAAAATTTTATTACTTTAATCGATAGAGAATTTTAAGACGAGTAAAACGAGTGGTTGCACTTGGTATTTATTTTTAAAACTTTTCAATTAAAAACTTAACTCGAATCCTAATTAATTTAGAGATTTGAAAATTATTTTATTGAAAAGCAAATATTCAGCTGAGTAAAACGAGTGGTTACACTTGGCAGTTATCTTGAATTTAAATTTGAATTAAATTTCAATAAACAATAATACTGATAACTTTTTATTCAAAAACTAAATCAAACCAAACTCAAAACTATCTCACAGCTTTAAAAAAAAAAAAAAAAAAAAAAAAAAAAAAAAAAAAAAAAAAAAAAAAAAAAAAAAAAAAAAAATTTTTTTTTTTTTTTTTTTTTTTTTTTTTTTTTTTTTTTTTTTTTTTTTTTTTTTTTTTTTTTTTTTTTTTTTTTTTTAAAGCTGTGAGATAGTTTTGAGTTTGATAGAGTTGATCAATTTGTACGACTGTGTACGATTGTACGACGATCAATTTGTACACGTGGCAGTTTAATAAAAAGTTTTATTTTTTCAAAAAAATTTCATTCTTTCATTCGATAGAGAATTTTAAGATGAGTAAAACGAGTGGTTACACTTAATATTTATTTTAAAAACTTTTCAACTAAAAACTTAACTCGAATCCTAATTAATTTAGAGATTTGAAAATTATTTTATTGAAAAGCAAATATTCAGCTGAGTAAAACGAGTGGTTACACTTGGCACTTATCTTTAATTTAAATTTGAATTAAATTTCAATAAACTAAACATGATGAAAAAAATTTTCAAACTTTTTCACAAAAAATTTGCAATGTTTCATTCGATAGAGAATTTTAAGACGAGTAAAACGAGTGGTTACACTTGGTATTTATTTATAAAACCTTTTGATTAAAAAATCTAACTCGAATCCTAATTAATTTCGAGATTTGAAAATTATTTCATTGAAAAGCAAATATTCAGCCGAGTAAAACGAGTGGTTACACTTGGCAGTTATCTTGAATTTAAATTTGAATTTAATTTCAATAAACTAAACATGATGAAAAAAAAAAATTTTCACAAAAAATTGAAATAGTTTTAATCGATAGAGAATTTTAAGACGAGTAAAACGAGTGGTTACACTTGGTATTTATTTTTAAAACTTTTCAATTAAAAAATCTAACTCGAATCCTAATTAATTTCGAGATTTGAAAATTATTTTATTGAAAAGCAAATATTCAGCTGAGTAAAACGAGTGGTTACTCTTGGCACTTATCTTGAATTTAAATTTGAATTAAATTTTAATAAACTAAACATGATGGAAATAAAATTTGTGTGAAAAAGATTGAAACAGTTTTATTCGATAGAGAATTTTAAGTCGAGTAAAACGAGTGGTTACACTTGGTATTTATTTTTAAAACATTTTGATTAAAAAATCTAACTCGAATCCTAATTAATTAAGAGATTTGAAAATTATTTCATTGAAAAGCAAATATTTAAATGAGTAAAACGAGTGGTTACACTTGGCAGTTATCTTGAATTTAAATTTCATATAAATTTTAATAAACAATACAGAAAACTTTTTATTCAAAAACTAAATCGAACCAAACTCAAAACTATCTCACAGCTTTAAAAAAAAAAAAAAAAAAAAAAAAAAAAAAAAAAAAAAAAAAAAAAAAAAAAAAAAAAAAAAAAAAAAATTTTTTTTTTTTTTTTTTTTTTTTTTTTTTTTTTTTTTTTTTTTTTTTTTTTTTTTTAAGCTGTGAGATAGTTTTGAGTTTGATAGAGTTGATCAATTTGTACGAGTTGCTACACGTGGCAGTTATTTAATAAAAAAGTTTTATTTTTAAAAAAAATTTGCATTCTTTCATTCGATAGAGAATTTTAAGTCGAGTAAAACGAGTGGTTACACTTGGTATTTATTTAAAATACTTTTCTATTAAAAACTTAACTCGAATCCTAATTAATTTAGAGATTTGAAAATTATTTTATTGAAAAGCAAATATTCAGCTGAGTAAAACGAATGGTTACACTTGGTAGTTATTCTGAATTTATATTTGAATTAAATTTCAATAAACTAAACATGAAATTTCAAACTTTTTTCACAACAAAAATTGAAATAGTTTTATTCAATAGAGAATTTTAAGGCGAGTAATATGAGTGGTTCCACTTGGTATTTATTTTTAAAACTTTTTGATTAAACATTTAACTCGAAAACTAATTAATTTCGAGATTTGAAAATTATTTCATTGAAAAGTAAATATTCAGCTGAGTAAAACGAGTGGTTACACTTGGCCGTTATCTTGAATTTAAATTTGAATTAAATTTCAATAAACAAAAGATGTCAAACGTTTGTTTCACAAAAAAATTGAAATATATTTCATGGAAAAGCAAATATTCAGCTGAGTAAAACGAGTGGTTACACTTAATATTTATTTTTAAAACTTTTCTATTAAAAACGTAACTCGAATCCTAATTATTTTAGAGATTTGAAAATTATTTTATTGAAAAGCAAATATTCAGCTGAGTAAAACGAGTGGTTACACTTGACAGTTATCTTGAATTTAAATTTCAATTAAATTTCAATAAACAATAATACTGAAAACTTTATTCAAAAACTAAATCAAACCAAACTCAAAACTATCTCACAGCTTTAAAAAAAAAAAAAAAAAAAAAAAAAAAAAAAAAAAAAAAAAAAAATTTTTTTTTTTTTTTTTTTTTTTTTTTTTTTTTTTTTTTTTTTTTTTTTTTTTTTTTTTTTTTAAGCTGTGAGATAGTTTTGAGTTTGATAGAGTTGATCAATTTGAACGAGTTGCTACACGTGGCAGTTATTTAATAAAAAGTTTTATTTTTCAAAAAATTTGCATTCTTTCATTTGATAGAGAATTTTAAGTCGAGTAAAAAGAGTGGTTACACTTGGTATTAATTTTAAAAACTTTTTGATTAAAAAATCTATCTCAAACCCTAATTAATTTAGTGATTTGAAAATTATTTCATTGAAAAGCAAATATTCATCTGAGTAAAACGAGTGGTTACACCTGGCAGTTATCTTAAATTTGACTTGAAATTTCACTACACAATTTGAAAATTTCAACAATAACTATCTTGAGACGATAGTTATTGTTGAAATTTTTGTGAGTGACTCTAAACATCACAGTCAATCTTTTTTTTTACATGAATAATATTTAAAAAATAAGTAATAAAAGATGTCAAATTGTATATTTGCGTGCGACGGTGTAAAATGTTCTCCTCCTTCTGAAAATACAAATTCATTTTTAAATGTTATTTGTCAATATCATTTAAAAGTCGTGTATGGATTAAAACTTTGGATTTATCGCTCTGATACTGAAAATCATACAGAATTATGCGGTCCCTATTTAATCCCTGATGAACATTTTAGTTTTAAACCTAATACCGTTATATTTCCCGAGAAAACTTTTATCGATTCATATTTAATGCCAGAATCGACCCATAATCATTACACATATTCTTATGAGTTAAATCCAAGAATTAAAACATACCTTAATAATTTAAACATGATGAAATTAAGATTTAAAGATAAGAAAATTGCTAGATATCATTTAGAACTTTTACGAAATTTACATGTCACTGATTCGACCAAAGTTCAGTTGGTAAATGGTCAAGATGTTGCTCACACCGATTTAAAAACACATATACAAGATCAATTATCCCTTTTATACAATTATATCAAAAATGAACCTTTTTATAAAATATTTCAAAATATGGAAGTTAAGGCATTGACAGAACCAGAACGCTTGTATAAGTTGGATGAATTTTCACCGTATGTAGGTTTTATGTTATATGCATGCCTATTTGATAAAACATATCTACCGATAAGTGCAGAAATTACATCACCTTTAAGTCTTTATGCAAATTTAACATATGTACCAACTGTTGGATTTGTTACTATTAATGAAATCAAGAATAACAACCCTTTAGTTTGTTTAGGACAAATCACTAAAAATCAAGCTTATTATCAAATGAAAACGCATATTGAACCCAAACGAGTCGTATCTAATGTTATCAATGCACTAGATTTTCCCGACAGCAGCCGAAACTTGAATGTAATAAGTTCCAATGAAAGATATTGCCAATTTCCTAGAAGACTTTAAAGTAATAAATGTTTATTATCTCTTTTAATTTGTTGTTGATTTTCTAATAACTTTTTCGCTAAAGAAACATGGATGATATGCGACGTGTAACAATCATCATTGTTTAAT